>WHYT01014954.1:23261-95489 GCA_009806455.1 Tetrax tetrax | reverse complement strand
AGCAGGATGCAAGGTTAAGGTTGAAGGAAAATAAACACCTACATTTCATCCCGTTTCTCCCAAGCCTTATAAATCCACTCAGCTTTCACAATAGGAGTACCAAGACTTACAGCAATCTACAAAACAGGAAAAGCACAAGTTGCACCAAGTAAATACTTCTATTTAATTCTTTCCCACGCAAAAAAGTTCATAACCTTGCTTTTACTTTTCTAGACAAATATTGCAAAAAGTAAACATATTCCTTCAAGAATAATGTCCAACTGTAACTCATAAGAGTTAGAATGTATTAATACTTCAGTGACTAGATCAGATCAATAGCTATTCTGACCCTTACTCAAAAGTGCACTATTTTGTTAGTCTGATATCCTTCATCACTCACAAAACCACAAAACCAAATCTCTGTTCCAGTGGAAAATGGATCTTTTTTCTGCTTTTGATATTTTGCATGAAGACAAACATCCCAGCCTGCTTTTACTAAAGAGAAAGTGACTATTCCAAAGGTAACTTCCATGACTGCTTGAGAGAGATTGTAAAATTATCTGAATTTTCACAGTTACCTCCAAGTTTATTGTCTGGACAGACAAATAAAAAGCAGGCAGGTTGATACATAAACACTTGTTCATTGATGAACAACTGTTCAGTAGTGTTGGTTCTTGTTATTTACTATACTTGTCTATTTCATAATCTCTGTATTCAGGCAATTTATATTATTTAGATCTCTAACAGAGACAAAAACATGTCAAAGATCAACACCAGATGGAGATGAACTCACCATTACAAGTCATTGTTGCTAGTATAGGAAAAAACCTAGCAACTTATGAGCTGAAGTATAATTTACAGACTTAGTCTACTAGACTCAAATTCTGGAAGTTTCCATGAAGTACCAACTCAAGCTTACATACTCTAAATTTGTCTCCATGTGTTGAGTTAGCCACCAGATGTGTAACTTTTGAGCTGAAGTCCCTTCGAATAATTCCACCCATATGATGAACCAAGGTCACTAGCTTAACCTGAAAAAATAAAGACAAAAAAAAGTTTTCAATATCTCTTTTGAATCATGGTACAAAAATCTTTACAAAGCAAGCTACAGGAGGTTACATTAAATCTCTAGGAATAGAAATGCTCCAATTTGTTCTTAAAACAACTTGTTCACATCTACAGGAGAAGATATAGCTGATTTATCTGAAGAACTTTTTTTTTTTTTTTTAAAGCATTTAATACAGCCTTGCTGTGTAGCTTGAGGAAGACTACCCAAGCCACCAGTACTCTCATGGTCGTCATACATAATGCCTTCACCTTTTCACACACAATAGATTTGAAGAATGTTTTTCCTCATTGATCTAGTCAACTCTAACTGAAGCGGCAATTGCCAGAATTTACGTAAGATTCCAGTCTGTCCAACTTGAATCTAGCAGATCACACCTAACTATCCCTAACACTGGGCAAAGGGTTTTGTCTGCGTGTTTGTTTTTTTTCCTTCCCCCTACATGAAAATGTGGAGCCATACTGTTGATTCCCAGGTGTCCAATAGGGAAATTAGGTGCAAAATGCATCACTGAAATAGAAAAGCCAAGTGCTAGGGTATCAAACCACTTCATACCTAGATATGTCAAGACTAAAGTCCTTACAGCATGGCAGTATGGCAGTAAGATAACATGTCTGCAAGTGTTCTGAACAGGACTACAAAGCTTTACTTGACCACAGTACTACCTGTACAAATAAGGGGACACTATTGGGTAAACATCATCTTATCTGAAGCCTCAATCTACAAATCTTTAAGCCCTACTGAATTAGAGCTGTTTAATGTCACTCAACAAAAAAGTAACCAAAAACGGCACAGACAAAATCACTTGGACAAGGATACAGTTTTGTTCCCATCCTCAGGTATCACTGCCTCTGGATGTGCAACAAAACAAAAGAACAAACAATTCATTCCCTCCATAGAAGCTCTAGTCAGGGTTAAACTTTATGGGTGATAGAATAGTATTTTGAAAATAAACTTAACAGTTTCACCAATCCAAAGGAAAAGAAGTCTTACCAATTCATCTTTCTTTCTGAATCCTGTAAAGCAGAGTACCAGGTTCAACATACTTGCACAGTAGAGCGGACGACAGGAGAAAGGTAAAGGCTGAAAGTAAGTAGTAAACTTATTAGTCAATTATGTTTAATACAGTACTATTGTTCCTAGTATTACAGTGCATCAGTCCAACTCTGTGTAGTCAGTTACACCTCAGCTCCAGATCTGCCAGTGTTCTGACTAAGCAACTAGAGCATCCCCAAGTTCCACAGGTAGCACACACTTTCTTTTTTTCCTCCCCAATCCACCCTCTCTACGTGGCAACCTTTGGAAATAAAAAAGTGTCTGCTGGAGCATCATTTGTACGCTGCCCTTCCTAATGGCACAATCTCATCTAGTGGGTCAGCAACTCCCACAACTACTGCAGTAGCCTTACTACCGTCTGCTTGTGCTCTCTCATTACGTGCAATGATCTAACGCAATATCAGAAACTTGCTTTTAATTCTCTTGCTAAGAATATTTATGATTGACTGGCAAAGCAAGATAGATTTTATTTTGAACGCTTAATATTTAGAACTCACTGCTCTGAGAACTACTCAGCTGATGTCAACAGAAAGCACATACCTCTCCGTTTCGCGCACAGTGCAGTACTACTGGAGGTCCAACGACGCGGCAATCTGCTTTGCAGAGGTTGTTGAAGACAGAATCTTGGAAGTCTGATACAACGTAAACAGTCTCAAATTCTGGGGAATCAGAATCTCCAAGCTCTTCTATCGTGTCTGTCTTTATGTAGGGCACTTTAATTTCCTTTATTTATGAAGATGAAGGGGAAAGCATTATTCAGGCAACATACTTACACTAGTGTCAAAATTCAACAGATTTTTATTTTTGGATCATTAGAAAAATGTATGATTCAGACTTAAGAGACAGACTCTTAGGCTTTGTGAAAGCCGAATTAGATGTACTATTGTTTAGCATAAAAATAGCTATGAACTGCATCCAAAAAAGAGTATCTTAAAGCAATTCCTGCTTCTGAAGAATAAGAATTCTAGTTACTTTAGTAGGTTACGTATCAGTTCACATTGATAATAAAGTATTGGAAATATCTACAGATAGGAAAAAAAAAAAAACAAACCTAAGCACAAGAGAGAAACAAAATTTCAGACTGTCAGAACAGCTTAGGTACTTCTGGATGCTACTAAATAGTAGCATCCAGCTTGCAACAGAAAGCTCCATAAGGTCTACAGAACAGAAGCCAATTTTGTTCATTGCTTGGTATTTTTAAGCGCTCTAAAAATTTCGTTTGTTCCAATTTCAATCATTAGTTCCAAATTTTATTTTCTAGGTTTTTTTACACCAAGAAAAGGAGAATTGCTTCTTACACTTAAGTTTAAATGCAGCTTTCAATTGAAAGAGAAGTCAATTCACCAATTATGAAGTCAGTTCATAGCAAAAACTTATATGTTAACTGAATATAAGCATGCATTTGATTGTCTCCATTGATATTTCTATCCCCCTGTTAGAAAACACCATTGCAGATATTACTGCCATATTTGAGAAAGTATTTGTAAAAAAAGGTGCCAATTTTGACAAGCTTAAAGTGACATCATCAGAAACATTAACATTTATTGTGCCTATTATGCCTAATTAATATAAATTAAAGTGTGTGTACATTTCAGTCCCGGTGAAGCACAACATGCTGCATGCAATCACATGTGCTTAATTGCATGACATACCATATGAATAATACTTTTTATCAGTTTTTCTTCTGATTTACCAGGACTAGTTTCCTTTATCTTTATAATTGGTACTTCCATTATCTTAATAGTCTGTGGAAGAGGAGAACTTTAGTACAGAACCAGATTGGTTACTGGAAGTCTAAAAGCACATGATCTCATTCCAGTGACCGTTTTATCTTAAACCCACGTACCTCCAAGGCTTTCAGAAGCTCCTCGTGTTTCCCCGCTTCCTGAACCAAAACCACTCTTGTTTCTATTTGAGGCATGTCTTCTGTTTATAGAGAAACAAGGATAATATTTGTATTTTAATAGAAAAATCCACATTAGGTCTAAATCAAGCGATAATGTATAGAAGAATATAGGTAGACTGCACCCTTTCAAGACACCTTGTTTATGAGGAACAAGCCTGAAAGTAAGTGTTATCTCAAGAAGTCTGTCCTTTAATTAAGGCATACCCAATTGACCACAGAGCCTAAACGGTCTAGTACGTGGTGAAACAAGATCCTGCAATTCAGGACCTTACAGTCAAAGCAAGAACATGCAAAAAGAGCCAGTGAGGGTAAGAAAAAAAAATTATAAATAAGATAAACAGCAAAATTATTGACTTAACGCTTCTAGCAGAATTAGATACCAAGACTTGCTGGAAAACAGACAGCAGATCTCTCTTCTAGTTTCTATATTCCTTGCTGACAAGGTTCATTACTTCCTAGTAACTGCTCAGTTTCGCCAAGGAATATCAAAAGTGAAGCTAACTGTCTTGATTCTTTTCCTCCACATATTAATAAATTTTCAAAACATCGGGAGGAAGGGACAAGTGTTGTTGCCACGTCATTTGCGCCGAAAGACTGCTACTAGGTATCGGCTATAGCATTATAGGAAAACAAAAATACCCTTTCTTGTTGTTTTTTAATGTCAAGATTTGTTCCTGAATTAACTTCAAGCCCAAGACTATTCATCTCTCTAAGGACTACCTATAATCCTACACAACAGAGTAGCTGTAGTTTCCAAACACTGGTGTCAAAATATCACCTGGAATTATTTACTACACAGAAGAGGCATCAAATGGTACTGACAGCTTTCTACACATCACCTAGAAGACTCATTTGATTTCATGGCTGTAACCCCAGATTTTTATAGCAAGATGAGTTAAAAATTGGGACAGTCCCTTTTTTGCTGAAAGGATACCAAACCAACACCCTTTTGGCTACTCTATGTACAGTTCTGTAGTTCAGCAAAGCACTTTTGGTTTTTCAAAACTACAAAATACCGACAAAATAATCAGTCACTATAAAAACATAGCAGCCTTAAAATAAGCTTCTCCCGTTACCTTCAACGTCCAGCACAGATCCAGGAAATACATTCTCTTTGGAGGTTTCTATAACTTTTGAATCAAGAACAGAAGAATCAGCCAAGAGGCTCCTCCCGGTTTCAGACATCAGGGTACTATTGTCAGCCATGATTACGTCTTGTTTCCTTCTTCAACAGCTAGAAGACAGATGTGCTAAACTAAGTCACAGTTGCAAAAAGTTCATTAATAAGAGTTCTGTGACTAAGGCAGTCAGAAGTAATTTCAGACTTCTGAAAATAAAACATTTAGACTCTTATTAAAATCCCACCCATACTGATAGAGTAGTTCTGAAAGAGATGAGGAGTCACTAAATCGGTAGGAAGGACTGAGAACAAACCCATTACAGAAATAGTTCTGAGCAGGCTGCCTACCACAGGAGTAATTCATTTGCACAGAAAGCTGCAGAGAGGGTACTCCAACTCTGAGCAGCAGGGAAGCACTAACTTCAGTGTTCATTTTTAAAAGTTTCATCACAAAACACCAACAAACTAAAAGCACTTGTTTGCTTCAGTGATAAACTATTATAAGCTAGATTTGAGACCATGGTTAGCACTGTTCAAGTGAAACATTACCAGAAGAATTTAGGGTACACAAAGCATCTTACTAAAATTTTATTTTGGGGGTGAACTGGCTAGAGTTATTGTAGTTACATAAAAATGACCGCTCAGCGAGTAGAACCTGTAGTATTTACTCAAAGAAAAAGTAGGTTTATCAAAATGCTCAGAAGACTCTACAACCTTAATAAGCATATATATGCCTATCTGTAGGATCTACTCTATTTTCCTACATTTAAGACAGTAGAAGTATTCATTCATCAGCGGATAAAAAGGCCTTCTGTCTTTTCACAGATATTCTATTTATGCTCTCTCTGCCCATCAAACAAACTTGTCACATACTGGAAAGGCAGAATTCTTACTTCTCTCATATTTTGTACTGGTAGCTACCTGAATCTTGTACCAGAAAATTTGTTCTAAGACACCTGCACAACACATAACACATTTTCTTTTGGGCATGAAGCAAGCAGCACACACTTCCTGTGATTCATCATTCACGCAAAATTAAATATTTGCACAGCGATATGAGAAGTTACCTAGACCAGCCACTGGTCTGCATCACTTTAACTGAAGTCATTCTCCTCATGACTGTAAATGCCCCTTTAAAACAGGAACCACCCAAATAATACATTAAAGCATTATCTGAACAGGGACTCATGAAGTAGTAAAGCCCCTAGAGGACAGCAGATATCAAGTTGTGCGATGCGTGCCCAAAGCAGAAATCAGAAAGCAAAAAAACAATGGGCCTTTTGGCATAACAGCAACATAGAAAAGGGTTTATCTTCTCAGGTTTTGGACATCACGTTTGAGACTCTTGAATAGATTTTATGTCTTCATAACACGTCAGGTAAGTTCCTAATTAGTTAGGAGCAATAAGCCAACACTACAAATCTATCATAATTATAAGCATATTCAGTTATCAAAATTGCCCCCTTAGTTGCTAGCTTATCTCAGAATAACTTGAGACCCAGCAAGAGCAGAAAGTAACATTAAGCAGGACGGGTCTTTAGGGATCACCTGTCTAGAAGGTTATAAAGATAGCACCAGAGCTGTTATACAATTACTTCTTCTTTGGCAGTGAGAGTGGAGAAGCATAATCTTGGAAGGTTCAAACCATATTGTAAATAACAGCTACCACACAGACAGTTATAAGTAAAATAAGACCAAAAAAACCCTCCAGTTAAGGGTACTGTTAGATTTAAATCCTACAGATTATTTTTTAAAAGTCTGAGACATCGATATGATTCCTATCATGCTGCTGTTGTTATACCTAGTAACATGCATATGAATACACACTTAGAGAACTTCATAGGAACACACACTTAGAGAGAAATTCATAGCGTATTTGGGAGAAGCCCATCCTTTGGTCTTGACACTGATTTTCTTTATGGCTTTTCCAGTTTATTTATTTATGGGGTTCCATTCTAGGCGTATTAAAAAAAAAAAAAGTTTGAATGGCCAGATATTAATTAATGCTAACATAATGCCAGCCACTAGACATACACACTGGGAGTGCCAAGATGCAGGAGAGAACAAACAGCACAGGGAAGACATGAACACAACTGTTTCCCCTCATAGAAAAAGAGAACAAAATTCAGAACACCATCACTACAGGATTCGGGCAGACTGGCAAGCCCTTACAGCATTACACTTACAAATGACCTCCCCACGGTTTGTGGAAAGCCTGAAGGTCACAAAACCGCCACACGCTAAAATATGCGGTGTTTTTAAAGCAAGGAGAGGACATTAAAAAGCTTCCCGGGTTGCCCGTTTCCCTCCCGAGGAACCGCCCGTGAGCAGGCTGTCCCGCTGGGAGGTGCCCGGAGCGGAGCAGATACCGCCAGCCGCTCTCACCTCACCGGCCAGCGGGTGCCCGCGGGCCTGGGCCCTCGCCCCGCCCAGAGCGGACCGCTCACGGCCCGCGGAGGGCCCGGGGCAGCGCCGAGCGGCGGGGCGGCCCCGAGAGGCCCCCAGCTCCCGCAGGTGCCCCGGACACCGCCCCGGGCCCACCCCAGCCGGGCCGGGCTCCCCGAACCCCCGCGCCGCCCTCCTGAGGCTCCCACCACCCCAACCCCGGTCACACCGCCCGCCCCCAGCCGGCTCCCCCCTCACCGCCACCAACCGCAAAAACAGCCGCCGCCATGAGCGGCCGCCGCCACCAATTCAAAAAGCGAGCCGCCGCACTAAGCGCGCCGCGCATTGGCTGCCGACCCCACCGCCCCTCTGTAAGCCGCCACCTCATTCGGCATCTCTCCAATATGTCCCGCCCCTTCACCTCCCTTTTCGGACAGCGCTTTGATCCTACCCTCTCCGATTGGACGCTGCACCTGCCGCTCATAGCTGAGCGGCCTCCTATTGGCGGTGGGAGATTTCCTGGGCAGCCGACCAAGCCTCGTTGCGGTACCCCAGAGCAGGTTGCTGAGGGGAGGGGTGGGGCGCTCTGCGCTGATTGGTCGCTGACCGGTTTCGAAGGGTGCCAACGGCTGGGGCGGGGAGGCCCGGATGGAGCGGCGGCGGCAGGGCCGGGGCCGGCTGCACGGCGGGGAGCTCCAGAGCGCCTGTGCCGTGCGGAGATGGCGGTTAACGGCCCGCAGCCTGTGCGGGAGGGCTCGGCCCGCTGTCCCCGCTCCCCTCACCGCCTCTCGCTCCCCGCTGTCAGGCCCTGGGCTCTGCGGGGCGCGGCGTGCCCGGCCCCCGGCAGCCCGCCCTTGGGCACCACCCCGCAGGTCAGATAATCACCGTGGCCACCGTAACGATATTAATGCTATTAATAATTTAGTAAGCTCTGCCTTGCCGAGGATGAGCGTCCATATATGGCGCTGATTTTCAGAATAATCACTTTATAGGAAGCAAGGGGAAAGAGCTGACAGGAGAAAATACAGCTGGTCAACCTGCTGACTCAATGGCACCAACCCCGAAACAAATTAATTACACCAAATGCTTTACCATCCTTTTCTTCCTAATTTTCTGTAATACTAGAACTTTCTGATCTGGAAAGTAATTCTTTCATAGCGGCTCGGCGTTTCTGAAACCTGATTTAGCATAATGTCTCACTGGCTCGATGCAAAAAGAATGGGAGATTTATTTTCTATTTCTAGAACTTTCTATTCTATGCTAAATTCTTACATGCCAGTTCTTCTATGAGTTCTTAGGTCTTACTCATTTTTTTTTCTAATGCACATTTTTATTAGTTCAGGCATTTTCATGATTGATCCAGCAGCCGTTAGTGCTAGGAAAAGCCCATTGACTTTTTCTGATTTGGAAGAAAAACAATAGGAAAAAGCAGCAGATGATAGCGGGTGTTGTTTATGTGAATAAAGATTTGCTGGTGAGGTACACGTAAATAAGAACTATTTCCTTGAGGAAAAGATTTCAGAATAACAGCCTGCAAACCAAGGAAGTCATTTCAATTTCGACGCTTGAGTCAGCCAATCGTTTCACAGTCCTACAATTACTGTGCTTCGTACACTTTGTCACCTTTGAGTGCCAGTCTGAGCCATCACTTTGCAGTCCCAGGCCAGGCCACCCTTCACTGGCCTTTTTCCCACTGCATTCCTACAAAATTCTTTTCAGCCAGATCTTCAGTTTCCCTCACACCCTGAACCAGGGTTTCTCCCAGGTTTGGAACAAGTTCTGCAGCGTTGGAGTCATGTTGTTTCTGCAGGAGTTACTGGTGATGGAACATTAATTTCCACTTAACCTCTAGATCCTTGAAAAAGCTATATAAAATGTTGTGCCTGCAAAGACAGGAGAAGCATATTTATCAGGGCTGAGGTGATATATGCATCACTTCTCAGTTAAAGGTTTAAAAAGAATGTAAGTGATACCTAAACGTTCAGTACATAAATATAGGCTCACTATGCATATGGAGAGTGACTTGGGCATTAGTCACTTTTTTAATGTACTTGAAAATCCAGAATTACAATCTCATAAAGCAACTAGGCTATTCTGATGAACCATCCTAAGCTGTCCTTCCTGGGACCGACAGGCAAATTTTAGGTAGTAATCACCCAGGAAAGGTGGCTAAGATTGTTTTTAACCAATGCACTTATTGTGACTAAAGTTTAGATCAAGACTGATGACAAAAATAATTGCTATTCTTTATATGCCTGACATTTAAAAATCTAAGTGCTTTTCTTATAAAAGGCTCTGAAATAGAAACACCTATTATTTTTTTCTGTGTAAAATGTAACAGGCAGTTGAAACTTGCTGTTCCTTCCAGTTATCTAGACATCAGTAACCGAGGAGTATAATGTGTTTTTAATAGTTAAAATAGTTTCCTCTTGCAGTAACACCACAGAGGGAAAGTTCCAGGAGATTAAATCATTAAATAAATGCTGTCACATCAGCTTCGTGGGCGCAGGGTCCTCGTACCTTGTGGAGAAAGACAATGAGGCCACATCAGAAAAGCTGATGGGACCCTGAGAGGTCTGGAGGAGACCTTGGTGCCGCGCGTTGTGTCTGGACATTGGCTATCTACCAACCATTTCTTGGCTTCAGGGTGTGAGTTTATGTAGGTAGGCTGCTTGTCCCCTAGATACCTTGCAAGCATTTGGGGCTTTCCTTTATCTAATTTCTTGGGGCTTTTTCTTCAAAAAGAAGGGAATCTTTCTCAGACAAAAGTGTTTTTCCAACCAACAGACTTTATGAGCACCTGGGGGAAAAAAAAAAAAAAAGGTTCCTGAAAGAACTATTGATTCAGTTTAGCCGGAACAGGAGCTTTCAAAATGTGAAGAAGGAGGGAGATCAAGCACAAGATGTATGTGGGGGTCAGTAGAAGCATGAGAAACCTCAGAAAAATTCCACCCAGCTTTTTAATCTCTTTTTCGAAGCGATAAGTAGATGGGAGAGGAGTGGGACTACACCCAGTTTTGCCAGAGGTTTGGGAACAATGATTTTTGTTGAAAGAGACGGGTACAAATTATGACACTCAAGGCTCCTGGGTGTGGCGTTCAGGGGCAGGTGCTTGGGAAAGCAAGGGAACGGGAGTGTGCAAAGCAAAGGAGGCAGAGCCGGGGCACAAGGTAAGAGAAGGTGTGAGCACAAAATAATACAGAAAGGGAGGACTCGGTATAAAAAGCTTGAGACATCAGGAATCTGACCTTGTGCTGCTTTCTTGACAAAGCTGGTTTCCTAACAGCCCTTTCACGTCCGTGGTCTACTCAGAACTGACTGTGAAAATTACAAAAACTCCATCTGCTGTTGTTACGAAAAAAAAGGTTAAAAATGCTTGAGAGTCTTACTTCCTCACAAATTTCAGAAACTTTCTTCTGCAACCTTTAGAATCAGCAAGGTTTTACTTCAGTTCCAGTAAAGCTGTCTTAAAAGCTGACCTTTTGCTTCTTACAAAATGTATTTTTCTTTTATTACCCTTTCATATCCATTTTTAAAGGAAACTTGTCCTTTCCGGGACTATGTATATGTGACTTTTTAGTATTATGAATTCATTTTTAAAAGCAGTGTTGTTGTTAAATTAGTGCTCATTCTTTCTTCTGCATTAGATTCATAATGCACACGAATCTAGCTCTTTAAATAAGTATTTTAGTTTGCTGAAGATAGCTCTGTGACTAAGTATTTAGTAATCATTTGTGCCAAGGCTGAACTCTGTAGTATTCATATTTCCTGCACGTTGTGAAGAGAGAGGTTTTATCTGACAAGAAAGTGTTTATGGGCATGACAAAGACCTACTTATAAAATTTTCTTGTCTTAGGTACAAGAAATGTTGTGCATTAAACCAAAATTTGTTAGTGGCCTAGGGTAAAAAAAAAAAATTCCCAGTCCAAAATAAAATCACAAAATAAACATACTTCTTAGAAAAACACCTTCTTTTTGGAATTGTTTTGTGATCTGTTAAATGGGCAATAGTACCGTTTCTTCAGCCAAAATAAGGGTGTTCCCGAGTTCCTCCCGGAAACACGCTGGATCTGGGATCTTCCTGGATGGACTGGGATCAGTCCCCAGTGGAGCCTTCCCCTCTCCTTCACCGCCTCTGGGCTCACGAAGGGCAAACTCTGCCTGGGCACTGGCGTTCCCATCTCTGTCGGCAAGGAGCTGCGGCCGTGCGCGTCCGCTGGCCTTCCACCCTCCGAAGATGGGGTTTGCGCGTGGGTTGGGTTCACTGTCCCCTTGGTCTGGCCCCACTGACTTTTTGGGCTGCTTTTGCCAGCCCAAAGCGGGGACAGGGATGCGGGCCTGGGTAAAGGAGTCAGCGGGAGGCACAGCAGATTTGGGTGGCCTGGGGTGGCCCGGCGCACGATGGGGCGGCTCCGTGGCCATGGCAGCCTCGTGTGGGGCGAGGCCAGGCGAGGCGAGGCCAGGCGCAGCCCCTTCCCCCGAGTGACCGCGGGCCGCTCCGGGCGTTTGCCCCCCGCCCAGCTCCGCGGTGCGGCCTCCCGGGGAGGCGGCGCTGCGCGGGCGCGGAGGCGAGGCGCAGGGGCAGGGGCAGGGGCAGGGCGGCGGTGCTGGCAGACAAGCAAACAAGCAGGCAGCCGGCGGGGACGGAAACGCCGGGACTTCCTGCGGGGTGGAGGCCGGCCCCGGGGCGGTGCGGGCCCCGCGGGGAGCCGCGGCGAGGCGGCCCCGCGCAGGGCTGGGGGGGGCGGCGGCGGCGGCGATGCGGGCCGCCTGGGTGCTGCTGCCGGCGCTGGCCGCCCTGACCGCCTACTACGTGTACCTGCCGCTGCCCGGCACCGTGTCGGACCCCTGGAAGCTGATGCTGCTGGATGCCACCTTTCGGGCGGTGCAGCAGACGGTAAGGCGGTGTTACGGCCCCGGTCACGGTTTCGGAGAGGCGGGCAGCCCACCCCCCCTCAACACGCACACGCACCCCGGGGGAGGCCCCCGCACGGCCCAGCCGGCCCCGTCCCGGGGTCCCTGGGGCCCGAGGGGGACCCGGCCCGTCCGGAGAGCCGCCCACCCCGCGACCGTGCGGGCTGGGTACCGCATCCAGGAGGAGGAAACGGAGCTGGGTTGGGGTGCGGTGCGGTGCGGTGCGGTGCTCTGCCCGCCGCGGTGGAAGCGGCGGGGTCGCCTGGGGCTGGTCGCGGTTTGGTGCGGATCGGTGCGTGAAGGGTGCGCGTTTCAGCGAGGCTGGCGTCCGGTCCTGGCTTCTGGGTGTCGTGGTGCGGATGTTAGCAGATGTGGTGACTGGTCTGGTTTGCAACTTGAAGGCTTTTGGTCAAAAAGAAAAAAAAAAAATTATTTTTTTATTCTGATACATTAGGTATGCCTTAGGGAAAGAAGACATAGGGAAGCTCTTTGAAAAAATAAACTGCCTTGATCTGGAGCGTTGTTATTAAACTACACTCTCTGAATGCCTGATTTTCTCAAGACACAGATGACAGCTATGTCCCTTCATGATGTTTCTGACAGTCATGGTCAGGCCTGGTGTAAGCTACTATGTATGTGAAAGTTTTGTTTTGTTTTGTTTTGATTTCCTAGCAGCATTTCAGTTTACTAACTTAGTCCAGAAATGTACAAAACCCTGTACTTTGAGCGGATGGGAACATCAGCGTATTCAAAAAGGGATTAAATGAATTAATGGATAGAGGGCCCATAAATGGGTACCAAAAGGACTAGATGGGAATGTTCCGCCTACGTTCCTAATAGAATAATTGCGGATGCTGGGAAGCATGAGGAGAGTGGACCACACAGTGTCTGGAGTTGTATATTCTGCCTGAATAGCTTCTCTGGCTGCCACTGTTGAGGCAGAGTCTGGGAATAGATAGACTCATCTGAGGCACTGGGGCATCTTCTCATGGACAAAATATGAATCAAAGCATATCTCTGGGATGAAAGAGAAAAACTTGTTTGTTTCCATACCCTCCCATATGTCTGCTATGAAAATTATGCAGACGTGTCCTGCAATAGCTTCATTCTTCAGTAAAATCTATGGCTTGACATTCAGTTGCTCCATGGTGTTAACTCACGTAACTGGACAGCAAGCACTGTTGGACCGAATTCATTGATAGTACGGACAAAAGGCCGTGACGCCCCCGCAGCGTGCTGCCTCCAACACACATCGTAGCCATTCGGCCAGGAACACCTGAATCCAGTCCATAACCTCCAGCTGAAGGAGACCTATCTTTAGAAGATCGCATGACTGTGACTATATATATGTGTATATTGCTATTGGCTTACGTACACATTCAGTTTGTTTATATGGTATGTTGGGCACAGTCAGATGAATTCTGGTGCCTCTAGCTTGGAGGCTAAAGGGGATCTCTTTTGGGATGTTCGAGAGGTCATAATCCCAAGAGGAGCTGGCAGGACAAAGCCTGACGGGTGGCAGCTGGAGCGACCTGGCAGGCAGGGCTGAGGTACCCATGTCTGTCCCCGCTCTCTGGGGTGAGGAAGTCTCTGTCAGGGGGAAGTGGTCATTGCTTAGTTGTTTACATCTCTGGCCTTAGAAATATAAACGTCTGTAGTGAGAAAAACTGCTAAACAAGTAACAGTTCCTCTAGCTTACAAACCAGGGGAAGGAACAAGTGAGTTTTACACAGAAGCATAAAAGAAGTGAGGCATTAGAGGTGCCCTGGATCACAGAACAGGTAAACCTTGGGGCATTTGGAGAGAAAGAGAAGGTGCTTTCCAAGTGTTCAGAAGTCTTTCCAGCACTGAGAGACAGCACAAAGTCAGGAATAAATGACTGCCATTATAAGGAACTGTGTGAACTGAAGCTAGGATTGTAAAAGTTAGGCTTGAGTATTTACTTTGTTAGACAGATTTTGTGTGTATATGAAATATATGTCCTTCTGTAGAGCTCAGCTTTTCCTTCCTTCCTCTACCAGCTATTGCAAGACCAAATGGTTTAGCATTTCTCTAAATGTGACCATTGAACTTTCCCCCACTTCTGAATGTATTTTCAGCTTGCTCTTTATTACTTTCCTTTGTAGGTTTGATAGAAGACAGAAATAAATTTCTGATTTTAAAATCTCTGAAATGTACTGAAATGAAATAGGTTTTTTTTTTTCCAAGAGCGTAAAACAAACTTAATGTGCCTCAAATACAATTAATTGTCTTTTGCTTATTTTGAAATAGATTTTCAAATTAAGCATGACAATTTCTTGTTAAGGATAATTTGTTTGTTTTCTCAGTACATTAATAATCCCCACCAATAAAACATAATAAGGCTGTTGCTGGCTGTCAGTGTACTAATGATAAGGCTTTGCATTTCCATGTAGCGTTTTGTCCCAGTCAGCTACAATTTTTTTTTACAAGCTTGGGACTGACTCTGTCCTGGCTCAGCATGAGACACTTCAATGAATGTTCAAATACAATGAGATGGTTAAATAAATACTTATAGGACAGTTTCTATAAGTAAGTTTCAAAACATACTACTGAAGGGGACTGATACTGTTACCCCTAATCTTAATTTGGGGGAACAGAGATAGGAAGAGGTGATGTGCCTTTTCTGAGGTCACAAAAATTCCAGTGGCAGAGCTGGAAACCGAACTGGGTTTTCAGAGCCTTGTTTCTGTACCTACCTTATTTAATGTCCTGTGCTGCCTCAGAATGAAAACAGAGAAACTCAGACTTTAATAATGTTAATGAATTGATGTGAAAGTGCTTTAGCTGAGAATGAGAATAATTTGCCACTCTCACCTGTCCCAAAATAAGACACAGTTACATTTTTTACAGAAAACCATGATCTAACACAGTTTTAGATCAGAAATGAAAAATGTGTGCATACATATGTACAGGTACATCAGAACTCTGCTTCACTGAAGTTTGGACAACTACGTAACATTAATTATGGGACTGAGACATAGATTAAACCATAGGAATTGTTTTACATGGTGTCTGTAAAGAAGTGTCTAAAGCAACATTTCATAGTTCTGCTGTTAACAGCAGGATTGATACAGGCATTTTAACTTCTTCCCCTAACCAGTCTCCCTTATTGAAGGAAAGAGAGCGGCATATGTTTATTTAATAAGCCCTTTGAAATAAGTTATTTCTGAACACCCCTGTCAAGATACTTGCTATTCTGGTTCGTGGCAAGGAAGGAGGGATTATTTGGAGCTGTGACAGCTGTTGGCAGAGGTTTGGAAGGACAAATGGGTTGGCATCAAGGCCATCAGATAGACCGATATGGAAGAAGGTAGGCAGCTGTCCAGGGGAGAGAACTGTCCTCATCAGCCAAGCAATTCCTTCATGCTTCTCTTTATTCCGAAAGCAAGCGAGTAGCAATGTAGGGCATGGGTCATCAACAGTCAGGATTAGAGAAAACAGTAATTAGTTCTTTCTAACATTTTAGTATCTCTCTACCCATATATTTCAGAGTATGTGACTTCTGGACAGATGTAAGTCATAGTTGTAGCCAGACAATTAAGTTGTTGATGGTTTTGCATGCAAGAACACAGTCTTGGAACTGGTTTATGGTAAACCAGGTTGTTAGTTGTGGCGGGTAGGTCTCCCAGCAGTGGCACCTACGCAGAAACTGAACCACACTGGAAGTTCTGTTTGCAGTAACAGATAACTTTTGTCTCTGTCTAGTATAAATGCAGATCATCATGCGTGAATAGGTATAGGCACAAACCTTACATTAAAATGTCATCTAGTTTCTGCTTCTAATTAGTAAACTGTAAAATAGTCTTGGTTTCTTTTCAGTGGTAAAGGAATTTCATAAAATTAAGAGCACTTGTCTTAGAGGACTGTCTTTATATAGCACTGTTAAAAATACATACTCTTTGCTGAGCAGTAATACACTTGCATAAAGAAATGTCTCTGTAAAATAAAAGAAAATAGACTTTCACCTTTAAATGGGATAAACTGCCTGAAATCCACAGAATACAATATGTTCTGCATGCAGCTAAATGGGGAAATGATCCTGTTTGTCTTTCACTAATCTCTCTTATTGACTACAGATAGTATAGTTGGTGTTTTGGACTCTAGCATTGCAGAAATTTGTTTTGCATAGTGATGGCAGAATTGAGCATAGTACCTGCATTTTTTCAGGTAGGAGGTTTAGTCTTGGACAGTTCAGTGACCCAGTTCCAGCATCATTACTCATTTGAGTCATGAGTGAGATTTGGCTCAGTCCCGAGTAGTGTTGTATGAAAAAAGAGCCTTAGCTGTTTGCTGAGTTCCTGATCCCGCCAAAGCCTGAGAGGTGAGTGCAGGACCTTGGGTGGAGAAGGCGGTGGAAGAGGCAGCTGATGCATTCGGCTTGGCTTTAGGGTCACACTGCCTTTGTGTCCCATCTGAATGCGACCTGTTGCAATAATTTGTGGCTAAAGGTCAGAGGTGTGAAGCTGAACACTGTCAGCTGTGGAAGTCATATGAGGGCAAAGGATGCCAACGTGCTGAGTACTGTTAGAGGTTAATAAAATTAGCAACAAAAAAACTTCTTTGGATTTTTTTTTTTGTAATACAGAACACATGGCTAATATGGAGTACAGGTCCATGAGGGAGGTAAGCATAATAGCAGTGAGCATTTGGGATTCTTCATGAAATTACCAGCTGAGGAGCCAACAGAAGAATCCTAATAGTTTAGGGACAGATATTGGTGATTAAAGGTGAAGTAATGTTGCCCTCTCTAGAGCACCACTTTGTTCATTCTGTGTGCTTTTATCACAACCCTGACTCCTGTCTTCATTTACTGAAAATTTTCTCCTACATGAATTAAATCTGTCAATATCTGGTACCCCTCACCAAAGAATTTACTAAGGGGAAGGTGGCAGTCGTGAACATTTTAGTCTCTAGGGGGTCCCTGGGTTGTCCCTCCCTGAAAACCCCTGTTACGGAGATGCCCTGGTAAAAGAGAAGGAGGTGGTGGCTGTAGTGGTGGCTTTGCTCACTTGGTGGAGAGAGCTGGGGACCATTACAGTGTGAGTGTAAATCACAGTGTTGCCTGGGCAGCCATGAGTCACAGGGAGCCAGTGGCCCCAAAATGAAAAGGTGCAATCAAAAATGAGCGATAGATTGTCAGTAGGGCTACTGTAACATGTCCATGGTGGTGATTTGCTGAATTGGTTCAAATGCCAGCAAAATACTCACGTTTGCCTCACCAGCCTGTCTCGCCCTCCTCTCCTGGGGTCCTCCTGCTCATCCAGCTCTGCGTCGCTTCCCAGCAGCCGAGCGCTCTGGGTATGTGTCAGCCCGTTACTCGGTCCAGCCCACGATGCCGTGAAGTTCACCAGCCACGTTTCCCCTGTTCAGAAAATCGAAGTGTTTTTTTTCAGATGGATGCATAAAACCAGTCGTTACGTGGGAAAACCTGCGGCTGTGACCCAGACTGAGTGATGTGCCGTACCTGTGCTGGCAGTAAATTCTGGGCTAATTGCCCACAGGGCTTTCATCTTTATACTGTCTCCTCTTCTTCTGTGAGTTTGTCTTTACTCTTATCTGTAGTCTTTTAATTTCCCCCTTGTCCTTTTGCTTTCTCTTCACTAGCTTTTATTATTGCAGCACTGTCTTACCTCCTTTTTCACCAGAGAACACGACTGCTCCTCTCTTCCCTTCCCTTACACACAAACACATGTAATTGCCAAATATATTTAAGTGTTATATTTGATAACCTGCAAAGGTCCTGCATGTTGTCACAGGAAGGTGGTAAAAGTCACAAACACCAGCAAAGATCAAGCCAATTACAGCTCACATGAGATGACCAGGTACGCTTTTATAATGGATTTAAGGCAATCCAACAGTGGACTGCTGCCAAAAGGGTTGGTCCCATCCTTTCCCCTCTTTCCTGCCTTGGGCTATCAGTAAGATGGTGACCCAGCTGAAGTTTAGTGTTGTTTCTCTGTTTCTGCTGGGTTCATATTGAGCTGGTGCAGCAAGGTGATGCTCTGAGGCTTCGCATTCATTGCTGCCTGGACAAGAAAGGTGCCAGGGGAGCACATCCAGCAGGATGGGCAGGTCTGCCCTTTGGGTGGCAACGTAATCCTAGTCAGCCAACCATTAAATGCTGCTTCTTCTGCCAGTGGTTGTATTACAGAGCAGTAAGATATTATAAATCTATTTTGAATATTTAATTATAGAGAAAAAAAATTATTTGTAAGAACTTTGGACAAGGCAAGCTCTTTGCCAGCAAAAAGTGCAACCCTAATGCCTTATAAATTACAACCAAATAGGCTGATTAAATCTATATACTTACAAAGAATCTGTTTGATAACTGCTGCCTACGCCTAACAAAAGAATTAGGACTGTTCTTTTGTGCCTTGATGTACAAAGCATCTCTTCCAGGTTTTGGGGGTTTTGATTACTGCAAGGAGTCATCTATTACAGGGAAAAAAAAAAAAGGCATGAAAGCGTGTGATAACCTGCAGATGGTCTCAGTGCCGCGGTTTAAAGAACAGGGCAAAACACTTCTTGGTAAACACCAGCCAGCCTCGAAAAGAAAACATTTCTGATTGCGAGGAACATGTGATAATCTTGTCTACAAAGAATGTGAACTAAAGTGGGAGAAAACTGAAATGGGACGTCTATTGCAGCACAGTCAGGCTGAAAAAAAAAAAAAAAAAAATCAACAAAAACGATGTTTTCCCTGGCAATATTTCTAAAATTGCTTCCCAGTGGTTACGTTCCCCGGGAACCTCAACGAGGCACAGGGAGGATCAGATCTTTAGCTGGTTACAGCAGTGGCAGCCCAACAAATTGTCTGTCAGATTATTAATAGAAGTATTGCTCTTCAGATTTCAAACTTGAACTGGGTTTTCCTATAGGAATTTTTAGGTAACAGTGGGAGAAAAGGATGATCTGAAATTCAGAGATACAAACAGCCTTGTGAATTCAGCATTTCTTCCCGCTGGGTGGATACTCTGTGTTTCTGCTCCCAGATACAGGCCGTGCAATATAAAGAAATGATATTCCATCCAAAAAAAAAGCAGCAAACATTTTAATATTTGGATTTCCACCAAACTCTCTCAGCAGGGTGATTTTTACCATAAGCTAAAGCAAAAAAAGAAAATGATTTTTGTAAATTCTTGTTTTGCAAGTGGATTCCTCTCCCAGCTCACACAGCAGCCCATTGTATTTGGTATACATATTTTGGTGGGGGGGAGGAATATCAAAGCTTATCTGTTTCTACACCAATCTGCATTGGAAGTCGGGCTGTGCGCGGCCTTTTCTGTACGGCAGCTGACTGAAAGCTAATATTTAATTTTTTCTACATTCAAACTATATCCATCATTTTATGGATTAGAAAGTTACATGTAAGGAGCTGGGGCTGTAGACCTAAGGAGAGAGATCTTTGGCATGAATGCTGCTAAGTGCTTCAAAATTTGCTTTTCCTCCAGAGGTGTGCATTTGCTTCATTAGCCCTTCCATCTCCACGTGCAGGCGCTCCCGGCAGAGGAGCTCAAATTGAGCACTGAAGGTGGCTGCAGAAGGTGGTACTGCAGAAAATAGTACTGTAGTAAAGAAAAATCCAATCAAGACAATGAAATAGCTGTCCTTGTGAACAGATAACATAAACCAGAAAGAGACTGTGAAACTCTTCTTTGCAAAATCACGTCTGTCACGAGAAACCAGACTTGGCTTCCGCTTAGTTTTTGTCCACATGGAACTATGGCAACTGTCCGTTCTTCACAATGTGAGTGCGGTTAAACCAGTACCTGGGTGACCCCGCGCTCTCTCAGGTGTCAGCATCTGTAATTCACACAGCAGGTTTGCACTGCACCAGCGGGACTGGCAGAAGGAAACCAGGAAAGTGGTCGTGCGTAGACAAGTCCCATGGCTCCTAACAGCACAGCTTTTCTTCCAAGTGTCTGTTACCTGTATGTAAAATGAAAGGTCACAGCTGACAGTTTGCCTCGTGGTAGTGGTCCTACAGGTGTACGTCGGGTACATGCATTCATTTTACCTCCCAGCTTCGTTGCCTTGACTGAGAGAGCTGTAGAAAGGCTTAGTTGATCATCCAATTTCTAGCCTTTATCACTAGGATAGAGATGAACTTTACAAAAGGGGAAAGCTGCTCCACTGCTTTTTGATGACATCGTAGTCCCTGCAGTCCTTTGGCTCACCCTTTGCCACTCCTTTTGCACTATCTCAGGAATGGGAACAAGTATGTACTACAAATAGTGTGCAGGTCGTACGTGGGGAGCAGGTCATGACCATTTGGGCTGGAGGAGTGCCTTGGATCCCAGTACTGTTTGCTGAGAGAAACAAGTTTTTAATCTATTCAGGGCAAAGTTTAAAAAATAAAAGTGAAAATAAAAATCCTGGATAGCCAAAGGGGATAAAATCTCTCTCCTTCTACCATAAGGGAACAGAAAGATCAGATCATTCTCGATTTTTGTAGTGTTTTAGACACTCTCACAAAAAAAAGGTAATGTGCTTTAGTCTGTGGGGTTGTGTAAAAAAAAAAATTCACTAACCTGCCATGGTTCTTGGATAGTGTTTCAGATCCTTCCCAGTCCATCAGATAAATACAGGACAAGCAAATAAACAACCATTATATTCCTTTGAGACCATTCCTGTTTTCAAATTTCTTTGCAATCCTTGAGAACTTTCTTAGTTTGGAAGTAGAAAGAGTTACGCTTTGGGGTGGAACAAGAGAAATAATTAGCATTTTTGATACCTTACCACCACAAAGACTTTACCTGTGTGGCATTGCCCTCTGCTGGCACCCGTCTGAGCAGCTCCACAAGTCCCATCGTGGAGCATGCTGGTGAGGTCTCCTTTTGGAGGTGTCTTTCAAAGGCAAGCATCTGAGTGCTCGTTTACAGTTGACTTGATCCACATAGTGCTCGTGGTTTGATTTATTTTGACAACAGAGAATCATTTATGGACAGAGTTTTGTTTTAATAGAGCTTTAAAAGCATTACAGGTCTTTGATAATCATTCATTTTCCAGTGAATATTCTAAGAATCCATATTCGTTTCTGTATAGGACCTGCCCTTTGAAGACAAGTTGCATTAAACATCAATGCAGTATCATATGATGCTCTGAAGTAACAGAAATCTTTTTTTCTTCTTTTTTTTTTTTCCTAGTGTCACCTGATTCACTATCTGAGACTCAGCCATCACTTGATAGTTCTGAATTATTTGATTTGTACCTTTGATAAGCTGAAGTCTGTCTCCTCCAAAGACATTAACATCACGGATGCTGTTTTTGACGGCGTAGAAGTCAGAGTGTTTGAACCTCCTGCGAAGCGAGATGAAAGGCTCAAGCGCAGCGTTGTTTACATCCACGGAGGGGGCTGGGCCTTGGCAAGTGCAAGTATGTGTCTGCCAGTAATTAAATAGGCTTCTGGTGGGGTTTTCTCCTAGAAGGAAAAGCCAAAAGGCTTTTCCTGCCAGGAGTGACAATTTTGCTAAGACATACCTGAATTCATAGTAACTGTTTCCACTGTGGTAGACCAGCTCTGAGGAGAGAGGGAGAAAAATACTGTGAACACACAGCAAAAAATGCATCTCTTATCTGCACATGAGCTGCTAAAGGACCAAAAGGTTAATTCTGTTCCATCCTGAGAGGACAAAATAGGTTATTGTTTAAATTCCTGGGATGCCTGGATGGGCTGTTTGGGCTAGTTCCCCGTTTTCTGTGGTCACATGCAAATGTGCTTGGTGATCAGGATCCCGTGACTACATGTAAGGATTTTGCCCCATTTTCACGCAGTAATTACCAGAAGAGTGAGCTGAACAACACTGCATGTAACGTCATTGCTAGTGTTTGACTCTTAACTAAGGCATACTTGGGAATACATGCTGCGGATCGCAAACAATGGGCAGCGTGATGAAGGAAATGGGTAGAGGTGGGTTCCCAACCCATGGTCTGGCCCCCTCCCTTAGGGGACCACTGCCACCACCAGGAGAAGTTACCTTGAAAATTAATGCTCTGGGCTCCAGTTAACTTGGAAGCCACACACAGAAAGTAAGGTGTAGCTATAAACAACGATAAGCTAACCGCTGATCATACCACATCCTACAGGAGGAGAAAAGCCTTGGGAGGAGAAAGGGCACACAGTTCTCGTGGCTGCTCCGAGATCCGGATCCGAAAGGAGTCTTGCCCCTTTTCCTTCCCCATTGCTCCTGTGACATCATGAAGTCCATACAACCCTGGTGCATTCTGTGGCTTCATGTATGGAAAAAGAACATTAATGGGGTTTTTCAGGTGTTCTGAAACAAAGACTGTATTGATTGCGTTTGGACTATGCATGTATAAGTCACTTAAACCATAGTTTAAGTGAGATTTAGGTTCCTAAATAACTCCAAAATCTAGCCTTCACGTGTGTTTGGAAATCCCAGTCTGTTCTATAGAAGCTAAAAATTTTGCTCGTCTTCCTATAGAGGAATTGTGCTTTGAGATGTGTTTTCTTAGGTTTTCCTAAGGGATGTTTGTTAGCGTCCTGCCCCCCTCATTTGTTCTGTAGCAGTTTGCACATGACTCTTGTGGTAAAAGCTTGTATTAAATTACCACACTTTGTTTGGAGACTATAACTCAGCTACATCAGATGCTATCCTCAGGTCCAAGATGGGGAAGTTAATGGCACAAATGTTACAGCTAAATATTAAATTCTAAGACTAGATACTTTAGAAAACACTTAGTGTCTTAGTATATTTTATAGTACCGGGAACCAACAATTAAGTAACTGGAAAGGAATAAAATTAAAGAAAATCAGTTCACTGATAAATAGGATAGCTGTGATTAATCCTCCCTTAAACGAGCAGTTCAGTTGACATTAATAGGGCAACTCATTTGAATCAAAGCCATGCATGCTATAATAAAATGACCAACAAGCAGTGACTCATGCAGCGATGACTGTCTCTGGATGCTAATGCCCCCATGACACCGGGTAGCTTAAATTTTGCCCAATTGAGAGAATTGTGGTAGGTGGATGAAATGACATGCCCCAAGTCACCCAGAAACAGATGAGAAAGCAAGCATTACACTGCAGGAGTTTTCAAGGCGTGAATTATGCTCCTTCTGCTGCAATATGTAGTTGGCACTTTGTCTGTTGCAAGCTCTTTTACTTTTCTTATATTTGTATCATGTCTTTATATTTTCTGAGAAGGCTTATGTATGGCGGTGTGAATGTGGACATAAATGGACTCGTACGTCTCTAACACCATGTCGTTTTGTTGCAGGAACAAGCCTTTATAACAACCTCTGCAGAATCATGGCTGAATCTCTCAATGCTGTAGTGGTCTCAGTTGAGTGAGTAATCTAAAACTGATTAAGTAATTGTAAGATATTAAAAATATGTAACATAGTTCTTTTAGCTTTTCCCCATCTTATTTGCTTGCGTATAGGGCTTTAACTTGGACAGTAATTCTCTTTACCTGTCTGATATGTTTACCCTTGTCAAATTACAACAAACTGGAATGGTATTGAAATTTATTTGGGTTTCTAATTATTTTAGAGGTCATTTCGGAAGGCAGAAATGTGAGAAAAGAGAGTAGCACTTAATTCAGTTGGACAAATACTAAAGTGCAGATTTTAGTCCATCTTGCAATTATATGTAAGGAGTACAGCTAAAACCGGAGATCACTTAAGTGCCAACTTACAATTCTGTAAATACTTCTGAACTTCAAAAACAATCATACAAAAAAACCACACACATTTGGAAATGATGCCTACCTGAAGGAAGGCTAAGCCACATCTCTGTGCCTCCTCATGGAGCAAAAGGGACTTTTCCCGTCCTCATTGCCACTCCCACTGCTGCAAAATCTATATTTTTATATATATTAAAAAAAAATAATATTACATATATAATATTAAAGTATATTTATTAACACCCCTTGAAGTCTATCTATAAATAACCGTTTCTAAGTCATATTGAGCAAGGGTTTGCAGCATAAAAATTATCAAATCATGTTACCCCTGCTCATTAACCAGAATACACTGTGGAGTCTGGCAGTTTCCTGCTGCTCTCTCCATCTCCCACTGTTCCAGTCATCTCATTTACTTGTACTCCACTCAAGAGCAGAGGACTGCCAGGGTACCAGAAACAGAAAAGCAGGGCTGCTTTTTTAACTCGCTGAACAATTCCAAGGTGAACAAACATCTCTGCTAGCTAGATGACTCCACCTCGATTGGTACTTTTCCCATCCTCATTGCCAATTTCAATATTTTCTATTGCAAACCCAATCACGTGATATAACGACTCAAGTTTCCCACCTGCAGTTGATTACATACCAAGCTCTGTGATCTAATTGCAACTTAATTATGTGGAGTTGGTGTTACTCATTCAATACCTACAGTGTACTTTAAAGGGTTGCTTTTTTTTTAGCTTCTTTATTGTTCATCAGTAGAAACAATGAAAGGTAAAAAAGCAGCTGTTGGTTAGTCCAGCCAAGCAGTGATCACAGTATTGAAAAGTTCCTTATTATTACTTTTCTGATTTATGGTAGTATACTTCTGCCTCTCTCAGTTAGTTTACCTCTTCTCCTTAGCCGTTTTATCTTTCAGTCAAGGCATTTGTACTCAATTAGTGAAGTCTAATTAGTTTTCTTATTGGTTTAATTGCACTTCTCACTTTCATGATCTACGCACAGTCTGTTACCAGTTTTACAAGGCATTCCCAACAGACTCTCTCATATTCCTTTGTAAGTGATGCAATATATAGATTGCTTTCTGAAAGCAGTTTAGATTTGGAATTTGAAATGCTTTTTGTGTAACCTAAGTTTATAATTTATTCTGCATATGAAACTTTTCCAGCTTAGATTCTAAAGAAAGTGTTTTGAATCAGAAAACTGGATTTTGGTTTGCTTGTTTCACTCATCTCTGCTGAGAATATGTAAAATCTGTTGGTTGAAAAGCTACAAACAGAAGATATGCTTTGCACCATAAGGCCTAGTAACAACTCCTAGATTACAAATTATTCGTAAATATGAACAGACTTCTGCACTGTTATTTAGAAACTGAGAAAATCCCATGAATGAGACTCAGCTGCCGACTGTTCCTGGACAGACTGTTTGCTCTCTGCGCATCAATCTCTCCACCTGCGCAGTGGGTGTGTTCCTGCTCCTCGACAGAGGAGAGGAATTACTGAAGCTGTTGCTTTGCAGCAAATTGGTATTACTTCACTTCTTGGCTGTTGTTTGTTTCATGGCACAGAGGTATAGCAAGGCTCATTCTCTCCAGAGCATAGGTTAAAATTTGAGAAACAGAACAGCTGAGGTGTTTGGCTCAGTGGAATCTGTTGGGCATACATGACTTGCTCTCCCTCATACAAATTAATGTGGGGGTTTGGATCAAAAACAGGGTGATTTTAATGACTCCCTTGCCGTGGGTGTTTTAAATATTCATTAATTTTTATAATGTATTATGAAATCCCCTATTGGGAAATCCTAGGAAAGTGCTGCATAATACCATCTTGGTATTATTCCTATCTAGTAGGTTTATATTAATCTTTCAGAATTAAAGCATTAATTATAAGATTAAGTTTTACATAAGTATTAAACACCTCATATTTTTCCTGTAACATTTATCCTAATTAAATACTTATTTGCCATCAAGGAATACCTGATATCGCCTATTAATCCTGAAAGAGAGGTATACTGACGGTAATAATTGTGTCTCATCTCCTTTCTTTGTAGATACAGGCTGGTACCAGAGGTGTGCTTCCCCGAGCAATTCCATGATGCTCTTCGTGCCACCAAGCATTTTTTGCAGCCTGATGTCTTAGCTGAGTATTCAGTTGACCCAAGTCGAATTGCGATTTCTGGCGATAGTGCAGGAGGAAATTTGGCAGCTGCTGTGTGTCAGCAGGTAACATCCTGTTATCTGTTACTCTACGACAATCCCTAATTTAGTGATGCATATAGGTTGACAGATTATTTGTGCTGTGTCATCACAAGGTGATGTGCCCACCCTAAAGACAGAAGGGTAGAAAGCCAGCATCTAGTCACTTCACAGAAGAAAAATGGGTCAATCGCAATATGAATCACAAAGCTTGCAATGTCTTACTACAGTTACGAGTCATTATGGACCACATTTTAAGAGCAAGTAGCTGTTGTGGTTTTGCAGACTATGCAGTCTCTCTCTCCATCCCTTTGGCACCAGAATGCAGGCCACAGTTGCTTTCTCTCGGAGGGTGGGGGGAGTGAGAGAGAGACTGCGTAGTCTGGTCCGGATCGGGGCTAAACTACGACAGTAGCTAAATGACTTTTTGTACCCCTTTTACTGGTGAATTCTTTATTTTTCTAAGTAGCTAACCAGGTACATGTGTAGTTTATCAGCTTCCTATTTTTAGATGCTTATCTCTGAAAATATGTTTTTATTTCTTTCAAATACAAATGAAGGACAAAAATACAATAAACGAAGCTTAATTCTTCTCTTAAATTGTCTTCCTGTAGCATTTTGCAATTTGAAGGAAATTTCTTTTGTATATCTGCAGTTTAAATGTAATCTGAATTTAATCTAGTAAAGATTTCAAAGGCAGCCTGGGGCAAGTAATAATATTTTTCATGGCTGAGTGAAAAACTATTATTTGCTTTTTCGTATTGCCATAACCATTGGTGATAAGAAAGCAGATACCATGTCCAGGCAAGTAATTATCATTACAACCTTGCAATATTGAATTAGGGTGAAAAAATTAATAGGGGACAATTACACTAAAAGTTTCAGTATCAAGGACTGATAAACATGATAGTACCATGTTTTGGAAGCAGCATTCCTAATTAGTTTCCCTGATGCATAATTCGTTTTAAATCAGTGATGTAGGACTGTTTCAGGGAGAGGTTAAATACACTACGATTCTTCAGCCTGAAAAAGAGACATATAATAGAGAACTGTGTGCCTTCTGTAGAAGATTAAGCAAACAAGTGTTTGCTGATTCTTCCAGAAAAAGATTGAGGGACGCCCAATTTATAATTGGTAGGCTCAAAACAAAGGCAGATGGCAGGTTCAAGTCAAACACAGAGAAGTACTTCTGTAGATGGTGAGCCTTTGCCAGAGAAAACTGTGAGTGCCAACGGTTTGTATATGCTCAAAAAACCAATTAGATAAATTCATGGAAGAAAAATCCCTGAAAAACTGTTAAAAGAAATTGATTCAGGAAGTTCTTCAGTTGCAAGTTGTTAAACTGGGAACTGCATTAGCAAAATGCTACTTTACACTTTTTTTTTTCTTCTTAAACCCTTCAGTGAACTTCTGCCACTGATTTCTGTGGGTGACAGGATACTGGGTCTGCCTGAATGGCCATCCTTACAAGAGAAGAAGAAGATCGGGCTGCTAATATTTCAGAAAAAAAAAGGGCAGCATTATCTGAATAAGAGCAGAATTCAGCCTAAAAATTGTCCAATGAATGGTTGCTTGTATGAAGTTCTAGGCTGATGCTGTAATGTTTATTTTCTTTATAATCCCACTTCTATCCTATATTCTTCCCACAGCTTAGCAAAGATGAGCATTTGACCATCAGACCAAAACTGCAGGCCTTAATTTATCCAGTCCTTCAGGCATTTGACTTCAATACACCTTCTTATCAGCAGAACATGAATATGCCCGTTCTTCCTCGGTATGTCATGATCAACTACTGGATAGATTATTTCAACGGTAATTACGACTTGGCTCACTCACTGCTGATTAACAACCACACTGCTCTTGACGTTGGCCAAGCTCTCTCTTTCAGAGGACGTCTGAACTGGACATCTCTACTGCCTTCATCATTCAAAAAGAACTACAAGCCTGTAATACAAACCACAGGGAAGGCTGAAATCATCCAGGAGATACCAGCGCTGCTCGATGTACGAGCAGTTCCGCTTCTTGCAGAAAATGAAACTCTGCAGCTGCAGCCAAAGACTTACATCCTGACCTGCGAGAATGACGTCCTGCGAGATGACGGGGTGATGTACGCCAAGCGCTTGGAGAACGCCGGCGTGGAAGTCACGCTCGATCACTTTGACGACTGCTTTCATGGCTGTATGATATTCACCATTTGGCCTACCGATTTCTCTGCGGGCGTTCAGACCAGGAACAGCTATATAAAATGGCTGGATGAAAACCTCTGAAGAGAGAGTCTCTCTAGAAGACACAGGGTGCTCAACTCTGGTGTCTGTTATTGCGAAAGAGCAAACAAAAAAAAAGTGCACTTTTCCAAATTCAGACTTCACCTGCTCAGCTGCAGCTGCTGGGGGTTACAGGCAACTAACTACAGCTTTCGCTAGCTCGATTGGCCTTGCCCATCAAAGTATTTTGAGAAATACTTTCTCAAACTTCGATTTTTTTTCACCTTCCTTCAGATGACTATTGCCAAACATAAACAAATGTTGAGCAGGGAGATCAGCATTCCTGTAGCATTCTTAACTGGCTGCAACTTTCAAGCTTTGACTCTTAATTAGGCACAAAAGCCACAATTTTCAATGATGTGAGGTAAAGCCAAACACCTACACCTACATCTGAATATGTAAAAATGGGAGCTAATTTTCAACAGTGGTGAGCATTTGATGTCAAAAAAAGTGTGAGCACTCTCACCTTTGACAGCAGAGCCATACATTTCAATGCTAAGCGTGGATTTAGGTGTTGGCTTTTAGGGCATAGTCAAATGGTTCGTTTAAATGAAAAAAAAAAAAAAACCTCTTCTAGGCAGTTAAGATGATGCTAGACAAGCCTCCTAGCCAAACATGTAATTCAGCTTTGGAATTTGGTCTTTATTGCCTTTGAGTTGTTTATATTTTTTTAAAGCACAAGACTAAATATATTTTCAATAAAAAGTATCACAGCATACATACAACTAGATAGGATAAAACACTATAGGCAGTAGCAGAATACAGGTTGTTCATGGGAGTGTGCGTCAAAGCTGACTACGTATTTGGCTAAAGAATATTACTTTGTTTTTAAAGCCTCAGCTTTGTGATGTATTCACAGAAAACACTGAGCATACTAAAAAGAAATCTACTGTGTGTTTTGCACTGATGTTTGTAATTAATAGTAGTTTTTGTTCAGTGACTTTTCTTTTGTGCTTTTAGTGTTTATTATATTTCATGCTTCCTGGAAGGAGGGAAGCAAGCAACAAGAAGTGGGCCCTAATCTATACAGAAGATTTAAATCAGAGCTTTGCAGCTAACCTTCGTCTGTCCTGTAAACTGACCTAAAACTCTAGGTAAGATAATCTTGCTGTTGTGCAACAAACCTCTTACAGTTTGAGCCAGTCTGTAAAATTCAGACAGGCAAGACAGGGAAGTGAAACCTCTTGCAACAGTGAATATTCTCCAGGATGTGTACTGGAGAATGTTGTGTTTCTAGCAAAGAGAAGAGAATGGCTGTCCCATGACTAAACTAGTGGATTAAATTCATCCCCAGCTTTACCACAGACTTCCTGTGGGACCCCAGGAGGGCAACTTAATCTCCTTAAGCCCCACTTCCTTCTTCTGCAAGAGAGGGAGTGGTGATTTCCTACCTCACAAAGGAGCTGTGAAGCTGAATTCACAGGTGTTGGTGAAGCACACGGATGTGATGGTGTCTGGCAGGCACTGAACAGCTCCCGTAGCTTTTGACTTTCCATCCTGCTCTGATGGCAGCCTCTGAGCAGGCTGCCCGTGATGGGTGGTGCTGCCAGGCTGTGGGTCCTTCTGGAGACTTAGCTTATCTCTGTCCTGGCTCCTGTGAAAGCACCATAAGGTGAGGCTTCTTGGCTGTTGGGTGGTCATAACAAAGGCCATTTCATTAAAGTAGTTCTTATGGCAGGATTCTGAAAAGTTCTTAAAAAAACCCCACATGGTACTGGTAGATCAAACTGCCTTCTGTTATTTACAATATATACAGAACAGTCCACTTTCACTGGTATTTAAATTAAATAAGATAACGGTTTTGTTGAATTCAGCCTCGATGTAGGCTCAGTCATGCATGCTGAAACTAATTTCTGGGCATAGGTTCACACTCCAAAGCTTTTTCAACAGTGGCCCGGATTCTTCTTCCATTTAGATGGTTACAAAGACTTGGTGGAATTAGACCAGCCAAGTGACAGTCTGAATCAGAATAAATTTTGATCAAGAGATCCAATTAACAGGGCAGAAAAATTTAAGCTTTTTTTTTTTTTTCTGTATTTAAACCTTATTTCCTCCTTTCCCCCATAAACACAACTTCAATGGATATAATTTACAGTTAAAACAGATAGCAACCAAAGTAATGTCCATTCAAAAGACAAATTACTAATCTACTCCAGAGTCCTTTCTACAGTATGGACACAGCTCCATTTACCAGACTTTAAACTATGACTTAAAAGAGTAAAAAAAAAAAATATATATATATATATTGTTACACTGAGTTGTAACAACAGGCTTCTTCCTGGCTTTCCCTCTTAAAGAGTAAACCCATGTCAGAAAAGAGGTAATTTATATCAACCTGCCATCATTAAAAGATAGTAATAACTGTAGTACTGAGGAAAAAAAGTGGTTAATATTCCTATAAATTCTATAATAATTAAGTTTGCTTGAGAGCTGTCTGCAAAGCTTGAGATGAGCATTTGTTTATAGCTAAGTTATAAATATCTGCTGTGAAGCTATAATATAATTACTGCTGGGTTTTTTTAACTGAAATGAAATGGAGAGCTGGAATATATATTCACGGGGTTGGTTGTAAATTTCCTTCATGCACTGAAGCACATTAAAATCTTGGCACAAGAAAGGGTAGTAAGTATATAACTGGACTGAATGTGTTTACTAAGTCATTACCAGCTTGATCCAAGGCACAACTTGGATGTGGTGTTACAGTATTAACTAGTTCTGTCGATATATCTTGACTACTTTTATCTTGCAGCTACCTGGTTTAAGTACATGATAGCTGCAAGGATGTGTGATGGATCCTATAATGTATAAAAAGAGGTCTGAGTTCCAGCTACAAAAAGACCTTTTAGTATATAGCCGCAGAAGACACTGATTAAAAATCAGTGTAAACCTTGAAGTAAGTGTTAGTCCAAACTCAGCTTTCCTCCTACTTTGCTTTGTTCTCTTTGCACACAGTCCCCGTGCCCAGAGTTGAAGGTTTAGGGTTGTTTCCAGCTGAGCTGCCGTGAGCTCCTAGGAACCGAGCACTGACTCAGCTGAGAGCTCAACCGGGGCTGGCAGGCATGGTTACAGAAAGCTGATGCTTGATAGCAAGAGATTAAAATTAATATATGTTACAACACCTCAGTTCGTTCATGTGTTTAGTCCTACGTCTCCTGAAGTGTTTCCTCAGGCGTACCCAGCACCTTCATTCCTTGGTTATTTCACAAAGCAGTTTAGGGCACTTTGAAGGATCAGATGAAGTATTTGTACCTGTTTCACCTGTGCATAGTAAAAAGTTAAGTCTTCTAAAAGAAAATAGTCAATTAATTTGTTTACTTTTCATTAAATCAACAAGTGTGGCTAAATACTTTTTGACGATTTCTTCCCTGCCCCTGCAATTAGACTGTAACTATCCATTGCAAGAATATTGTAAAAAAATATCTTGTTTCTGATGGCCATCAAAGCATTCAAAAGTAAGCTTAAAAAAAAAAAAAAAAGCTCACAGAACAGAGCCTGTAGTAATTTGCATCCTGCTGTCATGGACCTGGGAGCTATATTAGCAGGTCCCTGCGTATTTTGGCCAATATTTGTAGGAATCAATGGAGGTTTTGTTTGACTAGCTTAGAACCTCTTCAAGGGTGGGTGTTTAGCATTTTGGGAAACTCAGACCAATTTAATGACGTTTCACAAATAAGTTGAATTTCCTAACCTGCATCCGAGTAATTCCAAAATCGCATCCCTAGGACAAGCAGAAAGGCCATTGTGGGTTTAAGTCCTACGAACTAAAAATAAATCCTTTATCTTTAAAATATCGTTTTGTAGTGTTTGGGCCTCTATATTTTTTAATTACATGCATCATGGGTATCTGTTCTAATCTCTTACTAAACTTCATTAGAAACATTTTTCGAATAAAAATATTAGAAGTAAATTAACCTGTCTTAAACCTTTTAAGCTGCTATGATCTGTAACAACAATGTTGTTAGGAAAAGAAAAAAAAAACAGCTGGTTTGATGTTCTCTTATTTATAATGTTCAAAACCCCAAAGTACAACATACTTGATGCAAATGCATTCAATATCTTATGCATGACTGTTTTTTGCTTCTTTCCCAGTGCAGGGGAAAGATCTTGTAAAATCTAATTAGCAAGTGTGATTGAAATGTGCTATCAAAATGAAGAACAAATAAATAAAGTGAAATGTATCTGTGATTTTTTTTTCCTCAGGATCACTGATTTTATTTTCCAATGTAAAACATTTCCAACTTGAGTTTTCACTTAGCGGAGATCAGTGAACAAAACAGGAGACCTCAGAGTTCCTGACGAAATGCTGAATCAAAGCCAGCGTGGTTGTTTTCAAGGCAGGAAACCTTGCCTGTCTGCGAGGGTGACCTCCTCTTCTTTTCTGTCAGATGATGAATGGTGACCACGTTTGCTGGCGTTAATAGCAGACAATACCTGAACTAGTGCTGTTCTCTTTCAAGATAGACAGTGGAGTTTGTGTTCTCCATTCTGATCTATAAACTAATTTTTTGTATGTTTATAGATTATGTGTATGTTCAAAATCTGTTCCAGTCAGTGAAAGTCCTAGTTTCATTTTCATTCCTATTTGCCTTCCTTTCACATTCTTTCATTCTGAACTGTTACCCATTTTCTTTCCCTGCTCTCTCATTTATTAATGATCATTTCAGCAGTATTACTTTTGAAATATCCTAAAGTGAGGGTTTGCCTTTTTGTCCAGCAGAGTCCTCTGACTTTCACAGAATATAAAGCTTTCCTCCTGCTGAAATAAGTGCTGGGGAAAAAAGCTTCAAAGGACTTATAAGTCTATTTTTAAGTCAGCAGGAGTCACACTCCTGCTTGCATTAAATTGAATGCATTAAAAATGGGCCGGGCCCCAAAGAACATTTTTTTTCCAGTCATGTTTTCTTAAGATGTAGTAAAAAGTCTGACTGTGCAGGGCTTGGCAAGGCCAGGGCAGTGCCTCCCACGGTTGGGTGCAGCATCATCCCGTGCCAGGTGCCGCTGCGGGAGGATGCAGGGTAAGCACTCGCTGAGGGACTCGCTGCCATCTGTGCTGCGCTTCCACAGGCGCTGAGCTGCCACCTGAGCACTGACACAGGGCCTGGCACAACACACTCAACAGCACCTTCAAAAGGCACGCGATGAGCGTGTGGGGCACCTTAATTCTGCATAGAGAACCTGCATAGATACAGCACCCTTTTTTTTTTCAGAACTACGGTGCTGTGGAGTAGGAGACATCCACGTGGGGCTGGCTGACAGATCAAAACTCATGGGAGAGACAAGCTTGGAGGCTGAGCCTGGTCCTCAAGTACATCTCTGACTGCACTGGATGCCTCGATGGTGCTGGAGCTGAATTCCTCTGTTTCCCGCCTCCACTGTCAGTGGGACCGGAGCAGCGGCAAATGCATGGTGGGGCTGTGCCCAGGTGTCTCTCCACGCCACGGCCAGCCAGCCCACACAGCCTCGTGTCTCCACAGCCGTAAAGCCACCCTCCTCAGCACCCTCATGTCCCGCTGACCGTGCCCTTCACCTGCATCCCTGGCTGGGCGCTGGTCCTTGCCTTGCACTTAGAAAACTCTTTGGAGCCAGGCTACCTTTCATTTTGTTCATCCCTGGGGAGGCACACATTTCCTCCTTGTTCTTAATTCAGATTTTTTCTGGCACTAATCAAATGGCATTTATTTCTTTTATAAATGTTTTTCAAACAGTTGGCAGCACATCATTAATATAAGACTAAGTTTTACCCCTAACGTAAATTTAATAATTTTTCACAATTATTTTCTACAGCATTTTAAAGTGTTTATTAACTGTTTAACAGGAAGACAGGAAAAAAAAAAAGAAACCCTACAATGGCTCCTTTAAAAATTGTTTTTACAGAAACTATATTTTAAATAACTCTTTCTGTCTCCATATAAGCAAGAGAACTCTAAATATTTCTATCAATCACAACCACTTGTTCTTTTCTGAAGCAGAATCTCTACAAACCACAGCTATAGGAGAGGCAGAGTTTGTTAAAGGAAAGAATATGGTTTATATTAAGAGATCTAAAACAGCAATAATAATTGGTGGTGTAGAAAACTACCTGTCCCACTGTGCCAGTATCAGCAGCAGGTCCAATACACTCGGTGCCATCAAGATGTGGGATTCAGAGTCTGGTGGAAGAATAAAGAAAGGGAATTTTTACTGTTAACCTGGTAATTTCATTACAGTGGAACTTTAGTCTGAGGTTTTTAATCAAAATATAATAATTCACATTATAGCCAGCAGAGGGAGCATTTAAAGCAAAGACTCGTTCAAAAATGTCCAGCACGTTTCTAAAAACCCGCTATGAAACCAAAAGTACTGTGGAAACTACACCCAAACATTTATGTCAGCCCAGCCCCTTGTGAGTTCACTCATGGGCAAGGTATAAAACTCACGCTGATGGGAAAGCACCCACATTTCTTGCAAAGAAAAAAAACAACCCTCAGAACCATTCCTCAGCAGGAATCACTTTCAGTCCTGGTACACCATAAGGATTTTTTTTCAGGCAATTTAGGTGCTATTCGTTCAGATTTTGCAAACCGGTTGGGGTGTGTGTGGTTATTTGGGTCTCGCTGTAGCTGCCTGTGCATGTTTCTAGTCTGCAGATGCGAAAGGGTGAGGGAGGGCACCGAGGGGAAGTCTGCCTCGCTGCACCGAGGGCACAGCTACGCGGTGTTTTCAGGACTATCTCCATTGGTTTCATATCCATCTGGCTTTGTCAGTGAGGGATGCATGGAGGCATAGCAGCATCTCCAAAAATCTTTGGAGAGCTGTGAGCACCCCTGGAAATGGTTGCATTTCAACCGCCAAGGGTAACACCTGGAGAAGTGGGGCGTTTCTGCCCTTGTGCTGTGGCATTTCTGCTCTTTTAACAGTGCATAAGGCAACTCACTGAAACCAAAGGTGACTTTCACAGGCCTTGTGCACCCTGCTCCTGATGCTGGGAGGAGGAGAGGGCCTTTCTGAGATCCTCACTGGCAAAGCAGCCCTGACACGCTACTCTGGGGCCCCTGGTAGCCAGTGTTACTCAGCATAGTCAGCAGTTGAGCTTTGGGTTGTTTAAGCCATCAGATGAGTTACCTTTGATGTTTTTTTCACCATCCAGCCACACGCGCGCACTCCGCACTCCATGTGCTGCTGTCGCATCACCTGCTCCAGCGCTTTCAGCCCTGCGAGGCAAATGTGCCGTGGGTTATGAAACACTGCAAAGTAAGAACAGCTCAGGAAAGCAGCAGCATATGACTGTATCTACTTTTTTCTTTCCCTCAAAACTCCCATGCTGAAAAGCATGCAAAGGCAGGAGCCAGAAATGCCCTCTCACCTCCTTGCTGCAGCCGGTGAGGGTGGGTGTGAGGGCTCAGGGGCTGTGCCTGGCACTACGGCTCCAAAGATTTCTGCATTTCCTTTTACGTTCCTGGTTTGCATTGCCATTTCCTCTGCAAAAGTGCAACAGAGCTTAGCAGCCTTCCAAAATATCGTACTATTACATCTCAAATCCTGCTTTTGATAGTCTGTGTGGATGTTCAAGGGAGGGAAGATGCTATTTGTTACTTTACAGTCACTGCAATGCACTGGGGGCACCGTCTAAGCCTGGTTTTGAGCACAGAGACAGCTTCTTAGTCAGGTCCTGTATGGTCTGCGCAGATTCCAGGCGATTTATCAGAGAGCACATTGTGGATTTGTATTTACTGTTAAACCCCAGAGCAGTTAGCTTACAAACGGGGTGTCTTGTACATAAGGACTCTCACTGGAGACAGACGTAGACTTCATTGGGTGTTGTCCAGCTCCACAGTAGAGTTACGAAAATCAACGACAGGGCTACAGCTGTGAAAATGGCCTATGTGCAATTGCATGGCTCACCTTGAGCGATACATGAACCTGATGAAAGAGAAACTTTTACCCTGAGCCAATGCATATTTTTAAGCATGCTATAAGGAACTGCTTATTACAAATTATATTCCTATATATATTTATAGACATCCATATATGCATATATATGTTGCAGTAGTACAAACCTAGACCCACTCCATTAAGATTATAGACTGACTCTAGGCTTATGATGTTCTTTTTACTCAGACTAAAATGATGCTATTGGCATGAATTTGGGTTCAGGCCTTCTATTTTGATGAGTGTCATCATCTTGATTTCTTGGGCTGGTGATCTTCTCACCTGGCTGAGTTTCCAAGGGAGTGTCTGAGTTGAAGCAAGCTCTAAAAAGGTCTGCTAACCTGTCACCTTGGGGCAGATGCACGTGCTTACTTACAGCAGCCACCCGTCCCATCTCTTTGGGCCCTTACTTCAAAATGTAAATCCCAACTTTAACTTACTTTTCAGTGTCACTTTGAAATGCAACTTTATCCTGAGTAGAGTTTATTCTTACCATGGCACGTCTCCTGTGCCTGCCCAGAACCGTATCTCCTGAGCTGTGAAAAGTCGTTTACTGTTTGCATATTAACCCAGCAGAGCCAACGCAGCTGGGTGCTCTTCCTCCTAAACCTCCCTCAACAGACTTGTTTACTAACCCGTAGTCAGTTAAGGGCAGCAGTGTTAACTCAGCACCTCTTTGTCTTTGCTGACAGGAGTCACCAAACTTTACTGGCAAGCATCCAAGCAACTCAGCTTGACCGAATCTCAGTTTCCAGAGCTGGAGTTGGGAGCAAAACCAACTTTCAACTTTGAAATCAATCAGGGCACAGAAGTCATTAAAAGCTAATATGTGCCAAAAATTTTGCGGTCACTTTTTCCAGACAAAAAAAAAAAAAAAAGCAGTTAAAACAGAAGGTGCTTCTCCTGTTAATACCTCATCCTTTCCCAACATCTCAGGAGCCAGGGGATCTTTACTGCGTGGGAAGAAGAGTGTTTGAGGGGGAGGAGAGGAAAGTTGAAAAAGCAACAAACTCCAGCAAGGGTTGTCAATCAGCTGGGCTAAACTTTCATGCCTCCACTAGCCCTGGCAGCGCAGCTCTCCCAGGGGCAGAGCCAGCCTTCTGCAGGGCAGGGAAGGCTGTTGACTCCCAGGTGGGGAATTCCACCGCTTTCTTTCCTGAACAGTGCATGGGTGGATGCCAGCTCTTCATAAAAGGGTAATACAAAACATTGAGGGCGTATACTCATTAGGCTTGCAGAAAGACATTGTGAATTTAATCAAAACAGTTAGTTTGCAGCCTGGGGAGCCCCTCTCTGCTCCCCAACGGAGCTGGAGCAGCCAAAGGCTGGGATTCACAACTAGCCCAGTGCTTCACCTAAACTGTGTTATTTCTATGGCCTGCCTGTGCACGGCATCACACACCCCGTTCACCAGAATGTCAGCCGTGTTTATTCAGGCAAGGATTTTAGTGTGTAAACACGCTAAACACGCTGTCATGAGCTGGCACTTGCACTAACTGAGCAGGTTTGCTATTTTCTTCCTTGACAGTGTCCTACAGCACCCAAGCTGCTGCATGTCTGGGAGCATGGAGAGTCCTCTGAAAATACTACCCTCCTCACAGCAGCTGAGGATGCTTAGCTCTTTAATAAGGAAGGAATTAGCTGACTGATGTATTAGCATTTTAGAACCTTAACTACAGTCTGCTGTAGCCAGCCGACACACCGATGTTGTCCTGAGGAGCTCTGGGCCCATGGCTGATGGAGAGGGAGCCCCGAGACCCCAGCCGTGAGGGTCTGTGAGCACCCAGCATCTCTACAGCTTTATCGCAGTGGGCTTTGAGTAGGGATACAAGTAACTCAGGCAAGACTTTATAAAACTTTTCCCCATGTATTTATAGTTGTTTCGTCTAACATGCTGGTGAGGAAGCCTCTGACACCAAAGCAAGGAAAGCAGCAGCTGGAACAAACCAACCTGCCATAAAAGGGATTTTACCTTTTTTCTTTTTTTTTTTTTTTTTGTTTGTTTGAAAATAGTCAAACTGCAGCACAGGTAGGTAAGGTCAAAACTTCCAGACTTGGTGCTTTCTGTGAGATCAATAAATTAATTAGCCATGGAAAGAAGACCATGGGACTGCTGTCCCTTATCTGCTCCGCCCCATCACCCGGCTTGTTTCCCGTTCCCGGAAATGTTTGAAAAGAAATGAGCCAGTGTGGTTTCAGGAAAGAGTGCTTCAAATATTAAACAAGTCTGCTGCTCATAACTAATAAGGAAGGAGGCTGGCCAAAAAGCCCTGCCTGTTTTCTGACTCAGCCTGAGCCGCCGTGCCCTGCTAGAGCCACTGTAAACAAGAGCTCAGCATTACTCTCACAAAGTAATTACAAAGAAGTCTGGGAAATGTTAGGAACTAGTGCAACCCGGGATAGTTCTGCTCTTCAGCAAAACCTTGCTAGAGGTATATAGATTTCACCAGCCAAAAATAATCCCTTACAATTAACAAAAAAAGTACTTTAGGTGCTTTGGAGTATCCTACTTATCTGAAGTTTCATTTGCCCTGAGCTTAGGAAGTTTCATTTATGTTTTCTCTCTGTTCCACTTTGAGCAATAACCATTAAGCAAAGCAAGTCCAGCTGAGCAAAGGTGCCTGTTTTTTATATGCTCTTTTACAACCTTTATCAGGACTAACAAGAAGGGGTAGAATGTTGCAATCAAACAACCCACAGTCAGAGATATCACCACTCCTGATACTGCTGTTCGTAAAACACTGTTCTTCCACTTTATGCTTGTAATTTCAGCTTTTTATTGTTCTTGGAATTTAATGCATCACGTATTTAACAGCTTTGCATGCAGCATGGCATGCAGGGCTGGAAATGCAGGCCCTGGCTCATGAAAAAATCACTTTTTTCCAGCCTGATCTGTTTTAACTCTGCAGAGGTGCCAGCCTACCTGTCTTTCATGACCTAACTGGAGATGCAGATATACCAGCCACAGAGCTTAACTTCTTCAGGTTCATCTTTTTTCTTATACTTTTATTTCTCCTGCATGCACCTCTTCGTGCTTTAGACATTTGTTTTCTGTGGAAACACTTTCTTGGTGGCAGCCACAGGCAGAGAAAAGGTTTAAACTGAGGGTAACAGGGATTTCTGTGAGGTCTTCCCAATAAAGAGACAGGGAGTCTCTCTTGCTATGGTGTGTTTCTATCAGAGGTCTACAGATATATTTTTGAAGTGTTTTGTGAGCGATTAATACTACTCTAATATATATTCCCATCATAAGGAAAGCCATAAGGCTCAGTGGTTTTAGAGGTGTTAGCATTAGGCATTCTTGGGTTCTCAGACTCGCTGATAATGCAAGTAACCTGGGTTTGCAGGGTTAATACCATCTCAAGCTTTTTAATCTTTTTTTTTTTTTTCCCCAAAATATTTTCACGGGGAAATAACCACAGGAATTTGAGTGTTGTGTTCAAGAGTGGTGCATTTCCCAGTTTTCCAACTTACTTCCAATTTCTTACATTCTGTGTGAGAATTTTGCTTTTCTTTGATCATTTATTTCACTTGGGAATGAAGAGCGAGGGACATCTGCACTCCCCTGAGGCTGCTCCTCAGAGGACACCACCGGTGCAGCTCACAAGCCCGTGCTCCCTGCTGAGGTGTGGAGGTGTGTGGTAGGAAGGATCTGCCCACATCACTGTCACCTGAGCTTCCCCTCTGAACTTTTCATCACAGTTGAAGACAATTTTGTTTATACACAATAATTTCCATGGTACACCAAGCCAAACACTTGTTTATCAGAAAACATAACACTGTCTAGGTATCCACAAACATTTTGAAGCTTGAATAATGTTTGCTCAATTCCAGTTCAAGTTCAGGCCATACTCACCAAGAGAAGTCAGGTGAAGTTTTCCAGTATGGTGACAACTTCCTTTTCTTTCCGTATGCAATTAGGCATGCAACTTGCTCATTCCAATTAATGTAGCCTTTTGAGAAAAATAAAATCCATATATGAAATCTAATAGCACAGGTAGATCTGCAGGGATTAACAATATGAAGGAGAACATTGTCAAGCATATAATGATATTTTGTGGTATGTTTGCTACAGCTAATGCTTTTAATTGCATTTTCCAGCTTAATTCTAGTAGCCAAAGGCTCAATACACAAGGCAAATAAAAGACAGGATAATTGGCATGCCCAAGTGCCTCTTTTCAACATAAATCAGGCAGACAGCAAATATGAGTTGAGCAAGGAGATCACTGTGTTGCCGTTTAATTCACTCAATATTTGGCCAAAATTAATTTTACACTGCAGGATGGAAAAACAGGCCTGGGAAATGCATTCAAAATGTCAGGAGGGACTGGAGCCACAATCTGCCCCTTCCACATTAACACTTCACACAAATGTGAGAAAGCTTGTAAGCAGACAGATCAGGGAGGAGTAGGATCAGATAGAGCCATCTTGCTGGGTGCACTTCTCCATTCCCTACCTTTGTCAGAAGATGCATTACTAAAAGATTCTTCTGTGATTACAGGTGCAATTAGTAAGAGGCTTTTGAAACACAAAGACCTTCCTACAAACCCAACAGCAGCAACAGATTTTACTATTCCTTACTTTTTTTTTTTAAGACATCAGTCCTGCAAGTCCATGCAGAGATGAACGATCACACTGCTTCAACTGGCGCTACACAGCAGTTTCTGTGTACACAGGGAGCTGCAAGGTAACGACTTTGACTGTAAGCCCTCTAGGGCTAAGATTATCTTTATGGCTCTAGACAAACACACAAACACATTACCCGAGCTTTGTTTTTAAGTCCATCAGAGTTGCAAGGTGAAGTAAGTAAAAAGAGAAGTACTTTTCCTTGAGTTTTAAGCCAAGTAACTTCCCAAACATTCTGCTAACATTCATTAAGCATAGTATTTTGCTCATCTGTCCAAGTCCTATGGTTTTTTTTTTTGTTTTGTTTTAGGTTTTTTTTTTAAGATAGAATAAATATATATTCCTACTTATGTACACTGCAGAGCTTGCACAGTTTCTTTGGAGAAAGCCTGATTCTCTAGGGCTTTGCATGGCAGCAGCTGAAACACAGCTGAGCAAATTCCCTGCTAGTGTTATCTGAAATATTTCTATTAACTTTGAGAGAGTTTCACTCCTTTATGCCAGTAGACAGCTGACTCTGTTGCATACGCGCTATGTTCCAAGTTCCAAAAATTTGTCAGTTTTTTTAAAGCCTTTTTACTCTCTATAAAGAAAACATGTCTGCATTTGGCTTCTCCACAGGTTATTTGGCCATCTAACCTAACAAAACACTACAGTGATGCTGTCAATCACATCCAGTTTTGGAAAGCCACACTGTGTTGGGTACAGTATTTCCAGGCTGTAAGCCATGAAACAAGTCTGTTTCTGCTGCAGTTCACGTGGCGTTTGCTATGAACTGAAATGAGCGCAGGATCACATCCAATGCGCGGTCCCAAAGACACTCACACATATTTCAAACCCAAAAATCATCAGCTGGAAAAACAAAACATCTGGGGAAACGTCAGTGAGGGAGCAAACTGCCAAAAAATCTATTCCCTGTGTACGTGGAGTTGTTTTTAATTTCTGTTTTGCTCTGTGGCCTGGCCCACGGCAAGGACAGGTGAGTGCTAGTTCAAGGGAAACAGTGCAAGCAAGCAGCTGAGTGACAGGTCAGTCCCTTTTCAGCATCAACAAGCCACTAGTTCATTTTCTCCCTGGCTTAACGATAATCCCATTAGCTGGGTGAGTCTCTGAGCTCCAGTCGTGCCTCTGTGTCAGTTCTGTGATTTCTGCAGGGATTGCCTGTGTCTGGGTGCGATTACCTGCTGATGTCTCAAGGCAGAGGTCTGTAAGCATCTTTACACAATTGTACATTTGCTTGACAATCTTCAGTTCAGATCAGTGTTACTGTGAGCCCTTCTTTACAGTCAAGAAGGTGGTGTTATAAGGGATGAAAGCCAGATGTTCCATGTTTATCCAGTATCAGTGATTTCATAACTTGCAAGTCATGACTAGATTATTTCAGCTGCCAACGGCACAGCCCAAACATCAAGCTGTGTTCCCTCCACTCAGTGCACTCACAACTCTGAATTGAGTTGCAGGAATGTTAAATTACCATGACTGGGAATCAGTGCTTCAGAAATAGGTATTTTGCCTTTTCAGAACTGGATTTCACAAATAAATAACACATACCTTAAAAATGCTCTGTGGGGCATAAAAGTTCAGTCTGGAAGCATTCAGCTTTGTGCTGATGAATGAGTGAAGCATCATGCTGACCACAGGCTGACCTTTTTGCTGATGCTGCCCGTGTCAGGATAAAGCATGGATCCTTCTGCAACGATAGATTTGGCAGCATTGATACTGTTAGATTAATTCATAGTGTCTTAGGCTGAACACAACCTAAGGCCTTTATATTTACTAGAGCTAATGACATTTCTGTTCAGAAGATACATATCTTGTCCTCGATCACCCAACACTTACACCTTCCTCACTTTCTCTTACAAGATTTTTGCACTCTGCTGTAACCACTGAGACTCTACCAAAGAGCAGAAATAAGGTGAGAAACTTTAGAAGCCAGGTTGGACATTATGCCTTCTACCTACATGAATGTGAGACAAAGAAAGAGATGAATACAATAGATTTTGCAAGAACTGCAAGGTCGACAGGTCAGTGTAAATACAAATTAAACATACATCAAGCCTCTGCTCCAGGCTATCAGAAATAGTAGAGGAACCTGATGGGGATTTTGGAGAGCCACATGCAAAACAGATAACTAGTAGCAGCACTCCATCTGGGGATGAATGTCATTCTAAGTATCTAAAGCACAAAGCACAAAAAACAGAATTTTGCTAAATGTAGCAAAACCCAGGATTACTGTACACTGCTGGGAATTACACAGACTGCGTGAAGGTATTCAAATGTATGTATATCTAGATAGTAGTGTGCATTCATTCATATACCTCTAGATCTCTGCAGACCTGGAGATTTTAAGTCTGGAGCAGCACCACGTGCAAGGATTATCTGATTAGTAGAGTTTTTAAGTAATCTGTTTCTCATGACATTCTTTTCCCATTCAAAAAAAGCAGAGATTTGTCAAGGCATCAATAATTCAGTCTTAAAAGTCAATTCTCACAAAGTGCTCTTCAGGCATGAATTCTCCATAATCGGCCTGTGGGGGAGATGGGTGCTGAGATTTCTTCCACCTGATCGTCCCCTTGAAGACAGGGACACACTGTGGTAGAAAAGCTGAACGGACTGGCTGAACTCAAAGAAGAAATATGACAAAGAGCCCAGTGTAGCCCTCGGGAGCTCTGGGCTGACAGGTCTGTCCTTGGACCACACACCTCCATCAGTTTGATGCAGTTTACTCTCTACAGCAACACCACCTCATAGAAACAGGTATCAATTAATAAATGTATACTTGTTAAAGAAAACAAAAGTTAGTTTCCAGCCCTAAGAAGTGTAAGAAGAAGTTCAGAGCTCAGAAAAACCCAAAAGCAAGGGAAGGGAACACCAGATGTTTTCTCTTCAGACCTTTGGGGACTTGGCAGCTTGTCACTCCAGGGAGGAAGCAGCCATTCAGCCTTCAGCCAGATCTAGCCCTGAAATCATAAGGTCAGAGGGAATATTTTTCTCCCTCCATCATGAGCAGCAACAAAAGCTGTTGGACCCTGGAGGCTCACCTCACATTGTATGTTACACTTGGACTGGCTCTAAGGAGGGGAGGGACAGAACCAATAACTCACAAACTTGTTCACGTACAAGTCTCCAGATTTAAAACCGTTATGTGGCTGCAAGGATCAGACACAGCCTAAGTCAGGCAAACCAGGATAACAAATGATGAACACAATTTACCCTTCAGGCCCTTGTTTTGATTTACAAAGTGCAAATGAAGCAGAAGTTATTGCTTTTTTTTTTTCCTACAAAACTTGCCTGGGGAACTTTTATAAAATTCTGGAGACTTCCTGTATTGCATTTTAAAAACCATAATCCAGAGCCCATGGCAGTCAGCTGGCTGGCAATATTACCTCTCTCTGACTGAAGCAGAGACTTTCAGAAGAAGGAAAGGTGGTGTTAAACTGATTCTGATGTACAACAGGTTCTTTTCTGAGTAAGGCAATGATGCCTCTGTGAATTGGCAGCCTCTGACCATTGAAAAGATTCAGTGTTCAAGAAATCTAATCTACTTTTAACACAAAGAAACTTTAAGTCCAAAGCAACTTGTTGAGTAGTTGCATCAAATTCTCCAAGCTCTTTTTCCTTGTGGCAGATTCAGATTTAAAATTTCCAACAGAAATCGACCTGATTCCTGCAACTCTTGTGTTGCTCTTGTTCTCTCTGCAATGCTGTTTGTGATGATGGGGATTAGAGAGTGGCATCAGAGCTGGAGCACTGGTAATCTACGCTGGGACTTGAATCTGGGCTCGCTTCTAAAAGCCCACAGCAGAGGCAGGAAAGTAGGCACTTGTTTGGTGGAGAGAAGGGGATTGTGTGCTTAATCAAGTGAAGCATCAAAACCCACCTCAGAAGCTGTGGCCCTGTAAATACCCGGACTGAACTCAGTTCTTTCAAAACAACAAGGTGCCTAATCTGCAGGCAGGAAGCAGTGTTTGAAAAGGGAGTTTTGATAAACAGCATGCTCACATCTGCTTTCCTTCTTACCAAAACTTCCTTGCCTGACAGCTTCCATCTCCTCCTGCCGTAGCCCTCCTGCTGGCTTGGACCCCAGCCCTTGCCCTGCTCTCCCTGTATATTTACGTACCTTGGTTAACCCAGGATGTTGAACTCTTTGTGGGAAACTTCAAAGGTCTTTACTGCATTGTCCTGCTAATGATTTTTAAGCATATTGTCCACAATCTCTGCTATCTCCATCTAGATATTGCGCTCCCTTTGGGATAAATGCCTACATAGCCATGTCACAACCTAAGACAAGCACAAGAAAACCAACAGGTTTCTAGTAGGAACATTGCTTTTCTGTTCATAATTTTCAGGCTAGAAATATAAGCACTTCTACAATATAAGCATGTTTACACAATAGGCACATAAACAGTCAGAAGCTTTCAGGATCTATCTTATTTGCCATACCCGTACGCATCAGTTTTAAGGACGGTGTGTCATTCTGTCACAAATAATTTGGCTCACTCTGAATGTGGACATAGGTGGCAAATCTGAGACTTCTGCAGGTGTGGCAGGCTGGGGAGAGTTGCTATGCATCTGCAGTTACATCCTCAAACAATGCCGGAGAAAATCTCTGTGGAAAGAAGGAGGATATGATCACATGAACCAGGCTATATCTGGAATATTTATAAACTTTTCTAACTTCCACCCTTGGAATGTTTTGTAAAGATGAGGAAATTGCTGTTTAGTAATGGGTTCCATAGGCCAGCCACAACAAAGGGCTCTCTAAACCAGCATCCATTGCTTGTGGAGAGTTCATCAGTTTTAACGGACAAAAAATGAGAAATGGCACCTCTTCCTTGTGACAGAGAGGCAGCAGTAATAAACATGTCTCATGAAGAAGGAAAGGAAAAATAGTTTTTCCAAAGAAAAGGAAATATAGTTATGTACAGAGCTGAGTACTCTTTGGGCATCCAGTCCAAACATCTCCAGCGTGCTCTCTCATCTTGGGCAATCCTGATGGAGGCAAGCCTGATAACCCTTCTGTCTACGTTGGTGACAGCAACTCATTGTCTTCTGCTATCCTGTAATTTAAATAAAATCTGTATATCTATCAGCAATCAGCAGAACAGTAGCCCTGGCAAACATGGTGGGCTCTACAAAGTCTCGCTGCTTAAATTAACATTGCAATTTCACGCCCCATTCTCCTATTTCAGTTGATAACGGTAAGTTCAAAGGTCCTGTTTTCTATTTTAAAAGCTGGGCTGCAGTCTCAAAAGATCTCTCTAAAATTCACAGCTATGTCATGATATTCACAGTTAAGCCATGAGGTGCGCTTCCCCAGCTCCACTTTCCGCCTTTCTCTCTGAAACACGTTACAAGGAAGAAGGGCCTGTGTTGCCCTGAATAAGCCAGACACCCTTTACGCAGCTGGGCACGGGCAGGGAGAGACGTCAGCGTAGTTTAAAGCTGGTTCGGAAGCCGTGGTGAAGGAGGGGTGAATGACTGACCCATTGCCCCAGCCCATTGGGACGGTCAAAGCACCGTCTCGGAGAAGCTGTTGGTGATGTCTCTCAAGCTCTATCTGACCGACCCCTTGCTTGGCCCGAGATAAGACCTCTCAGAAGGCAGTATGGTATGGACAGACTGTCCCAGTGCCTGGGGGGCACCTCAAAAAGTAGCCGGTTGCAGAAACAGAAAGCAAGCTCAACTGAGGCCTGCATCATCAACTTCCTCGGTTGAGAAGCACTGCTAAACATGCAACTGCTGGTAACAAAGAAATGAAAGCAAAACCAACAAACAAAAATCCTTTTCAAGGAAATGAGTATTGTGTTTTTTATAAATAGTAGTTATTTTCCCAAAGGAGAATTTCTTAACAGATGAGCATTAGGCAGGTTCTTTCCCACTAATCTGTTTGACAGGTGAGTTTCAGCAGCCTGAAAATACTCTATAAAAATTTATAACAGGGGTGAATAGAAAACCATTCACTGAGTCTTGTTTTTTTTTCTCAAAAGTATCAACTTAAAATAAACCAGAGCCTGGAGACGAGCAGATTCAACCTCTGCACTGACAAAAAGGTGCTGGAGTTGCTAAGGCTGATGCTGGATGGGCAGTTGAGCCCATTTCACACCCTGGGAAGGGACCTCCTTGCCCCGGCACTGCCTCCACCTCTCCTTGCACTGCCCTGGGCTTGCTGGGCTCTTCACTGAGCCAGACCGCGTTGCTAGCCCAGAAGATAACTCTCTGGGTTTTTGCTGGGTTGATGAGCTCTACTGGGTCTGATGAGCACCAGAGCTGATCCAAGGTACACAGCAAGATCATGGGTCCAGGGAGCAAGAAGGGAGCAAGCACAAAGCAGGGTTTTTTTTTCTTTTAGAAGAGGTGAACACATTTAACACCGCACTGCATGTCTCATAGGCACCATTCCCCATTTGTATGTACATCCAATGTGGGTATCACATCCTGTCCAATTATCACATCCCTCCCCTACCACTGACGCCAACAGCAGCTGGTTGAGAGGGAGCAATTATTTCTGTGATGCTGTATCCCGGTGGTTTTCTTCAACAAAATTGTATCTGCAACATTAAGGTCCACTTTTTAAAATTAAGCTCTTGAGTCACTCTCTTTTGCGTGAGACCACTCCATTTCACTGCTAGTGTCTGCCACTGGAATTCTTTCTGTGCTGGGAATGGCTCTCTGCTGAGGGGTATGTTGTTATGCACTGATATTTCTTCTCTAGGTGATTAAGGATCTAATTGTCCCAAATATATTACTGGACTGTAGCCTTATAGAAGCCAAGCAAATCAAGTTCAGCTGCCTCCAAAAGTCATAGAAAGGAACATACTATTTTAAGCCAAGGCAAGCCCCTAGGTAATTGTTTTAATTAAGTCAGTCATGGAGGTAGTTTTACAATCTAACTGTGCTGAAGAACTATTTTTACTGGCTGATTGCAGTCATCAATTATTTTTCAAGTGCCTTTTGGTGATAATTTTTCCTAGCTATAAAGAAATTACTTTTGTATTTAATTTTTCCATGTAAACATTCTGTTGTAACATTTGCAATATTTTCTTATCCCAAATCCCACAAATCCTTAACCAGCTTAACCAGTATATTCTCATGATCCAAAATTATTCAGAAGAGGAGACTAAAGATGAACACTGTTTTTTTACCCAGTCAGATAGCGTTGACATGCAACGTAAACTTCAAGCTCCACTCCCCCATATCTGTCTATGTCCATGGACGCAAATATCCTTACGGCCACGTGAAGGCAATCTCATGCGCTGATCTCCATGGCAATCTCATGAACTAATTCTGCCAATGTAAGTATTCAACACTCATCAGTAAAAAGTTTTGAAATGGTTTTACTATTGCGAAACATTTTACAGGCAAACCTGGATTCCTTTAATATCTGGGATTACGTTTGAACCATGCCTTTCCAACATTTCCACTCTTTCCTCCTTCACTGTAAAATCTGAAAAATTATTTTCTTTTCCTTGAGACATCTAAGAAACTTTATAAACTCCAGGAGCTGAGCCTTAAAAAAGGTCAACTATATCAAGATGATGTCATCATATGGTCATCATTTTCTTTGTCAGAAAAACTGTTTCAAGGGTTTCCTCCCATCCTTTGTTGCCCTTATGCAGTTTGTCGTACTTTCAGCTGTGTCCCTGCTGTGTAACAACTCACAGAACACCCAGAATCAACACAAACTTTTTTAAAAGTGGTTTTTACCTTCTTCTGTGATCTTTGGGGCCTTTGCATGGTGGCCCCACTGACAGTTGTCCTGGTCAGCTCCAGCACAGCATGGGAAGGACTGGCCGGGCACTGCCACTGCCCTAGCTGCAAAGGAAATCTTGGTAAAACAAGCAAGTGCGTGGGGGCTCGGGGGGGGTCACAAGGTTTGCCTGGCTCCTCTGCAGATATGGGGGCAGCAGAGATTTGCAAAGTCTCCAGACCCTGCCCACCGCAGGACCCTTGCACACACCCTACGTATTACCTCTCACAGCCTCTCCCTCCTCTTGAGTGACCTGGTCATCTCTCCCTCTCCCTGACTCAGAAATCGTGCCTATGCTAAGGTGAGGGCAGCATTTGAGGAGCTTGTATTTCCAGTTATAAAAAGACCCAACAGCCCTAAAAATACACTTGGTAGCACCATCTGAAATGATAGGGATTCCTGAATCCTGTGGTCTCTGGTCTGAGGAGATACCTGGGATAAAGAAGGATGAGACTTTGATAAGACTCAAAGCACCTCTGTGAAAGCTCTTTCCTTCTAACTGTTGACATCTCACATTTTGTTTTCAGATGGACTGTATTTGCGTTACCTGAGTAAACTTTCTAGTTAATAAATTACTTAACAACTCTCTGTGACCAGAGTAGTAGTTAATCTGTTGATATTGTGGCGGTGTTCAGACAAATAAGCGTAATGATCGAACAAAGTTGAATACACAAGTTGGGAATGTTTTGCTTGCTGAGATATGAAAAAGTCTCTAGGGTTTGCTTGGTGGACTACTCATGCATTAACTCACATCTCAGTGCTAGCTAAAAATTAATGGGAAAAAAAAACCAGTTCTGTGGGCTATTCTGAATGAGATACTGGGTTGCATATAGCAATCACTGTCATTGTCACAGCTCTAAAGCATTGATATTTTAAAAAATGCTACGCCCTCCACTTTAAGATTTTTTACATTAGCTATTTATTGTCAGGAATATTTTCCAGCTTCCTTCCCAAGTAAATAAGGAAATCCTGCTTTGAAGAGGCTGGTGAAGTGTTTGTTATATGGTTTTTATTCCCAGACACTCAAGTTCTTGTTTTGCAAATCAATGTCAGCTTGAGTTTAACTTGAAAAATTTGAGTGAGAAAAAGCTAAAAAGTTACCCCCAAAAGTAAACAGCAGCTCAGTGAAGTGCACTGCAGTTTGCTTTTAGTTAAATATTGTTATAGTTATAAATGTTTTTTTCAGTTAAATATTACACAACTTTGGACTAGGACTTATGAAACTAAAACACATATTGACCCAGGAGACAGCTTCACTTTCTAATCCTCCTCAAGCCCTTTCTGTTTACTGAGTTTCAGTGCCATACAAGCCCAAGAAAACATCTTGCACCTGGCAAAATTTGCCATCTGTAAGGAACACCAGACCAATTCAGGCTCCATCCCTGTGGCAATCTGGGCACAGAGCTGTTTTAATACTCTCTTTGCCAGCAGCTGTGGGGAACTTCTGCTCCTCACTATATAATGACCCATTTTTCAGGACAGAAAGAAAATGCCTTTGCTGTGCGATGTCACTGAAAATACAAACCGGCCACTGAAGACCCAGGCACACAAAAAGGTAGTTCTGTACCTCCATTATAATGTTTGCATGACATTTATGCAGTGCCTTCCATAACATAAAAGTGTGTGTATTTTTTATCACCACTGTGATATCATTGGCCTGTTCACTGAGGCCAATGCTTCCTTTTACCTTTGCTTCAACTAACTGATAGCCCAGCAATCTGCACAAGTAATTCGAGTTCTGCCAGTCTTGCACCGACTTCACTGCCATGTTTTTCCTGCTCACTGGCCTCTGAAGTTTCCCTCTAACGCTCTGGACAGCCTTGCCTAGCGCTGACAAACCTGGGCAGCCCCTGAGCTCTTGCAGCCCCCCTCCATTCCCAGCTCTTAATCTGAAAAGAACCACATTTGAGATGGTGCAGGTATCACCACACCAGCCCCCACTTCCATTAGTATATCCTTGGGATGGTTGTGCTGCTAGAAATACACAAACAAATCCACACATACTCAATATGGACTAAATATGCTGCAGACCAAGCCAAACCAAGACTGCAGGAAAGCAGATTCTGCTGGACAGAGCTGAGAATTTAACTTCACTCCAGGTTTTTTCAATCACAACACAGAAAACAGTCCATCCAATTAACATAATACAAATATACAGTCCAATCCATTACACTCTTTACACTAGTTAAAGGAACAGGGAAGAGGTTCCATGTAATTAAAAACCATCTCCAGCTGGCTCTCCCCATTTTCTCTGCACCCACAGCATTTTTTTGCCAGCTGGAAGAACAGATCCAAGCAGGAGCCCTGGCCACAATGCCGACAGCACAGGGGAGGCAGACGGCAGGTTCCCTCAGCAAGGAAGCAGAAATCTCATTCTGTTCTCTACCTACAGCCTTGTTACTGCTTTTAATCTGTCCCAGGAGGAAACTGTAGCCCAAAGACAGACAGGTATGTGACAGATGCTTTACCATGAAGAAGCCTCCAAAAAAGTAATTTCTTTGCCTACATATCTGGTACCTTAAAGGGAAATATTTGTCTTCTGTTTTCAATGGAGGTTAAAGGCACTCACCTATAGTAAAGATGATAAAATTTCATGCTTCAAGGCTTAAGCTGATTGCTTAGCAAGCTTTTGCTATGTTCCAGGGACAATTCTTCCTCTTTCTGAAACGTTGCAGAGGCAGCTAGGTGTGTTATGGATTTCCTCTCAGCTTCCCCCGGAGCTGGGGCTGCAATGATCCTGTTTCAACATTATCACTTTGTTAATATAATATAGAGTAAAACTTAAAAGCAGCTGTAAACCTCCACTTCACTCCCTTAGCAAGGGAGCCTTAGCATCATCTAGTGCTTCACACAAGTCTGGTCATGTAATGAGGTGACAGCCTCATGGCCAGATCAGATCCAGCCTTGGGATCTGCAGCTGAAATGAGTTGTTTCTGCCTGAGCTATCTCAAGGAACATGCAGGAAAGCATAGCCATATAGCCCTTACAATAGATATAGATGTTATTCTAATGATAAAGTCATTTCAAATATTCCAAAATGAGGTTTTTTGAAAGTTTTCTTTAATCAAAATCTTTCACTGTAAGACAAACAGACATTTTGAAATATGAGACTTTCCTGTGGAACTGAACTTCTGAGTTGCAGCACTACAAATAAGAATTAAAACAGTGACATATAAACCAGGTATATGAAAAAACACGATGAGGAATCTTAGACCAAAGCACTCTAGTGAAACTACTTGCACTGATTTGCTGAGTAACACCTAGGTGCTTTGCTGGAACATGCCTGGTGGCAATCCCCAGCATTTGACTCAGCCAGTGAACGGCAGCAGAACAGGCACCGTGCGCGGTACTGCAGCCCACGGCCGGAGTTTTACCAAAACTCCCAGGGAAACTCAGCATCAGGAAGGTGCTCTTTCCTTTTTAAGCCACAGGAACTTAATCAACCAGGTTGGCCAGGACAGCGTAAAGCACAAGAGTTGAGCTTCCAGAGATGCTGCCAACAAACCTCAAATCCACGGTTAATGATCTTGTGAAGGGGTACAGGTCTGGAGAATGCTCCTGTTGCACTCCAGGACTGGCTTTCTGGAGTACAAACGTTCTGTAGAACACTAAAGAAGTACTGATTCTCTTAAAAATTAAGAATGCTCATAAAGGACACTATACTGTTGGAGGTAGCCTTATATAATTGGCGTAAGTAATGAAAAAGCTTAAAATATATACAGTACATTAACAAGAAAAGGTTAAGTATTTTGTCAACTAAAAAATGAGAGATCCAAGGCCAGATCTAGAGCGTTAATGCTACAGCATTACTGGAAATGAGCGTGGCACGCGCGTGCACATGTATCCCCTGCTCTATTTGTCAAATCCACCGCTTGGGGCATTGAGAGAGACACGTCAGGTCTGAACAAATTAATTCATAGGTGCCTTTTGGGCCAGCTAGACCATTGCTGTTGTTTGTGTAACACCACAGGCAAAAAGGGCATTGCGCTGATAAACAGATCCTCACTCTGATCCCATGATGTATAAATCACGATGAACTCATGAATTTGCAATGATTTGTAACTGACACTAAAACATGAGGTCTGAATCTGGCACAAGGACCGCGAAGGAAAGAACAAACCACAAGAGCCAAGATGCGATCTGTCCCACTGTGCAAGGTTAACTCTGCGCTGGCTGCCACAAACCGTGCTTTTTGTGCCTGCTTAACTGGGAGGCTTGGCAGGATGAGGCCGTTCACGGCCCGTGCCCCTGAAGCAGAGCACCGCAGTGCCCCACGCGTGCACTGGCAGGCTGTGGAGGTGGGCACAGGTTGTCCCTTCCCTTTGAGTAGGAGAGCAGACCCAGCAATTTCTTCCTGTGCTCTTACAGCCAAATATCTTCATGGTAGGAACTAACAGCTGAAGTAGTAAAGCCCAAACCAACGGAAGCATTCAGGTGTCTCCTGGTGGGAATCGGGTCCCTAAGTTGGGCATTAGCTTGTGAAGGAAGATTTAAGTGGCCATAGCATCTTTGGTGACAAAAAGCTCAATCTGAGCCATGCTCCTAGGAGGTGGAAAGCACAGCCATGGGGCTGCTCCCCTCTCCAGAATAGCTAAATCCCCTCTCCGCAGCTACAGCCCTACAATTACATGCTTTGATACCTGTGATGAAAAACACGGCCTCCTTTGCTGCTTGTCAGAGAAATCAATGTTGAGAACTGCTACGTACCAGAAAGTCAGCTCTGCCTTCTCCGACTTGGAAAACAAGCACGGCTCCGCCGCGCTGGGGCTGGCGGGGAGTGACAGCACTGCTAATAACAACCATCTGCATCACTGGGAGAAGTGTGCGTATAAATACCTCTGAAAACATCATCTCTCCCATTGCTGCAATCAGTGAGGAATCAGAATTAAGGACTTTTTCAAGACACTTTTCCCTTCCTTTCATTTTTATACATTTTCAGAGCCGTTACAGACTCCTACTAGTCACACTGCTGGGGGGTATGGCAGGTCCACTGCCAGGTGTTTCCTTGACATGCCAAGTAACACAGGTCCTGAGTCCACAGGACCGATTAAATTTTATCTCTAATTAAATGGTTCACTGAGTGAGCTTTAATAGGATGAAGGAGCCAGGAAGAATCAGAGGTTTTGCTGGGGAGCTGCTTCAGTCCAGCACTACACAAATGCACAGAACTTGGTTTTGTTTAAACGGGCACTAACGACATTCCTTCCCACTGGTGTCGTGACCCCACTGTTTTACTGTGGTAAAATTTCATCAAAACAGTTTTATACTCTCAGAACCTTTGAAACAAATTATTTTCAGTATAAGTTTACACTTATTAGAGACAAAAATTGACTGCAGAAAAGTAAGCATTAAAAGTAGCATAGATTTTCAAGTGTATTCGATGGTGAAAATGGTTGGAGTTTCACTCTCGTAGTATCTTATGTCAGTGTGGAAACCCATAAACATTTTATCACTGCACAATGAGATTTTAAGATCTGAAAACTTCAGAAATAAATGTGACATAATCATTTTTGGAACAGAGAGATTTGAGTGGTTTTTTTCCCTCTTATTTTCCCAATTGTTCTTTTCAAAACAAACTTCATTAATTTTGCCTTACAACACTGAAACTGATGAAACAACCATTACATCAGAGACATAAGGAATATCTATCTATAGAGGATTTCAAATGATGGGTCAGGGGCACAGGGACCATGTCTGGTAGAAATCTACAAGCTGAGTACATGGCTCTTGAAAAAATCTTTCATGAATTGGTACATTTGCCTACAAAAATAGTTCTGTTATTAGTCATAGGTTAGGGAGAAATCTGTGAAGAGGTTGGAGAAACACAGAATAAAGATCAACGCCTAAATATTAACAACAACCAGAGTGCTCCACAGTGCCCTGGGCTTCCTTTCACTTTTGTTTCTATTCTCTTCCACAGGAAGCAGGAGACAAGGTTTGTTTACTTCAAAGGAGGCAGGACCTCCCTGAGCATTTGAAATGAAAACCCGCACAAACTCTGCAGCAGGCGGGAATCTTCCTCCAAATTACTTACCACTTTTTATTTGATTCTTCACATGGCTCCCACAGATGAAAAAATCTTTCTAACGAATTTATGAGCCATGATGAACAAAGTAAGAGGCAGACTATTTTTTGTAAGATTGTGCACATGCTAAAATTTGTAAGAAATTCCTGTTCCAAAGCTGATGCAGAGAGCTACCTTGCATTAAATAAAAGTGAGCAGGAGTCCCACTAGCCCTGCTCAGAAAGGGGCTGTGATGCTGCAAAGCAGAAGGAACCCAAAATGTCATATTTACTTTGCTGACAAGTCATAGGAGGAGACCATGAGCTCACTTGCAAGAGAATGTTAATCCTCCCCATCTGACATATGCATTGGAATTACACAGATCTGAACTGTTGTGGCATACAGATTGATTGCTAGGAAGAGCCAGGCAAATAAACTGCCTGTTGCCACGTTAAACAGGGATTCAGGAATCATTTTGCTTTATTATGACGGAAGAAAAAAAATAATTAATTTCCCCATAAATTGTTCAATACAATGCAGTTATGCCATCAAAAGATCTTTTTGATAGTCAGGAGAGATGAAGAGACCTTCGTTTTGATTTTGTCCTGTAGTTGTACTGACAACTCCCACTGTGTTGGGCAGGGCCGAAATTTTGTACTGCCCCGCAGCACTAGCATGGAAGTGAACTAACTCAAGTCTCTGCACTTGGATTTGAAATCCCAATTTTCCACGGCTACACTGTCAGCAGACCATACCGGTGCCACCTCTGCTGATTTTAAAGCACCTGCAGATAGTGATGAAGTTGTTTGTAATCCACAGTCTGTGTGAGGTGAAGGTGTCAAAACCCCGGTGAAAGTCAGCGGACACATCCCAAATCATGCACGTGCCTTTGGAAATCTATCTAGCCTCAACAGTTTGGGGAAAAGTTTGCAAGCAGGAGCCTTAGGGGTTTGAAAACCAACCAACCAAACCCAAAAGCTGGCACCTTTCTGCGGTGGGAGAAGCTACAGAGAAGGACAACCCAGCTTGGAGCCAAGAAACTCCGGGCCTCTCCTTACTCTTGACCACAGCCTTAGTCTCTCTCAAAGCACCCTATTGTTTCCACCATTCCCGAGTGGGGGTGGCTCGGAAAGGCTGCTCAGAAATGCTCTGCAACTGAAAAATATCCCACCTTCAGGGGGGGCAGGACTCGCCCCCCCGCCCCAACCCCGGCCGCGGGCTGGGCCGGGGCGGGCCTGGGCCGGGTCCCGCCCGGGGCAGGCGGGGAGGCGGGGAGCGGTGGCGGGGTGAGCGGTGGCGGGGTGAGCGGCGGGCGGGCTGCCGGAGGCAGCACTTCGCCGCGGGACAGCGGCGGCCGGTGACCCCCGGGCCGGGCAACCCCGCTCCTCCCCCGGCGGGAAAAGGCTCCGGAGCTCAGCGCTGCCTGGGCCCAGCCCTGCCCGGCCACGATGCTGCCCGCGGCCGGCCCCAGCCCCGGGCTGACCTGCGGGGCCGTGCTCGTCGCCGCCGTGCTGCTGCAGTCCGTCTGCGTGGCCGTCACCTTCCTCTACTTCACCAACGAGCTCAAACAGGTTGGTGGGGGCAGGCAGGCCGGGGGGGGACCCCGCTCTCTCCCTTTGTTTTCGGCCGAGAGAAGGGAGGGCAGGCAGGAGGCGGCCGCGCTGGGCTGGGGGGCGTGCGGCGGGCGAGCCGCCATCCCGCGTCGCCGGACAAAGAGCTGCGCCCTCCGCCGCGTCTGGGCTTCCCTTGGCTGTGCACGCAGGGACGGCGTTCAAGGGGAGAACAATGCAAAACGTTTTTTTTTAAAGTAGCAAATGTGCTTTTCTTAAGAGCGCCAAACTCGCTATCTGATGGGAGCGCTGCCACTCCAGCCCCTGTCAGCTGGATGGGTATGCAGACCACAGGGAAAACGGACTGAGGTGCCCATTAAATGCCTCCTCGAGGAAAATACCTAGTTTTAAGACCGTGACTAATCCCCAAGGAACTTCACCCAGACAGCAAACACCACTGAATTCCCCACAATGACTTGTAAAATACCCATTGTATAGTCTAGCTGCTCTCGCTTCCTTGCAGCCACCCTTGAAGCCTGATGGCTGCTGCTTAACTTTTTCCTCTTCCTGCAAAAGATCGTTTGCATTCCAAGAAAATTGTATTTAGATGGTAGTCCCATGAGCCTTTATGTGTGTGGTCCTGCTTTTCCTGTGTTTTCCTGAGTGTCTTTCCCCAGATTTCCCGTCCTGCTGTAAGTTGTGCCAGTGCGTTGCTCTCCCTGGCACTAAGGTAAACCCCACTGCAGGTAAGGGTTCTGTAGTCACACGGCTTTAGAAAGGATTGCATAAATGTCAAATGCTATGGTATCTGTGCAGTTATTCAACATCAGATTTAACAGGTGGAGTCTTCTGAGATGTCAGAGTCTGCAAAGCCTAAAGAGTATACACTAATGCTAAAGAGTATACACTATTCTGCAATAGAAGCCAATGCTCATATTTTGGAAATTTATGCAGCAGATTTTCCTGCTGAGTTAGTAGCTGTGGCTGTCTTATATTTGCTGGAATGGGGGAGTCACAGAGATGTGTTGATTTTATGAAATTAGGTTGGATAATACTCATAATGAAGAAAAAATATAAATACATTCTCTTCATGCATACAGTTCGGAGGCCTTTGCTAACAGGCTTGCCAATCTAAGTAATTAGTAACCACACTTATCTTTCCCTTCCTTCTATTCAAATATGTACAACCACAACTACTGATACCTGCCCAAAATACAGCTCACTGTTTCTGAAGAATAACAAGCCTGCACTTGGTGTGAAAAGCTGAGTCTGCCCCCTCTGAAGTTCTGCTGGGCTACAAAGTCAGGTTGCTGGCTCAGGAGGGGGTACCTTAAGCACATCTTTTGCATGTGCCATCTGGTGCACAATAAAGAAGAAGAAAGCTTATCTAGAAACACAGCCTGCTACCCCACATCCACACGGTGTGTGTGGAATAAATCTCAAAAGATAAACTGCGAATTTTATCTACCCATTTTTCTTCCCTTTGTGGTTCACAATATCTGTATTCTACACCTTCACCAAGTTACTATGGCTGCACAGACTGCAGATATTTTCATCTTTACAAAAAGAATATAACTAGCAGGGGTTTTTCTGTACAACTCTAGTAATTCAAGTAGGACTTCGAATATGACCATTTGTTTTAACAGTTTTACTATTGGAGGAAGTGCTGAGACATGAGCACAATAAAGTTCATTGTGGCTCAGGAAAAGTTCATTGTACTGCAGAGAAAACATCCTCAGACTTCCTTCTGTTTTGAAAACACTACTCCTAGAATAGGAGAGAAGCTTTACAAGATAGCAGGACTTGCGTCCTCAAAGACTTCAGTGCTACAGATAAACCTCACTTGAGTAAGTGTTACAGCACCCCTATGCCTTGCTTTCTCCACGCGTAAAACAGAAATAGCAATCCTTCAGTAGAACAGGGTGCTGACACAAGGTTGCATTCCCAGAGGATTTAAAAATGCAAGCAAAATACTGTTCCAATGCCAGGATAGTAAAGCTGTTTGGGGGAAAAGTGTGCAGGTAAGGAAAAGGCAGAAGTGCAGGGCTGTTTGCTTCCTGATTGGAGGGCAAAGCTCAGAGGTGAGCTGTAGCAGATCTGGTAAGAGAATAAATTAATATTTCATCTGCTCACCTTTTTTTTAAAAAACTCATCAAACTACTTTGTTATAGAAGCTAGTATAGTTAAATCTGTCAGAGCCCTTAGTTTTAAGCGTAGTTTTACCTTAATAAGCACATAATTTTAATCACCAAGTGGGTTTTGAAACAAGAAATCTGATTTAAGAATATCACTGTACTTCTCAGCTTGCCTGCAAAGTACAAAATCCTTTCAGGTACTGGGTGAAGCTCAGTGGAGTCTGCTGCTGCAGACTGACGGTGCTGTTCAATCCGGCAGGATTTGCAGAGCGATATGGGTGAATTCTAATCCTCCTGGAGCTTAAATCTCTCCCTAACCGCCTTTGTTTTCTAACAAGCAGCAAAAGCGTGGAGTGTGAAGGAGGAGGTCACTCCATTTGTTGCTTTCGGTACTCCAGTCTCAAGGAAAGACAAAACTGGTGCTTGTAGAATAAAGGTATCTCTTTAGCAAACCAAATCACACTTCTTTAACATAAGAAGAGCGACATTTAAACGTTACAACCTGAAGTCCAGAAGTCCATCGGAATGCTTTGCATGTTTATTGCTGATTGCTGTTGCTTCCAAGTTCCTGTAGCCCTTTACTGGCACGCCAAGCCTTAGCAGACTTCAGAGCTGATGCAGCAGCAGCCGAGTCCAAACGAGCAGGAGCTGATCTCTGCTGGCGTGTGCTGGAGGCGGCACAGGTTCTGTGCTCTTACATTAAACAACAGCGCCAGCTGGAGTTGTGCGCGTTGAGAAGAGCTTTCCGCTATGATATCAACTCTCCCAGTCAGATTCCCGTGGAATCAACAGGAATTTTGCCAGTCCCTTCGAAACTAGTTTCTTTTTATTGGAAGGAGACATGCTTTCTGTGTGACTAGAGGGTATAGGCATAGGCCCATGTCACAAGCATTCAGCGTTATAATTTCATTTGGACCCCAATGTCATTTCTGTTGTCTGGACTTTGCTCTGGACTATTGGGTCAAATACAGAGAGACCCCAAACTGGTATGGATATCTGTTAGCAAAAGTCTGGATTGTAAGTGGCATTGGCTGAAAAGACAGAATAGAAGATGCTTCTAAGGTCTGGTGTTTTATTTCATCCTCAATAATTTGTGAAGAAAAATCCCTTGTGCAAAAGAAATATTTTTAATGCAGAACTTGAGAAGCTAAAGAATTCACAACAGTAGTGATTTGGGTGTTGAATTTTTGCAAAGCTTCTTTAGGTGAGTCCTAGATACCAAATTTCTGTCCGTGGAGATAATGTAAGTCTATTTTTGCATATTGGGTATGCCACTGTAATTAAATAAATATGTAAAATCAGGATTAATTACTCATGCTGTCTCTGTAGTCATAGATCATCATTCATGTTCTTAAGCATAGTGAATTTAGTCACATACCGTGGCTGTGCATCTGCAAGCACATCACAGGTGAAAAATCTCGGCTTTCCCTTCTGCTGCAGCTCCGGGAAACGTACTCCAAGAGCGGCCTTGGTTGTCTCACCGGGGAGGAAATCGGAAATATCGTCCAAAACTTGGATCTAATTGAAAGTGAAGACAGAGCGGCTGATCCCTGCTGGCAAGTAAAGTGGCACCTGGGAAAGTTAATTAAAAAGGTATTTGGGAACTGACACGCTGAAACAGTGGCACTTGGTGATATTACAATTTACAGAATCCTAATAGCAGAATAAAGGGGGGGGCTCTCAGATTGTTTTATTGCAGAGCAATAGTCAAGCAACAGCTTCAGCTGCAGACTGCTTGCACTGAAGCAAAAAAAAAAAATCCTGCCAGTGGTTTCACAAGATTCAGGAAATAATAAAGCAAAGACAATCAGCTTTTACTAAGCTAATTTCAGTGATAGGTTGGCTTATCTGAAAGATAGTAGAAGTGCTCGACTCAGGCTTGTTTTCCACCTGACCATACAGACCATAGTGCTAGCAAAGGTGTTGCTGCCTCTTTGGAAACACAGGGAGACTGGCATGAGAAAATGAGATGAAATGTAACACTGGGAGAAGTAAAAAGGTCCCTGAGGAGGGATCTGTGAGCTGTGTAATGTGTTAGGGGAGGGAATAGCGAGCGAGCACGCAGCATCGGGCACAGCACCTTCCCAGATGAGCATTCAGAGGACACCATCTCCTGCACGACGTACAAACAATACATATAATTTTGACTACAGAGAAGAAAATAAGCTGAAAAGTGAGAATGGCTAAAATCTTCTGGAACGGTTTTCAAAATCTCACCTCCAGCACATAAAAAAGCTCATCCATAAAAATTCACTTCTGGTGAAACTTACCTGGCAAATCTTGCAGCCCAAAATAGATCCTGCGTTTATATTTGGAGATCTTGGCTCCTTTGGTGGAAGTTCTGCCTGTGAAGTCCCTGAACATCTGCATAAAGAAAACATTGTTTTATTTGGTGGACATTTACACATCTAGTGTACCTGCTAGCCTCCTAATTGCTTAAAAAAGATAGCTTGGGTGCCAGAAATAATAACAAATCATAAGGATAATAATAATGATGGATGGATCAATAGAAATGTGGCAGGGCAGAACCCATCAGTAAGTGGCAGTACAGGGCCCATGTTGGCCACCCAGGTAAATAATCTCAAACCATCAGCTTGCTGCAGCTGCACCACCGTCAGTAACAAACTAGTTCGCTTCACCAGTCAGCAAGCAGTTATAAAGAAGGGGAATGGCACAAAGTAAGATATGCTGTCTTAAGCGCTTCAATAGATAAAATAGGTAAAGGTATAAAAATAAATGAATTTTAATTTCTCAGAGCTAAGGTCCCACAGAAGTGCTCACTGCCAAGTATTCTGCCAATGGAAGCTGATACTTGTATGCTGTATCTCTTATTTGAGAAAAGCACGGGGGTCAAATTTTACAATAGACTTAAAGCCCAGATCATTGAGCTCTCTTGAAAATGTTTTCCCATGTATTTTGTTACATAAAAGATGTAAACCTAGAAATACTTTATTACAACAAATTAATAGGCTGTTTTTATTTGCTTGTTGATCAAATCCAGTGTACCCTTTAGTTTATTTAGTTTGAGAAATGAATGTCTTTTTCCTACACCTGTCAGTTTCTGCTGACAAACTAATTCATTTTCTTTGTGTTTGTTGGCAGATGATGTCAAGAAGCTACGAGGAAAACTTACCTGCAGTCAACGGTATAATAATTTTATTATCTCTGGTGAAAAGGAGCTGCTAGTGGCACCTGATGTGTAATCACTCAAAGAATTTTTTGAAAGTGCAGAAAACACTCAGATCTTGTACTGGCAGCAAGTCATTGAAAAATGATTACTTATTATTGGGAGGCAAATTTTCAGAAGCCAGAAATAGGGTCAAGTGGTTAGAGGAAGGTGGATGCAGAGGACTTGGCTTCTAGACCTCAGTCCCACAGGGTTACAGGGACATTTAAACAGTCTGCTCTCCTGGGACCCACCGGCACCGAACTGCTGTACGCATAGATCGATTAAGGAATAGCTCTGCTGAAGCTCATGCAGCTCTAAACTTGTTGAGTGAAAGCATAATGACCTCCAAGTGGAAATTAGGAGATCATGAATACTTAACCTTAAAAGATACTGATCATGAATATGAAAATTTGGTACTATGGGTTATCTGAAGTTGTCTATTGGCAGTTTTGGGGTGGGGGAAGGAGAAAAAGGAGAACAAAAAGGCATATGAAGACATTTTAAGGAGAGCAAGAACGAAAGAGAAATTTGAGCCTCATTAGCCAATAAATAGCATTCTGTCTATGACTTAGTCAATTAAAAAAAAGATATACATATTCCTTAAAATCAGGTCAGATGGGACAGATGTGCTTACCAGCTGGTGTATGTGCTTCCTACATCCTTGCTTCTAACTTGAGGGTCCATTTCTGATTTTTCCTTAGCTGAAAGAGGCCTGACCCTCTCACACACCGACGAGCAGCAACCACACAGTCCCATCAACAGGATCGCAGCGCATCTGACAGGCAACAGCAATAGGAAGAATTCCCTGTCACCACACAGTAAGGAAGAACCTTTAAAAACAGTTACAGATCTCAGAAATTACTCTCTCGTTGCTAGGCTCGTGCTTGCATACATTTTTTAATACTTGCATTGAGTTAACAGTCCCAGACAATGGTTTTTTCAGTTATTTTTCATAGAACAGGGAGAAAGCCCATTGCCTCTGGGTATCTTCCTAACTTTTCTTCTGGAACTTTCATTAGGGGAAAAAAAAAAAATTATATCCTTCCTCATATTAAGTTTTCCTCTTTTCTTCCCGTTAATTTCCTTCGGTTGGTTGTGTGAGCCCCAGCTGCTATGGTGACAGACCCATTAGACATGTGAGAGGGAGGCAGGAGACACTTGACATTCAGGCCATATTAATGAAAGGCTTGGTAGGGTTTCTACAGCTTTGGAGGGTACCAGACACAAATGGATATTTTAACTTTGTTACTAAGTATCAACATGGTGTTTTTTCTCTTATTTGGGAGCACAAAAATAAAAAATAAAGGTAGTTCACGTGAATTCCCATATAGAGCTAAACAGCTTACTTGTGGACCTTCAGATTTTTTTGAGAATGGATCTAATAGCTGCTGGGAAGAACAAGTTTCCTTACTTCGTTGTTAAAAACCTGACTCCACGAGTAGCAGACACCTGGCTTCACTACCTGGCTTTTAATTTAACATTTTCTCTCTTTTGTTTCTCAAGTAGATTCCTCAACCAGAAGAGGGCACGGACAAAAAATAAACAACTGGGAATCGTCAAGGAAAGGCCACTCTTTCCTTTACAACGTGGAGCTGAGAAATGGCGAGTTAGTGATACCACAAACAGGCTTTTATTACATCTACTCACAAACTTATTTTCGTTTCCGTGAAGACGAGAACGAGGATTCGGATCTGTTGGCACAAATCAGGAACCCCAAACAGCTTGTCCAATATGTTTACAAACTGACTAATTACCCAGAGCCCATTTTGCTCATGAAAAGTGCAAGAACAAGCTGCTGGTCTAAAAAGGCAGAATACGGACTTTACTCCATCTACCAGGGTGGTGTGTTTCAGCTGAAAAGAGAGGACAGGATTTTTGTCTCAGTCAGTAATGGTGACATAGTTGACATGGACAAAGAAGCAAGTTTTTTTGGAGCCTTTATGATTGGTTAAAAGATTAAAATCATGCCCCAGAGGAGCCAGCTTTCCTAGTCAGGACCAGCTTAAAATTCTCTAAAATAGGGGATAATAAGCAAACACTGTAGCAATACCAACAATACCAGACTCCCCTTTCGCAGCTCACTCAGCGCAAGGTCCGACCGTGCCGAATGCTCTCCCACCAGCCGGGAAGGAGCAGCAGTAGCTGGCTGTAGCCGCAGGCGGCGATGCTTTCTGCAGGCATGAGCACCACGGCTCGTTGCCCAGCCAGGCTGGGGACGTGCGAGGCTTTCGCACGCTGCATTTGATCCCTTCAGCCAGAACCCCAGGCAGGTAAGCACTCACCGCCACCTCCGCAGAGATGCTCCACACCAGCTCAGCCACGGCACATGGGATGGAGGATGAGGAGAGCCACATTGCTGCTGCTCTGGGTCCAGTTACTCGAGGCTGAGACTGGAGATCAGATTTTATTCGTGGTCTCCATTGGGACCCCACCTTGAATATCTCAGCTCCTGTAAAGAGCCTTTGCAAGTACTGCTTCCCTGGTGCCTGTGGAATTACTCTGGAAGTTTTTGTTTAAACCTGAGTTTTACACAAGTTGAAAGGCCCTCGGAAACTCAAGCTGCACGTCTTCATCTCCTCTAACTAAGCACTTAAGCACGTAATTAATTTTAAGCACATGAACAGTCTGACTAAATTGGGATATTTGCATGCTTGAAATTAAATATGTGCTTAAGCGTTTTTCAGGATCATGGCTTGAGTAAACACATTAGTCTGTCTTAATCAGGATATTGTACATAAAAACAGCTGCTGAAATGGCACAGAAGAGGTTTTGAAATCAATGAGTATTTTGATCAGCCCACTATGATAGTGCCTATTTACTTAATTGCTGTGCCGCAAGGTTTCACCAGGTTTCCAATAGGTTCTGTAATGTAATTGCTGTTACACTTGTTGACAGCAAGTACTTGATCCAGAAAAAACATGGTTTTCTGTAAATATTGCAGTCCATTAGACATTTGCCACAAATGAAGTATAACATAGTTCTTCCATGTTTATTTGTACTGGCTTGTATTTGGTAGGATGTAATGCAGAATAACACACCCAGATGACTAATATTTTAAGGAAAACAGACACAACTATCTGTACTTAAACAAGAGCTGCAATTTAGGTAATGCTGGTTTGATTTTTATTTTATTTTTACTAATGGGTGGAAAATTTTCATAATTTTTTAAAAAACATGTATTTTTTAAAAAAACTGGGCACTGTATTTTTTAATTCTATGAGTAGAACTGTTTTATATTAAAAAAAAAAAAGGAAAAAAAAAGATTTGCAAGTGTAAGCTGTGTGGGGTAGATTCACAAAAGTCAGGTGCATAAATCAGCACGGGCACAGCATTGTCAGTGGAGCTATACCTGTTTGCACCATCAATGCATTTTTGGCTGGGTTCAGAGAAAACAGTGGGAAAAAGAAGGTGAAAGTGGAAGAAAATTGGAGGGAAATTAAGACAGTTGTTCAGCAAATGTTACTTTTTATCAGTAGAATGATGCCAGGAGAAAATCTTTTTTTTGGTCTCTTTTTAAAAATACACTAAGGTTGCCGTGGGAACCTTCACATTCACCTCCACATCCTGGTAATTAAATCACTGTACAGCCCTTGCATATGAGCCTCATGAGTAAACAGGCATCATTCATCTTACTACTGTGTCAACAAGAGGAAATGAGTAGACAGAAGCCCCTGCATTTATTTTGCCATTCAGAAAAGCAGTTACCTTGGTTGGCTTAAATATCTCTGTTTGAGCAACAAGAGAAGAACTGCAGGAATGCCCTGCTTTTGTCAGATTGGGGCAAAAAAACCACACCAGCATAAGTCTAAAATGATGAAGTTTAACATTTGTCTGCTGTTGTAACATAGCATCACATATACTGTTTTTAGTGGTAATCAAACGTGTGAAATTTTTCATCATTTACTGGAACGCTTTGGTTTGCCTCTTTCCCAAATCATTTGTTTCAGCGGAGAACATAAAATATTTCTACAGTTTTCTTTCTGATTTCAGAATTTTCTGCCTACCAAAAAAGGCTAGGGAGAGCAGAGCCATCCTCTGCATGTCTGGATGTCCGCTATATTGGAGAAATGACTTTTCTAAGTTCTTGCAAATGGACAGGCTTTTTGATCTCAGCACAGAACTGACCCATGCTATCAGGTTTGAGGGTTTTGGTTTTTTAAGCAATTTTAAAAGTTTAGGGTTTTTTTTTTTTTTAAGAAATGTTATTTTAGGACCTTATTTGAAAGAAAATTTATTTGAACTGTGAAGAAGTATTTTAGATTTACTGGTGGCAGCTTAGAGTCAGAAACCCTCCCTATGGGTAAGAACTAATTTGTGTAACATAGGAGTCGTGGCTGCTGGAAAGGACTGGAAGGAAACTGGGGGGGACTCGACAAACTTGCAGCTGATGCCAAGATAAACTGCCTATGACACACAGAGTGTTCTGCTCCATGGTCTCTCCTCAACTCTGTATAACACCATGCCTGCTGTCGCTTGGGGAATGCTCCGTGGCATGATCTTCCTTTTTAATCTAAGTGTGCATATTCTTGATCTCTGCATGCAGAGCATATCGCAACAGGGATCACACCAAATAATCATATTTTATTTCTGAATAATCCAAAGGCATGCTTGCCAGATATTGTCTTGGGGGGAGATTATCAAGCACATTTGAAGATGAATGAAAAGATAGCAACTTCTGTTTCATAGAATCACAGAATACTTTGGGTTGAAAGGGACCTTTAAAGGTGAATTGTGCCTTTCATCTCACTTTATGTTGAATGGCGAATGTAGCAAATTTTTATTTTTGGATGTAGGTCGTGGTAACGTGTAAATATTGTCATTTTTCTACATGCATTTTATATAAAACATTTTTACTAAATAGTTATTTAGTCTTGCAGTGATTATTGGTGTCATCCTATGGCTTCCAAAACAACAACCCAGTCCAAAGTAATTTCTCTGACATCGGTTGCTATCAGTTATCGTCCATTAAATGGCACAAATGGTTGCAATGCAAAGGACATGACGCAAGCCGTTGAGCCACGTTGTGTCATGCCATGTAACTGCCTTCCAGACCTGAGCTGGTGAACAGCACCTGGAAGCAGTACACTGAAGAAAACACTGAAAATGATGTCCTGACCGGAGACTGTGAAACCCTGAGCACTTCCCTTGAGGTCCTTCTCTTGCTTCTGGGCTTTGGCAATTACTGAGGCACTGGGAAACCTCTTTAGTATGGAAACATTAATTCTGACCCATCACCAAACTACAGTAGAAGATAGATTGAATTTCAAGGGACAAGGGACATTTACACAGATGTTGTAAAGCAGCAGTAAACTGGAGATCTCCTAATGCTGAAAACCAATGCACTCCCTGCCCCAAAAGCAAACACAGTATATTGTTGGGTCTCTCCGCTCCACTTGCAAAATTTGCCCCACCGAAGAAGGGTATGAAACCCAAGTGACAAGATGTGAAGGCATCATCTAACCTGACCCCAGCCCTGAGATGGGAGAGGGGGTGGTTTCATCCTGCACGTGCAGAGCAGGGCTACGGCAGAGCAGCAGCAATGTGCCACAGTGGGGAAGCCGTTTGCTCCTGCGGGACAAACCCCCAGGAAAATTGTCTCCACCTTGAGCCACCCCCAAGGGCTGTTTCACCTCTGTCTTTCCTTTTGACATCACCTTCTCTTAGCAATTCCCAGTATTCTCTTACTCTCACTGTACTGGGCTCTGGCAGACCCCCACATCGCTGTTTTACGTGATTAACCAAAGGATGCTTGCCTCCCTAATAGACTCATCATCTGAATAACATTTAGCCCAGTGTTTGTGTTAGGCTTTATTCAGAACAGATGGGCATGCCTCAAGCCTCAGCAATCAGGTCTGCGCGTGCGGCTCCCCCCATCCACAGAGCTCCGCTGGAACCACGATGCCATCGCCGGGGAGAAGCAGCCCCTGCGACCATAGCCCCAAATTGCAAGGGTGCCCACAGGTTTTAAAAAGCAATTAATCTTTTTGTAGAGACTGCTTTTATTTCAGCGGAGATTTCTTTCTTTTCTGGTGTTTCCATGGGAAAGAGGACATGCCAGCTAACTGGATTTTATTGTACCTTTCATCACTTCATGGAAATGGATTTCTATTTTTTTGCCTCTCTTTGCCTTAGTAAATGGAACTATTATTGTTTGTATTGCAGCAGTACTCACTGCCCAGGCAGGATCAGGGATGCATTTGCTGTACTCCCTGCAAACAGTTAAAAAACCTGACTCAGACACTGAGATTTTGACATTCATAAGTTTAGTTTTCAGATTCCATCTAAATATTAGGGGCTAAGAAAAGACTGAATGTACTGATCAATATAACATGTATGCTGAGACAAGATCTCATTCATCCCTCCAAGGCACCTTGTGCCATTCAGTAGCAGAAATGGAAGACAGATTAGGATATCGTTGGGTCTGAGAATTTTTCACAGGTTGGAGGGGTTTTTTTCAGTTATATGGAAGTTTATAGGAATTTTCACCAGAATCATCCAAAACTTGGTTGTCCATAACTTTTTTTCTGTATTAACAAACTGAAATTGCATGCTATGTCACATGTTAAAAATAATTAATTTTCCTCTGATTACCATGATACCTTTGTAATACCACCCCTTTTCCCAAGACATTCATAATCCAAACCCCTACAGGCATTTCCATTAGCTTCTTCTCAAAGTTTTCAAGGTGACATCAAGTTGGGACCCTGGGTTGTGACAGAAATGCTGTCAGACTGCTCGTGGTCAGTGAGACAGGGCTGCAGCTTACAGCAGAAGCCTGTTAGTTTAAGCAGCTTCCCATTTTTATGGGCTGCCCTACCAGAGTTAATATAAATCACTCTCCTGGTCTTTGAAGCACGTAGTACTTCTGCATGGAACACATCGCGTCTGTAACGCTCACAGCATTAGCAAACATTCGGGAAGCCAAAGTTGTTCAAACTGCCTTTCAGAAACCAGCAATTTAAATACAATGGGCACAAATTCCTCCGCGAGATATTTTCGATTTTGTCTGCTTGTGAGTTCTTCAGCTGCTATTATTCTCAATTTGTATCGAGTCATGGGTATTTAGCCCATATAACTACGGGGTGAAGACAAACTGGATTAACTGCAGAATTGCTGGGGAATTGAGCCAAGTTATCATTCCCCATTTAACACGAGGCAGAAGTATCAACAAGAAAGTAAGACCAAGAATAATTAACTATGCAATTCCATCCTGCATGTTCTGGCGCTGACAGAACTCAAATCATAGTGAGCATTAATAAGCACGTGTAAGTCAGGTGAACATTTCCATCCAAAGCCAGGACAGCTTTGAATCAAATCCTGCAGATCTTCTTTAGAGAGAATGTCCAATGATACTAAAAAACCACAGGATACTTCTACTACTCTCATGCTAGAGATTATTTAATAAACACTATATAGTTTTAACTCAGATAAACCTACCTGTGACCGTTGAACCATGGTCTCTCTCCACTTGGTGAACAAGTCTAATGAAGAGGGACATGAACGTCCAGGGCGTGACCCGGGGGCACAATGAGCCAAAGCCCGGTGAAAAGCCAAGTCTAAAAGAGAAACCTCTGAATTAGTGGTGTTAGAGCACAGCTTTGCTGATTAATAAACTAGCACTGCTTCAAAGTCTGCTTGCAGATGTTTACTGCCATATAAACAAAGTCATTTGCACATATTCTGGGTTTTACGTTATTAAGTTGGATTACTGGTATTTCCTCAGTGCCACTCGCTGATGGTATTTGCAAAACCGTAACCTTTGAAAGCATGCACCAGATGCTACCTTCTGTTCTTAAAATACATTTAGAATAACAGCCAAAATATCTTCTGCCCCTGAATATAAACAAAAAGCTGTACTTAGTTTTCTGTGACTTGTTGGAGGTGCATCATTTTTCAATGGGAGATCTCTCCCTTGAAGCCTTTCTTCCAGTTTCTTAATCTCTCCACAATAAAATCATAATCATTCCATAGTCAAAGCCTTCAGATATTTCCATGACAACAAACAATGATATAAACAAGAATTAAAACTTTATGGGATCAGAAGAAAATAGAAAGAATAGAACACGGGAGAGAGATTTCAAAACTCGATAAACAGAAACTCCTACCTTAGCTCCAGCGCTCAGCACAGCTTTAAAGCTGCTGAAGAGCAGCCCCAATATTTTAAGAGTTCCATGAAAGGTAAACGTCCATTATAATGTGCTTTTTCAAAATTATTTTTTTTAATACCTGTTTTGTTCATACATGCAGTTAGTGGATAAAACTGTGAATAAAAAGTACTTAACTTTTGCCTCTTGCTCTCCATTGCTCTCATTCCAATTACATCAGCGACTTCAATCTTCTCTGCAGTTGATAAGGCAACATCAAAGGACTGTTCTTGCACTGAGGGGTAGTAGTTAACTTTCTGGAGCCTAAAGCCATCTTCTCTTTTATCTTCTGCCACCACTGTCCTTCCGCATATGCAGAGCAGAGGCAGGAATTCATTACTGTGCAAACTTTGTGGAATGTCAATTCTTTATATCCCATCAAAATTTGGCCTGCAATTGCCAAAGAAATCAGAAAGAATCAGAAAACCAGAGCTCCTTTCCTTCTCTGTTGCTTGACATTTTGTCTGGCCCTGACCCCATGAAGGAAAAGCAGCCAAAAAGCCCTTGACTCAGGATACCCTTTAAACAAGAAGAGGATCGATGTTGCAGGATTCAAAGCACAACTGCCATTTCTGACCCAAGTGGCTCTTCACGCAACACATCAAACTTCAGTGTTAATTCATTATATTACAAGCTCAGGCTGTCTGGAGTATATAAATCTGATGCTACCTCACATTTGGCTACTTGATTTTGCTACACACACCTTGATTCAAGTGTTATCTTAACAAGGAATATTTTTTTTTTTCTTTTTAAATAAAAGAAAGTTTTTCTCTCCTTCAGGAAAGGGGAATGGTCATTTTCGACAAGATACAGCTCAGCACAAACTGGAAGAATTTTGTGAGAAAGAAGGATCCTCTCTACACACACAAAAAAGTCACATCTATAGCTTCAGGCCATTTTTTCTGAAAAATATCAACATCCTGCAGCTAATGCCAGTGGTCTGAGAATTTATTGGAGAAAAAAAAAAGAAAAAAGTGAAATAATTCCTTATAAGAATAAAAGTATTTGGCAGCCTACATACAGAAGCGGTTACCAGCTCTTCCTAATATAATGCAATGTAATTTAAATTAGATTGGGCACAACATTCTGATATGAAATAGGTATACGTTGGTGGCATACAGCCCATGATTTTTCTTCAGGAACATATAAAACAATTACAGAGGCAGCTGGATAAACAAAGCAAGAAGCACGTTAGGCTCTCTCTTCTTTTCGACTGCAATTAATGTGCAGCCACCATCCATAAAATTTAGCAACTGTTGAGTAACTTGCTACAAAACTGTCTCACGGCTCAAGAGCAGGAATGATGAATACCGATTCCAATGAAACTGCAAAAATACATCATCCAAATTCGGATACGGACAAGGCACTGAGGCTAACGCTTGCGTTATTACAGAAAGTGCTCAGTTGAGAGGCGCAGGCAGAGCAACGCAGCGTTGTGTCACACCACACTTGTGCTTGATCCTGAAATAAAGCTCTGCCGCCGTGAAATAGCAATGGTGTGCACACAGGGTACGGAAAACCAGCATCAAGCTGTTCCTCAGATGGATTAAGCTCGATGCCGATGTGGGTGGTTGCCACCTGAGAGATGGGTGCAAGGGAAGGGGTGCAGATGGGAAAGCAGGAGTGAAGAGTGCGTGTGCCGTCGCAGGGACGAGGCGGAAAGGGGAGCGAGATGCCCTTGGCAGGTGCGCTGGGGTCCCTTTCCCAGCCCCAGGCTCACCCTCTGCTGCTTCCACCTCTCTTTTTCTGGGGTACAGTGTGACCCCTGGGGAGTGCGTGGGGGTCTGCAGCTGGGGAAACAGGGTCCCAACGCACGGGACCACAAAAGGGCGGCAGAAAGGCGCTCAATCACAATTTAATTGCGGGTAACTCATGTGGAGGAGAGTGATTACCGCAGCTTCACGAAGCTGGAGCCTTGGCGGGCTCCTGCCAGCATCCAAGGGCGGAGCAAAGGGACCGGCGGTGGAACCGGCACCCGCAGCCCTCCCCGCGGTCCTGCACCCGCGCTGCGGCTCCCGCAGCATCCGCGCTTCGCTGCGCGGCGCGGAGGGGCGCTTCCCGCACCGCGCCTCCCCGCAGCCCAGCCGCCCTTCGCACCCCGCAGCGAGCGGGAGCCGAAACCGCAGCGGGGAGCGGAACTCTGCGCCGGGAGACTCGGAGAGAAAAAGATAAAAAAAAAAAAGTTTAAAAGGCGACGCCGGGACGGATTTTGTAGCCGCGCGGGGCTGGGTTCGTTCTTCGCCCCGGGGCAGCGCGCAGCCCCTCCGCGCCCGCGGAGACAGCGCGCCCCCGTCCCCCGTGACGCGGAGGCGAGGGCCAGCCCTCCGCGGGGCCGGGGGCGAGGGGCGGAGCGGGGCTGGCGGGCTCGTCCCTCCGCACCTGCCCGAGC
>WHYT01014954.1:7683-23241 GCA_009806455.1 Tetrax tetrax | reverse complement strand
GGGGATGCGCAGCCGGCGGCGGCAGGATGCGGGAGGGGAGCGCGGGCGGCCGCGGCGCGGAGAACCGGACGGGAGCCGAGCCCCCGCTGCACCTTTTCCCCGCGCCCGTCCTCACCGGCATCACCGTCGCCTGCGTCCTCCTCTTCGCTGTGGGGATCGTGGGCAACCTGATGACCATGCTGGTGGTGTGGCGGTTCCGGGACATGAGGACCACCACCAACTTCTACCTGTCCAGCATGGCCTTCTCCGACCTGCTCATCTTCCTCTGCATGCCCCTGGACCTCTTCCGCCTCTGGCAGTACCGGCCCTGGAACTTGGGGGACCTCCTCTGCAAGCTCTTCCAGTTCATCAGCGAGAGCTGCACCTACTCCACCATCCTCAACATCACCGCCCTCAGCGTGGAGCGGTACGTCGCTGTCTGCTTCCCCCTGCGAGCTAAAGTGATCATCACCAAGGGGAAGGTCAAGCTGGTCATCCTCTTCCTCTGGGCCGTCTCCTTCCTCAGTGCCGGACCCATCTTCGTCTTGGTGGGGGTCGAGCACGAGAACGGCACGAACCCCCTGAGCACCAACGAGTGCCGAGCCACCGAGTACGCCATCCGCTCGGGGCTCCTCACCATCATGGTCTGGACCTCCAGCGTCTTCTTTTTCCTGCCCGTCTTTTGCCTGACCGTGCTCTACAGCCTCATCGGGAGGAAGCTCTGGAGGAGGAAGAGAAAGAACATCGGTCCAAACGCTGCCGTCAGGGATAAGAACAACAAGCAAACTATGAAAATGTTAGGTACGGCTCCTCTTGCTCTGTTTTTCCAAAGGATGTGTGTGCTTGTGTTGTGTGTGAGAAAGACCGAGAGCACCCCGGTAGTTCGCTATAGCCGCTGCCAACAGAAAGCGTTCAGGGAACGTGTTTCATGCAAAGGGCTGCACCTCAAGATATTCACAGAATAACTCTCCTCTTTCCTTAGATTTATCTCTAACTGGTTTGAGCTGGGGACTCTCAAACAGTTAAACGAGTGTTAATAACAATCACCGATAAGGAGAAGTACTGCAGTTAGAATTAGCTAGTGCCCTGGAGATTTTTGACTATTTTTGCTCCTTGGTTGTGGATACCGATGTTATTTTCAGAAGGATAGTTTATTTGATTTTTAAACAAAACTAAACCCTTCTCAAACCACAAAGTTGAGCTGCAGTCAAAGCAAGCAGGGTAGGATGTGCACTTGGTTTCCCATGAAGAGAGTATCGAGGGTGTAGCAAATTGGGGTATTTACTAGCATGGCTGCGTAAGCTCAGCAAAATTAACCTTTTCGTACGAGCAAGACACCGGGATGTGGTGAACAGGGAGCTGGTGACCCTGTATATTCTCTGTGTCTGTAAGAAACCTGGGTCAAGACAACAGAGCTGTCATTCCCAACTTTGTATATTTACATTGCTGGATGGTTTAAACAACAGTTGTCCTTGGCACATGGAAACACAGATTTTTAACAACCTAAGTCAGTTCTGTGGTGCACAGAACCAAAAAGTTGTTCTGCAGCGTAGGGTCTGAAAACTGTAGAATCCTGCAGCTGCTGTGTACTTCTATCCAAGCACCAAGTCCTCCGCAGTGCGAGCCATCCCGTGGATTTCGGTGGGGATGAGATGCTTTGCGTGAGGAAGGTTTCGGGGGCGGCGGCTCTGCCGTGCTTCTTTCAGCCAGGCGGAGATGATGGGCTAATGAGCGAGACAGAGAGCTAGCCGTGTGTCCCGAGTGCCTTAATTGTTAAATGGGAGCCTAACTGATTTCTTGTTCCTGTCCTGCTGTATTACTATGCAACAGCAGGAAGAATAAAAAAAACCCTGCGGCACGCTTTGTGCCCTTTCAGCTACATTTTATGATTAGCAGAATTACTTCAGTCTGGTAAGCGTGACCTTGGAAGTAATTAATCATTTACACTTCTAGACTTTCAGGATTATGAATCTCTACTAACAATAAGTAAATTACTAGCATACATTCCTACCATGTTTATATTTATGTATAGTTAACCATAAAGAATTAAAAAATAATAACTGCTTATTTCTGTCCTGAAGTATTGCCGCAAGCATTACAATATTTCAGACACTTTTTTTTTTTTTTTTTCTTTTACAAGGTCTGAGAGCAGCAAGACAGTGGCAAGACTGTCCTCTGACAGAGAGCCAATATTCTCTGAATGATAGCAGTCTGATGGAAGGGTGGAAGGAGAAGTTAGTAAGGGCTCAGTACTGGCAGATGCTCAATGCAGTCTGCTTTCGCTGGCGTTCATGTTCTGCTTAAAATTTAGAAGGCACTTTCTAAGACTTTAGCAAGTCATGGAACATCAAGTACACAGATTAGCATCAACACATCTTTTGGAGAGAAAGGTTATGCTTCTATGTCCATAATTAAACACCTAAAAGTATAGCCTGATGTGCAGAGGAGCTATTGTACCCCATTCCTGTTGAAATCTGTGCGATTTGGCATGCGTGAAGACCAAACCATCAAAAGCCTGGCTAGGGATATGCATGCGCACGTGTCAAATACTGACTATGCTTAAAATTCTGTTTGCAATGGCCATCATGATAATATTCAGTACATGGATTAAGCTCCAGAGCACACTTGCGAGCTAGGGAAATATTATCTGAATTTTGTAGGTGAAGACACTGCAGAAAAAAACGGATGTGTTGGCTCCAGGAGATGCAGAGCTGGAAAGCAGATACTCTGAATCTCAGCTCTGTGCTTTAGAGTCCACCATAAGTCATGCATAAGATCCATTTAAACTTAGGAACGCGTGTTCAGAAAGCTTTTGGGGAAAGATGCCTAGAATCATCCCTCTTAGCTCTTTGAAGTTTATCATCTGCTGTCACTTGGCATGAGGAAGCAGGATCGGTAACACAAGAGAACAGGTTAATGAGTAAAAATTGCTTCAGAATGTCATGAAACCTTGCTCGAGTTTTCAGGTTTTTCTCTCTCTGGTGTATTAATAGGTACACCTAAAGAAATATGACAAATACTAAAGGTCAGTGGCACACAGGCAATGAACAGAAAAGTGCCCCTTTCTCTAGGATGGAAATTCAAACGGGCCAGTGTTGAAAGATGCACACATTCCCATTATTGTACATACATTGTATTCACATGGAAACACAACCGTAGTGGCAGGGCAATATTACAGATACACTACAGAACTATAATTATGCACTTATATATTTAGTTTTACTCTTCTTGGTTCTAAAAAATGGCCAAACTGGAGGGATGCACCGCTGTCTCCTCTTACCTTGGCATGTGTGCTCTGCAGGTCCCAGTTCCAGTGGTTTGATTTGCTTTTGGGCCGTAAGCAGTTTTGCTTCCCAGCAATTACATTCTTCATTATAGACCACGGCGTTAAGTCTATCACATGACGTATAATTCGCTTTTGTTAGACATCAGCAATGATAGGGTGTTATACTTGTTTGCTGCCATTCTGATTCTTTAATTTTCTGTTGCTGAAAACATCAGTTTTATAGTTTAGGAATATGCCACATCAGATTAGTCATGCAGTATACAGGCAGCCTGTTTAGGTATGATCAAAGTGTATTAAGTATTTATAATTATAATAATATAATTATAATTTAGTAATATATGTGTAATTATAGTTGATACTCTCAGAGAATGTATTGAGAGACACAAACCAGAAAGCTTACGGGATGCCTTTTCGCACTTTGTGATTAATTTGAAATTGAATTTTAATCACTTGGATTTTAATACTCACACTTAACACGATTTCTTCTGCTGTTTTTATTTTAGTTGTGGTGGTATTTGCTTTCATACTCTGCTGGTTGCCTTTTCACGTAGGACGATATTTATTTTCCAAATCCTTTGAAGCTGGATCCTTGGAGATAGCGGTGATCAGCCAGTACTGCAACTTGGTGTCCTTTGTCCTCTTCTACCTTAGCGCAGCCATCAACCCCATCCTCTACAACATCATGTCGAAGAAGTACCGAGTCGCCGCTTGCCGCCTGTTTGGACTCAAACCCCTTCCAAAGAAAAGACTTTCCAGCACAAAGCAAGAAAGTTCGCGTGTTTGGACAGAACCCAGCGTTACCACATGACACGCGGCTCCCAGCGCCAGAGCGTCACTCACCGGTGTTTCCCAGAAAGCCGTCATGAAAGAGGGCGAGGAACACAAATCGACACGTTGAAGCTGGACTTTCATCGTCATCTGGATTTGCTGAAAGATGTCGTGTAGGCAGTTAAAGATTTAAAAAAAACAACAACTAAACTTTGAGACTCTAAAAGGAGGCATGCGGCCACAGAATTTGGCAACGCTCAAGTATTATTTTTCTGCTGCTTTTGCCCATATGATTTTTTTAGCACTGACTTTAGCAGGAGAGCTAGGCTTTACCGTTCTTTAGAGGCAAGTGTAGCCCAGTTCACTTGAGAGTGTGACTTCAGTAGCAGCTAATTGGAGCTGGATTTTTCCAGAGCTGACTTTAGTTTGGCTAAGAATTTGCTAGCATATAACTAGACCCTAGAGAGAGAAAATTGAATTACATTTTTGGAGTAGTAAATGTGGAATTTGATACACTTTTCATAATCTTAATTTTTAAATAAACTAACATTTTTCTCTGAATGAGGAAAATGATTTCTTAAAAAAGAAAAGGAGACAATAAAAAGGATAATTTTTAAGCATGCTAAAAATAAATTACCTTCATCTCATGTCCTAGTAGAAAGGAAATGAGAAGAATACCCTCACAGACGTGGCTCAGAACATGATTGTACTGAAATGTTTTTTAAAAATATATATCAGTGGAACAAGGACAGTGCTGACTTAAGGACTGCAGTGATGCTATAAATATATGGAATGCAATCTCCCACCAAAGTAATATATATATATATTTTTTTTTTTACTAGCTAAATCATCTGTACTCATTCTGTTCAGCTTGACTGTGAACAACTCGGTGTGTTTGAACTTGGAAGCGTTTAGTCGTTTCGGTATTTGTGATGAATCTGTGGCTACCTGTCCCTCTGTCGCACACCACTGCACCCCCAAAGCTTGCTGAGGACAGGTCTCCTGCCTGTAAACCACCCCCGTTTCTGTTCAAAGCCTGTCAGTCGGTTGTCAGTACCACGTCCCCCCAGAGAGCTCGGTGTGCAGTTGTACTAGTTCGCTGCAATATTAAATTAAGGACATTTTTTTAACCAACGTGACCTGACACAGTAATAGCGAAATCTACATTAGGAGACACAGGCAGACACATTCTCATACTTGATCCATAAAAATCTTAAATTCAATTGATTTTTATAACTCAAGTACTCCAATAAAAGGCAAATCAGAGAACTTTCCATCCTTTATACTACTAAGTACGTCTTGTATTGCATCTGTTGTCACACCGACACGTCCAGCTAATAGAGCTTGGGAGCATGCACGTGCAACAGCAACGTTCTATTTATTTTGTTCCAGTATTTATTACCAGCTGGTCCACAACTGATGTCCATAATGAACTGTCTGTTAGCAGAAGTCCTGCTGCCTTCAAACCGCTGTTAACGCTGCCGGGCCGTTTTCTGCCTGTTACACCTCTGGCTGTCGGTCAGGTAGAACTGAAAAGAGAATTTGGCCTCTTCTGTAAATTCTGTGTCTTTTGTACCAACCCAGCGCTTCGCTAGGGCCAGGGGCCGATCGCTGCTCCTTGGTGTCGCTCCCGAGCCAGCCTCGCTCCCTGCTCCAGCACTCACAGCAAGCGCAGGTTCAGCGTACGTGAACCCAGAAATGAAGGGGCAAGTGAACAGCGGCGCTGTGGGATCGCCTCCCGTTTCGTCCCTCACCGCCTCTGCCTTGTCGCTCCTCGTGCTCTCTCACGCGTTGTCGGCCGGCCAACAGATCGGATGGCAGATGTCACGCAACTCAGGGAAAACAAGAAATTTGGGAATCTTGAGAAGATGGTGAAGATGCGAGCTCACTGATAACACATCTGTGTAAGTGAACCAATCCTACACCTAGCGTCACATAAGTGTTTCACATCTCGGCTGTGCCTGTGGTATTAAACGTGAACAGAAAAAGAAATAAAGTGATGAGAGCCTTTATAACTTACTGGGCCGGCGGCGGTGGAGGGTCGGGTGCAGCTGCGTATGGGCTGGAGGAGCTGATCTCTGCCAGGTTTGCCCAGCGCTGCCTTGCTGCGTGGGAGCGGGACACGGCCCCGGCGCTGCGGGACTGGCAGCGGCAGCGCAATGGGCTTGGGATGGGGACCAGTGTCACCCACGGCGCGCAAGACTTCACGGGCTTGCTCCATTCTCTGCAAGTAAAACCCAACTCTTAGTTACAGGAAACAATTCTGCGTGGCCAGAATGGTCCCACAGGGGCGTTTACCCAGCAGAGGAGCTGTATCATTGGGTTTTAATTTTTTTTTTTTTTCCCAAACCTGTGTAGCTAATTCAGTTAGGCTATGCTTTTGTGGGTTTTGGTTTGGTTTTGTTTTTTGGGTTTTTTTTTGTTTGGTTGGGTTTTTTTTTTTTGTTTTTTAAATCAGAATAACAGAGCCCTGTGTAGAAGCATCTAATTTCTGCATATAAATGTACAAATGATTTCATTTAACCTAACTCTTCTTCAGGAGAGACTGTAAAGTTTAACTACACCAACACCATGAAATTCTCACAACTTTGTGTATGGAATAGAATTTAACACTTTCAATCTAGGGTCACAAATGTCAGAAGGAGAGGGACTGGCTGCTCACTGGGAGGGAGGACAGGACTTTTCCCTTCCTCCTCACTTAGGAAATGGATCTGTTTCTGCAAGTCATTCAACATGTGGCCAAATCCTGCAAAATACCTGAGCTTTTATTAAAGAAGAGTAGCCACCTTCGTATGAGTCTTGCTCAAGCAGGAAAATATTTCAGATCTAGCAAGGAACAGTCAGGCATTTCACACCCACCGTAGCTGTCACTCCTGCCGTCAGCACCGCGCCATCCGTTAGCTCTGCTTCCCCCAGCACTAAAACTTTTCCGTACAGAGATCCTAAGGCCAGCGGAGCCCCGCTGACTGCCACGTCCTGACTGCAGATGGAGAACACAGTCTGCTTCTTCAAATAGGTACCAGTGCGTCATGAACTGCTTTTATACAAAAAACAAGTAAAAAAAAAAAAAAGATCACCTGGATAATCTTCACTTTTGTGCCATAAAATCAACTATTGTCAAATATTTCTGGAAAGATAGGTACCTCCCCACCAGCACTTGTGGATGAATCCGGCATTGCTTGCCTCCAGGCTTGTTGCCCAAGTTGTAATAAATAACTTCATCGTGAAACAAAAATGCCATCAATATTTCAGCAGCGTTTTTTACCTAAGAACCAGCTAACTGAGGTCAGTCCCAGATAGGGATGGTGAATTTGTAGTAGCACGGGGGAAGGTTCCTCCTGCCTTGTCCCTACCAGGTTTTACACAGGCAGAGCAGATGCTGTGGGCGCAGAGCACAGTCGCAAACAACCTGCGCTGGCAACAGCGATGCTGGCACTGGCATCATCTTCTCGATCGCACCCGCTGCAGCGCCCAGCGCTCCTGGCAAATGCTTCCCAGCAGAGACAAAGCCTTTCTCCTCCCTTTCCCAGGACATTTCCGCAGCACCTCGTGTTCCTGGCATCTTCTCCCCAAAGCTTTCCCCTGTCTGCAAGAACATGGGTGTCCCCCCTACCCCATTTTGGGTCTGGACGTGGGTTTTGAGATCTGTTTTACAGGCAGGGAAGACAACAGCCCTTGCAGGAGCCTGGGCTGTTTGCTAAGCGCGGCAGACAGGGCAGCTCTGCAGGAAGATTTCTTGCAGGCTGTTGAGCCATAGGCTACGTTTTTGGAAACTCATCCCTGTAGGAATAAACTTTGTCAGTTTCAACCCCCAAAAATATATAGGGGCTTTATGAGTCAAAATTTTGCTATGTTCTCACCCATCTGTACATGAGCAGCCCATATAGGAAGTAACTGCAGGTTCATTCATTAAACAGTTCAAGTTTTAAAAGCTTTTCTAGCTCTACATTTTGTATCACAGCTTCACTAATAAACAAGAACAATTTGGCTGCATTTTATTTCTCGGCAACACGTTACGTTGGTGATGATATAGGTCAAAGGCACTTTACCAGAAAGCTTCATTCATTTTAGAAAACTACCTTTGACAGAGGCACACACAGGCAGGAAATCACATCCCATTGTTATTTCTTGCCAAAAATAAAATATACTGGGAAAATAGCACTGCCATGTCAAATTTGAGTTGATAGATATTCAGTATTTATGTAAATTTGTGTCAAATGACATTTTATGAGCACTATTTAAAGCAGCAGCTGTTAGGTACCTAGGTGTCCAGGAGAACCTCCTCTCCATCGCGGATCGGCTGTGGCCGGGGTGCTGCCCCCGCAGCAGGATTCAGATCTGCAGATGAATTCTTACATCCTCCCTGAACCTCTGCACATCCCAGAGTTTCTCAGAAAATCCTCCGGATAAGCCAGACAGGTGCATGTCCAGCAGAAGCATTTGCAGTTGGCATGCCTTGGGAACACCTGCCGTGATTTTCGCTGTTTTACACTATTTGCTGTCAGGGCATTTGGCTGCAGTTACCCACTGCCCAGCCGTAACGCAAGCAGTGCCCGGAGGAGCTGGAAGCTCACAGGGCTTCAACGTGAAACCTCTCTGTTCGTTTAGGCAGGTCCATCACCCACGCTGGGCAGCGGTACACTCCCCCAGCCACCTCCGCTCGTGCATCCCCACCTGGTGTGCTGCAGCAGGCTCCTTCCAGCTCCGCACAAAGACCAGGAAACTTCACAAGGGCAAAGTAATTTCCTCACGCAGATGTGCTTGCCAATGGCTTTTCACTCTGAAACATGCTTTCTGGCGAGAGACAGGTAAAACCTCCAGCAGTTTGGCTTCACGTCCCGTGTTCTCAGCCAAACTTTTGCCCAAAGCAGTTTGTTAAATAGTGGGGTCCAGCTTTGCCAGGTCATGAAATCACAGTTTTGTTTTCCAGAAGCCCTGGTTGCTGCTGTTTAGGAAAAAAAAAAGAAAAGCGAATGTTAGATCACAAGTTGTCTTTTACCTCTGAGTTGTGATTATGCAAGTACAGCCAAAGAGGATGAAGAGAAAGACAAATTTAATCTGTCTTGTATTAACGAAGGTTCACAGGTGTCTGCAGACACTTCTGCTTGCTGTTGAGCCTTAGTACCGTTGTCATTCCAGCACACAATACAGTACATTAGTATTAGTGAAAGTAATTAATATACTTGGTGGACATTTAATGGGCTTTCTAAGCGCTCTTCCCAGCAGAAAGGTCTCCATTCCCTTCCAAGCCCAGGACTTGCATGCCACTGCCCCTCCTGATCTCATTTGTGGACTGGTGCATGCCATGACTTTTCAAGTAAGAGCCAAACTCAGAACCTTTCATTAGCCCTACTACCTGGACATAAAAAAACCCAACCAACCAAACAAAAAGTCCCCAAAAACAACAAAAAAAAGCGCCTCTACTTCATTTCGGAGCTGCACGTGGTGATGCTGACTGCATGTTTCTCCGAGTCCTGAAAACACATTGACTTGGTTTTGCTCAGCAAGAGAAGCATGGCTCTGCAGCAGAATTTTGGCGAGCAAGCCTCCAGACTCAGCGGGTGCACTTGCAGGTGCAGTGGCCCCTGGATCCCATTGCTGGCCCTTACAAAAGCACTCACACTGCCGGCCGTGAGCAGGCTGGAGGAGCAAACACGATGTGGGCGGAGGATGGGAAGCGTTTTGCAGTATCCCAACAAACCCCCGATGGGATGTGAGCGATCCCCAGTTTCTTCAGCCTTCCCCGTGTTTTGGGGCATTCCTAGAAGAGTATCTATGTCCTTCACCATGGGGCCGTGTCGTAGTTCAGCCCCGATCGGGACCAGACTATGCAGTCTCTCTCTCACTCCCCCCACCCTCCGAGAGAATAGGGGGAGATAATATAAGAAAAACAGCTCGAGGTTTGAGATAAGGACAGGGAGAGATCCTTAAAGTTACTGTCATGGGCAAAACCAGACTCGATTGGGGGAAAACCTATTCATTTATTTCTAAAACCAAAGGAGGATAATGAGACAGAGAACGAGAGAACTACCCCCACGCCTCTCTCTTCCTGGGCTTAACATTATCTCTGCTACCTTCCCCCCCCAAGCAGCACAGGGGGGAAGAGGGAATGGGGATCGTGGTCAGTTCATCACGCGTTGTGTTACGCTGCTACTTCGTCGTCGGGGGAAGAACTCCTCACATTCTTCCCCTGCCCCAGCACGGGGTCCTCCACGGGCTGCAGGGGGATCTCTGCTCCTCCGTGGACCTCCATGGGCTGCAGGGGCACAGCCTGCTCCACCATGGCCATCACCACAGGCGGCAGGGGAATTCTGGCCAGGAGCTGCATTACTCCTCCCCCTCCTTCTTCACTGACCTTGGTGTCTGCGCTGTTCCTCTCAGAAGAAATTCTTCACAACCAGCTCAGGCAGAAGCCTCTCAGATTCTCTTCACATCTCCTCTCCATTTCTTGCAGCCGGGCTGGGCCGAGTTGGGCCCAGTCGGCTGCCCGGCGGGAGGCCAGAGGGCGAGGCCTGCAAGGCCCACAAGGCTCACGCCTCCCCCTCTCTACCCCTGCTCAGTTTCTTCACATCTTCACTTCTTTTTTTTCCTGTTTTCCCCTTCTTAAATACGTTATCGCAGAGGCATTATCACGGAACATTCTGCTACCAATTGGCTCAGCCCTGGCCAGTGCCGGGTCCGCCCTAGGCCCAGCCGAGTCCACTGAACAAAAGGAAACTTCTAGAAGCTTCTTACAGAAGCTGAAGCTGCCACTGTAGCCCCCCTCCCCCCCAAAATAAAATAAAACCAGGACAGGTTGGCTCCAGACGGACACCAGCAGTGAGACCACACCCCAGGCCTGCCCCTCGCTGTGAGGGTACCACCTTCTAAACCAGCATCTAAAGTGAGCACTGCCTGGTTGCCACTCTACTGCTCTCTTGTGCAGTGCACGGACACATCCTTCTGAAAGCCTGCAGGCTGCTTTTCTAGCTGTACTCGGGGAGGAAACTCTTGGCAATGAAAGCATTTTATTGCTCTCCATGCTCGCTTCATTTCCCTCACTTGGAGTGAAATGAAGGTTTGGCAACGTCTGTGGTTCCGCAAGATAAAAATTGGTCTCAGAAATAAAGTACCCCCCACTCAGCATCAGAGGCTGATCTGAGGGCACAGGAGATCCTCTACCAGCATTTGCCCCCATTTTGAATGGTGCTGGGTCAAAAGAGAAGAGCGTTACTCCCTTTTCTTCTTTTCTCATCTTCTGGCTGATTTCCCCACGAGATAGAAAAGGCATGGAGATTTCCAAGCCTTTATTCACACTGTTCTTCCCTGCACAGCTTCCTTGCACAAAAACGACCCATCCTCCCTCCATCAGGGCAGGCAGGCAGGAAATCCAACACCACGAGCTCTCTGCGATGAGCCCGCAGCACCACGAGCTCCGAGGTGCAGGGAATTAATTAGCTTTAACACACCAATAGTATACAAGAGGGTAAAAACTCATACTACAAATTCTCATCAAAAGTTAAGCCAATATTCAGGATCACACGTGGGCGTGTGTTGTGCCCAGTCGATAGCACCTTGGTGTTTTTATCAAGCGGTGACAATGCAATTGATTTGTGCAAAAGTCGCTGGGCTGTACCAGGGGCACCAGCGTGGGGCTGCAAAAGGTGCAATTTTCTGAGGTAGTTTTGATCGAACGTGTGTATGGACCAAGTCACCTTGGTCCATCTACTCCTGCTATGGTGTCAAAAACCACGAGAGGTTTGTACTTACCTGCTTTGCGGTGGTCCTGTGCCTGGTTTCCCACACCGCAGTGCAATTCGGAGTCTGCCACGCGGAGCCATCACCAGAGGCTGTGGTGAGACCTCTACCAAACGTCCCTTCCTGCAAGGTGGGCTGATGCGAGCCAGAGGAAGAGGTTGGCACCATCGCTGCCCAAGCCGGGCTTACTGAGAGAATAACCAGAGGTTTGTACAGCCACGACGCTTTTGATTTGAAGACATGGAAGCCAGTCACATCGCACTGTAAACAAGGAGGACGTGAGGCAGAGCTGTATCGTGCCTGACACTGATACTGGTGAGAAGGCAAAGGTAGGATCAGCAGCAGCTTAAGCGCTACGCCTCACACTGTACGAAGTCCATACAGCAGCATCCCAGGAATATTCAGCCCTGCTGAGTGCAGAAATTCACTTCTCGGTGTGCCGAGCCCCGATGTGCCGCAGCGACGGCTGGGCAGGCACGAGCAGCGTCCCGCCCGGTGACACCAATGTGTGCAGTGCTGCAGAGCCCTCAAACCAAGGACACCGTGACCAGCTCACAGCATTTTGTGGGAAGAAAGGACATCTGAGCTCTAAATTCATAAACACAGTATTTGCTCTGGGTTAGGGTGAATTTCTCAACTCTATTCACATGTTAGTCCTCAGAAGATTTCTGCCTCACTACTGTTCGCTCCATTTCATTTGTAGAGAATAACAGTGTTCATATGACAGCGAGTGAGAGAGACGAGCTAATAAAATTACCCAGAAATGACACCCACTGAGCGCGTTGACCCGAGCAGTTATTTGTTAACCATGCGGGTAAACCTAAAAATAATTTCCATTGCATGCAACACCATCTATGCCAGCAATTAGTACAATAAACACAACTATTCAAACTAATAACAGCACGTTCACCTAAATAACAGCAGATAGCAGGCTAATGCTCTGTCTGAAACCATCTTGTGAAACATTTTTTTTTTTCATTTTGCCCAGCCGAGAATCTGAGCATTGTGAGGAAGCAATTGTAAAGAGCAGAAACAGATGCAATCGTTTAGAACTCATTAACTGTAATACTGATGAAATAGCCCTTTCAAGGGATCTTAGCTGACTTTTTCTGCTCAGATATAAAAATATTGAACCAAAATTGCACATCCTCCTCTCTACGTACTTGTAGTTCTCATTTCTGAGAAGAATGAGAAATGACATTTATATCTTCACTCCAAGGCAGGTGAATATTAAGAACAGAGAATACTATTCTACATAGCTTCAATAAATCCTAATACATCACGAATTCTGCAATAATTCTGTAATTCTAGAAGAAGATTTGCACAGGAAATAAAATTTCTACATCACATTTCCACAATGATTTCTTTCTAACTTTTCTCTAGAATCTTTAGGTGCAGACAGGTCTAACAAAACCACCCGGTTCACGTAGGTGTCGTTGAGGCCCGGGGGAATCACCCCGTCTCCCTGCTCCATAAATTGCTCAAAACTTTGCTGAGATCTCGAAGGACCCATTTAGGCTTGGTATGACGGGGTAAAGAGTAGGTTGTAGCTGGAAACTTCTTTAAAAACATGAACCAGGCTCTTTTTGCACCACTTCTTTAAAGCTACAAGCCTGTGGGCAAGCAGAAGTGAGACATTTTGGTGCGGTCCTGGCAGGAGTGGAGCAGCTCAGCCCCATCAGCGCCCCAGCGGCCAGCGTTTCCCTCAGGTGGGGACTGAGCGGGCGGCAAGCATCAGGACCCATCCCACACTTCCTACCAGTTCAAGATTCACTCCCACCCAACCTTACACTTCAGTGAAAGGACACAAACATGTGGGGGCGTGGAAGAGTGGTGATTTAAATCACCTCTTGGAGATGGACAGAGGCAGGAGCTGCTTCCTCCCATCACCCGCGACTCGCGGCCCTGACGGGGACCTGCCCAGCCCCGTTCCAGGAGAGCAGCCGCCGGCCCGCAGGCCCCGAGCGGCTCGGGCGACGCTGACACAGCACGCCCCGGGCTCTTAGCTGGAGCTCCTCAAATATTTCGTTTTCAGGGGTGTTTTCAAATACCTCTGCTGCGTTTCATGAGAGGAGGGAGAGGGCAGAGAGCCTCAGTCCCCTGAGACAAAGGCCGGAGTTAAGATTACCTCCCTTCCAGCAAGGGCCATCTACAGTGGGCTGAATTTGAACAATTTGAAGGCTTGAACCAGTCTGGCAGGAAAAGCTCCACGGGAGACAAACACCACAGTATCGCAGGTTGACACCACCTTGGGATTCCATCTGCTTTCTTCCTCGTCCCAGGGAGCGGGTGGCTCAGATCGCGCTTGATACACCGCTTTCTCATACAGAGACCCCCGCTTTAATCGGGGCTCGACTCTCCACCAAACCAAACTGGCAACAGTGGCTGAAGCCAAAAGGAAAACAAGTGTTACCTGTTTTGTTTTCGAGCAGGCTCTTTGATTACCGAGAGGAGAGAGAATTGCTGCTGCTATAGAAACAGCAGCCGCCAACCTGGTGACTGCGCTTTGCTGCCGGCGGACGTGGAGATGGCTCACGTTGCAAGATGTGCCGCGGTCCACGTCCAGCCACCCCGGAGCTCGTTTGTACGGCCACAAAAATACCTAAAAATACCAGCCCCTGCTCCGTTTCAAAACTTCTCAAAGCAGATACTTTTCTCCCAACAGGTATCAAATACAACATTGCCCACGCCCAGTTACAACTTGCTCTGTATTTCCTTATAGAACAAAATTCATTGGAAACGTTGTGCTACTTACCCCACCTCTGCCTAGTTTGGGTGTGGGACCCAGTACCTCTGCCCCAAACCTGGGGGTTACGACATTACAAGGTAACATTTAGAGCTCCAACAGCAAACACAGAAATCCTCCTTCGCTCCCCTGGGCTTTAACTGTCCCATCATCTCTGCAGGTACCCACGGCAATGCTGTAAACCAGGGACTGCTGAAAATCAAAGATCTCTTCAGAGACCACAACGGTGATCACTGTTCGACAGAGATATTTAAAAGATTTTGTTAAGGAGAGATTGTTTTGACAAGCACTGCTTAAATAAAAAAAAAAACAAAACCCAAACAATAGAGCAACTAAACAGAAAAAAAAAAAATTTAAAAAATTACTATTTCCTTAGGAAAAAAAAACCACTCGTGGCAAATTGCAGTAATTAATAAAACAAACAAATAAAATGTTGTATTTATGCCGTGATTTGAAGCAGGAAAGTTGATTAGAAAACAAACATTAAGGTGTTTGCCAAGCAACATGTATACATACTAGATTAATTCTTTAGGATGAGTAACTAAATTTGTTGCACATAATTAAGAAATAAGTGAAAAGTGCTGGAGTTTCAAGGTTTAATTACAAAGAGGTAACAAGTCTAGGTAGTTTTTTTTTTTTAACCATCCTTAAATTTTCACGCAAGCTAATTAAAAGTAGTGATTAAAACACCGGAGAAAGATGACTTTAAGCCTATTTCTATGAAGTTTTGCTTACTGTAAGTCAGGGAGGCAAGCGGCCACGCAGACTGAAGGGGCTGTGTTCAATTAAGAAAACTCCTGGTACTATCAGAAAGAATTAAAACATTTATTGGGCATAAATATATTACATATACACTACAGATACAGTTAAGTCTCACATACATAGTGTAGTATTTGCAAAATCTATACATTAAAATTGATATGGCAGTTTTAATACAATGCATATGAAATAGTCTAAAATTTACAATACAAGAAAACTTAATGATTTTTTTTTTTTTTTTTTTTTTTTTTTTTTTTTTTTTAAAAATTTTTTAATTTTTTTT
>WHYT01014953.1:157360-182514 GCA_009806455.1 Tetrax tetrax | reverse complement strand
CTCTGCCTGTGCCTGTGACTCGTGGGGGCCGCTCTGTCCCGGCAGGGTCAGCTGGAGCTGACACTGGCTCCAGTCAGAGCGGGCTCCCAGCGTGGCGGCCCAGGAATGAAGGGGCCAATTCCAGCACGACAGCAGCAGAAACTTGAGCAGAGTTGTTTGGCCAACCACTAACTCGCCACGAGAAATGCTGACCAGAAATGCTTTGTGGCTGCGAGCAGCCATCTAAGGAAGCCATGGGAGGGAAAGATCAAGAACTCACTGTTTGCTCTGCCTCCACTTGCACAGCACGAAACAGCAGAACAGCGTTGCAAGTATGGAGTAAGCCCCGGCTGTTGCTGCAACAATCTTATAGACCATTGCACCGTCTTTGGGACTGGCAGCAGTGGTCGTCTGGCAGAGGTCACCTGCAGGAGCAATTTGGAATGTTAGTTTGTCCGGTGCAGCACTGGGAAGCTTGCGGCAGCTCTGATGTGGCCAGGAAGTTCTCTGTTTCCCGCCACTGCTGGTGCCTGGAGGCACGCTCCCATCCTTTGGGACAGGTTGTGCCGCCAAACAAGTGGCAGGAGGCCAGAAGGAGAGGACGTGGGGGAGTGCAGCTGCTGCACCAGCGGCTCCTTCGAGGGACATGGACTAAAAGCATCCCTGCAGCAGGGAGTGCCGCCCGCAACTCTCCCTCCGACCGGGCCAGCTCCCACCCCCCGACCGGACAGAGTCAGGCCTTCTCAAGAGGCACTTGGGACCTTGCTCTCCCCTTCTGCCTTTTTGACAGCACGGGCACCGCTTGCAGGCGCTCCCAGGCTGTGGGATGTGGCTGCTGACGGGACGTGCAAGCGCGGGCACTGGGGGAAGGGCCAGACACGCAGCGATCCCGAGGGGTGACACCCTCTGACCAGGGGACAACAATTACCGGGCTTGCCCGTGGCTTGCATCTCCTCTGCCTCTTCAGCAGGGAGTGGCGCTGAGTCGGTACTCCCTCCTCGAAAGCCCTCCTCCTGCAGGGTCTTTCGATCCATCTCTGGAGAAAGAAAGCGGGACAGCTGGATCAGATGGAACCGTTCCCCGTGACGGAGATGGCATCTTCAGGAGGCAATACTTCTCCAAGACATTGATAAGGCGTAGAAACGAGGCCTGGGCTTTTGGGGCTGCGCCTAGGCACTGCTCCAAACAGCTCCAAACACGCCTGACCTGCTGTGAGACCAGGAAATTGCACGCCATCTTCTGGATTGCATTGCACGTAGTGTGTTTTTGGCCAACTGTAAGGGGATGCTAAACGCCTTCCTTCCAAGACGACCGGAAGAAGCTGCCGCCGGGCCAGCTGGGGAAACAGCCCTTCTGAGGAGGGCTCCTCCGCAAGGCCCCCGTGCCCTTCCCCGTAAGCAAAAGCAAAGTCATCCATCCCATCCCAGCTGTCGGAGTGCACGTGGGAAATGCAACTCAACCCAAAAAGCCTGCAGAATCAGCATCTCCACCTGACTTCCAGCACTACCAACGGGCAACCAGCATTGCTTGGGACCGTGCTCCCGCCTGGAGCTGGCCCAGAGGATGAGCGGAGCTGGGCGCGATCTGGACACAAGAAGTTCAGCACACGCCAAGCCCCCAGATCTGCACAGCAATGTCTGCACAAACCTGTTGCGAGCTGCAATGGTAAAACTGGGGCAGCAGCTGCCCCTGGCGCTCGGCTGGAACCAAAAGTGGCAGCAGAGGCTCGGTGATCTCTCTGTGGCTCGACAGCGCCTGCCTGCAAGGCAGCATCACTGCTGAAACCCAGCATCGCTGCTGCGAGGCTCTGATGGCTCCCTTCCCGCTGCGCTGGCCACGGCATGTCCAGGCTCGGGTCTGGAACCTGCGCTTGCCGAGCCTCCCGGCTAAGGCAGAGGGAAGGATACCCACCGAGTCCTCTCGCCAGCTCCTTCAGCATCAGACTCAGGAACTCAGGTGACTCCAGGAACATGTTTCCTCCTTCACCATGGTCCTTTGCTCCGGGAGTACCTTAACAGAAAGTATTCGTCGGTTCAGTTTCACGGGAATAAATTATGGAAAACCAGTGCTGAGCCTGTGAGGTCAGCAGAGACAGACAGACGGAGACGCCTGCGATGCCAGCCGGGCTGAGCGCAGCATCCGGTCGAGGAGCTGGAAGAGTCCTCCCTACGGCACCCTTGTCACTCAACACCCAGAGAAGCTTCCCTCATCCCTGGTGACCTGCACGGGCAGGACTGAGGCGCAGAAGCCGTAAGGGCATCGCACAAGGAGCGGGCACGCACCTGCGCGTCTCCATCCTCAACGCGCAGAGGCGCCCGGCTGGCTGACCTTTGGGCATTTGGCTGGCAGCTCTCAAGGGGAGGAAAAAAGCCAGGACCTACCCACGCCACCTTCCGGAGGCTCCGTCCTGGAATTCAGCCAGGAAGCTGGCTCGTCTTCGCCTACAGGCATGTCTGCAAACAAGCACAGGACAGAACAGCTCCCGTGACAGCGGTCAAGATTCTGCTTCCGATGAGAGCGGCAGGGGTGCCGTGCAGAGAGGGGATTACGCCAGGGCACTCATCTCTCCCTTCCACTCAGGAGCACAGCGCAAGGAGTTCCCGCGTGCCCCACGGTGCACCAGGGCCACCATGCTGGGATGAGACAAAGCACGTGCGGAGCTGCCAAAAGAAAGGATGCCCTGGAGCCCACACCAGCTCCGAACTCAACCCCAACAAGCCTGGGGCTTTGGCAGCGCCACCGTCAGCAGCTCAGGCTCCCGGGGACTGGCAAAGACAGCTCTGCGAGGCAACGCGCCCCGGGGCACAGCAGCGGGCCCGACCCGTTCCCTCTCTGCTCTTTCACACGGAAGAAAGGTGAAAAGATAAACGCTCCTTCTTCCAGCTGACTTACCCGTGGGATTGCTCTCAGGCTCCACGGTCGGACTAGGCCAAGGAGTCGGGAAGCCCTCGACCTGGGTAAGACCTTAAGGAAAATCGCACGTGAATGAGCTCTTGCCACACTGCCATTGATTATTCCGTCAAGGAAAGGGACATTGAGAACGTACCTCCAGGATACTCCGGGGGCTCCGAAGCAACATCCATCCAAGCCGGTGGATAACCGTTGTCACCGTCCTCAGCTGGAAGCAAGCACAGATGAGAAACCTTTCCATTGCGTGTTGGGAGCCACTGCTGCCTTAGAGAACCTCAGGCACCGGAAGGGGGTCAGGTAACCACGTGGGAGCCGGACGGAGGTCGAGCTGGCCAAAGCTGCCGAGGGGCCTGGGGACCTGTCGGCTGGCTCCCGGCAGCTCTCCACACACTCTTTCCAGGCCACGTGCAACAGCCCTCGAGGAGCGTCTGGACCAGCACACGGCCCCTCGGGGCTTTCTTGGCAGGAGAGCTCTCGCGCACACAGAGGAAGCCCTCGCTGAAAACAGCCGTCATCCACGCGTCTCGGGGAGAAGGGTCCGCTGGCCCCTGAAAAGCTGCACCAGCGCCGCCCGCTTACCTGCTCCCCGCGCTCGCCACGGAGCAGCCAGGGCAGGCCTGGCATGCGTGGCAACCAGGAGGAAGAGGACGAGGAGGAGACGATGCACGGAAGCCATGGTCCCCTGAACACACACCCTCACGCTGCTGCTGCCGCTGCTGCAGCTCCTGTAGTGGGTCCGGGGGCTGAGCAGCCGGTTTCTCTGGCCGCTGCCGCACCACGGGGCGCTGTGACCTCACAGCCCCACTGTGACGTCAGGGCCAGGCCGAGGCTGCGTGAGGACGGCTCTCAGGACGCTGCTGGAGAGCTGCTGGAGCACAGGCGAGGGAGCTGGCATCCCCAGGAGGGAGGCACGTCCCGTCGGGCAGCTCTGCCCGAGGGCTGGACACAGTCCTGTGGCAGGTTCACCCGGCTGCAGCTAGGAAGCTTCCAGAACCGTGTGGCTGTTGTAAAGAGGAGTCTTCAGCCAGTGAGACCTGACCTGACCACATGTGACCACAGCTCAGATTGGACTAGGGTATCTCTGTAAATTGGAGAGTATGGATCTGATGGATGGACTGTTCGGTGGATAAGGAATTGGTTGGATGGTCGCATCCAGAGGCCAGTGGTCAACGGCTCAATGTCAAGATGGAAACCACTGACGAGTGGTGTCCCTCAGGGGTCTGCGTTGGGACCAGTACTGTTTAGTATCTTTGACAATGGTACAGACAGTGGGATCACGTGCACGCTCAGCAAGTTTGCAGAGGACTCCAAGCTGAGTAGTGTGCTTGTCTCAGCTGAGGGATGTCGTAGTTCAGCCCCGCTCGGGACCAGACTATGCAGTCTCTCTCTCACTGCCCCCACCGTCCGAGAGAATAGGGGGACGCCACAGTCCTTCATGAAACTGCTCCGGCGTGGGTCATCTCTTCCAGCAAATATATTACTGGTAGAATAAACTGGCTTTACTGTCAGAATGTTACACTATAATGTAAGAAATGAATGGTTACCTATAAAAAGAGGTTTTATACTATTGGTAATAATCTTATGGCAGGGGTTATTTTACTGGTTATCACAAACTCTTCTTTTGTGGAGCTTGATTATTGCTGTGCTTGTTATCTCCAACATAGAATTTTGGCTTAAAAATCAGACAGAACCGGGCAAAGGATATTCTCATGGCTTATGGGGCGTTTCACTGTTGTTTTACAAGCACACAATCATAGAATCCTGTAGATTGGAAGGAACTTCTGGGGGGTTCCTCAAAGTGGAACCTGTTAGGCCTGTGGACGTTGTTGAGGCTCTCATCCAGTTGAGTTTTGAATTTTTGTTCATATCCCACATCTCTCATCTGTCCTAAATTTTGACCACCCAAAAGGGAAAAATGTTTTCCTTTTATCTAGTTGGAATTTCCAGTTTCTTTTATTCCTGTTCTTCTTGAGAAGAATCTGAATCCATCTTTTCTAAATATTCCCGTTTGCAGTTTTACTCAATAAAAACCTGCAGGCTGCTCTCTGGATAATGTCAGCCTAGTATGTGATCCTGGTCTTTACCAGGATCTCCAGGTAGTCTTCTTCCATAAAGCTGCTACCTGCTCATTTTATATATGGTTATTCTGTCCCAGATGAGGAGGACTTTGTATTTCCCTTGGAAGAATGCTGTGAGATTCTTGTTGGTCTACTTTTTCAGCCTGTCGGGGAAACTCCTCTGAATAGCAGCCTCCAGTGTGGTGACTGCTCCCCCAAGCTTGGTATCATCTGCAAAGTGTCCAAGACTGCACTCAATTCCAATATCCAGATTGTTAGTAAAGATGTTGCTTCACTGAGCGATGCCACTAGGAACCAGCCACAAGTTGGTCTGTATGCTGTTGATTACCACCCTTTGAACATGACAGTCCAGCCGAATTTCCGCCCAACTTACATTCCATTTGTCCAGTCCATATCTCACCAACATGGCTTATAGCACGTGTTCTCTGGGAGATGTGTCCTGGCTGTCCCAGGCCAATTATCTTTTTTGAACTTGAATCTTAAAACTTCATAGTAGAGTTTCCCTGTTTTCTAGTGTTAGCCTTCTCTTCAGAAATTGGCAGCCATATCAGAGATAGAAACCATGCACATCCTTAAATCTGATTACAGTTTGCATTGATAAAGGTAGCAATAATTGTAGGACTTCTGCAGACATTAACTAACCCTCCCTTGACGCTACGATTAAAGACATTATCAGTGCAGAATTAAATATAGCATTTACTAAATGGTTTAAAAACAGATTAATTGATAACAAAGCAGCAGAAAATTGAGAATTGTTATTCAGATGTGCTGCTTCTAATAGGACCTGCAGGGATCTGTTCTTGTCTTAGTGTTATTCACTGTTCTCATAATAGAAATCAGAAAAAAATTGGTGTTGTCTCATAAGATTTGCTGATGAGGCAGAAGCAGAAAGTTAAATAATGATTAGTTCAGAACTTGGACGGTTTCTGACAGATACTTGGCTCATTTAAACAGCATCTCTTCTAACACATCCAAATATAGAAAGGACCTACAGATGGTATTTGTGTCCTGAGGTGCAATGACTCTTAACATGATGAAACATTGTTATGGCTAGCCAATTGAATGCCAGCCTCTTTCTTGGTTTTGATGGCTGAGAGGGTGAGAAGTCTTGCCTTTATAGGCAGGGGGCCATCTTCGGGGGCAGAGGAGGAGAGCAGTTAAAAATCTCTCTGTGCAGACTAAATGAGGTGATTGTTGAGCAATTGCTACTGATTCTGGAGTGTCCTCTTCAGAATAGACATGGAAAAGCTAGAAGGATTCAGAGATGATCGCAATACTTGGTGCTTGCAAGGCAAGGAGTGATAAGAGGGGGAACTAGAATGGGAGGTTCCCGTTCTGGATCTTAAGGTTACCTAATCCATCTAACTCCTTTAAGGCAAGTTAATTTCAAACTGTGACATTTCAACATGTGCTTGTGTGGCTTGTTTTTAAAAAAGATATCTGTAACAATTGATATTTTGCAACCTCTCAAAAAGTCCCGTACTTTTTGGCTCATGCCTTTAAAGACTTTTTTTCTGAAGCCTATGCTGAATCTTCCTTACTGGTTATTCTTTGTTCTTCTACTTGGCTTGGAAAAGGAGAAGAGATTATTCCATTCCTCTTTCCTGCAAGTTTTTGATTTAAATTGTTTTCCTAATTCTTGTCATTTCTAGACTAAACAGCCAAACAGTCACACCCAATCTTTAGAATATATAATGTCTTCTAGGTATTCTCATTATTGCTTTAAAGAATTATCTGTTTATCCTTACCTGCTCAATGTATAATAGATAAAAATATATGTATCTAGAGAAGTAAATACATAAATGTGAGAATAATATGCTAGCAGAACCCTGATGAATATAGAGTGAAGAAGTTGCTTTGTACATTTATTCAGACCAGCTGCAGAAGCTGAGTGAGGAGTCAGCCTATTTGTGACTTATAAATGGGTACATGGTGAAAAGTTTCAGGTAGATTGCTAATTGAGGTAATCTGTCAAAAATCTGTCTCAATCTGTCAGTTCTGTCAAAAAAAATACAACAAACTCCAGTACTTACAAACCAAAGCCATGCAAATTCAGAATAGAAATGAAGCTGCTTTTAAATAATTAGGATAATTAATAATTAATTAATCATGGAAAGCAGATGCTTCTCTATTACCATCTCTTTAAAACAAGACTGGATTGTATTTTAAATGATCTCTTGCCACATTATCTTAGGGGAAGTATCTTGCAGCAATGTGTGAGCAAGTTACTATGGCATATGCCCTGCAGGAAGTCAGGCTAGATAATAACAATAATCCTTTATAGTCTTGGAACTGATGAATCTTTAAATCTGTTTAGTCAGGACCAGCTGTGTTGAAAACAGCATTACTAAAATACAAAAAAAAAAAAAAAAAGCTAAGAAAAAGTGGATATACTGCAGTGATGTTTTTCAAATTCTTTAGGCAAGAAATCTGCATGCAGAAGTCTAATAGTTTTTTAAGAATCTTTCTCTAGTGATGTCTTTCAGAGATGATATCCTAACTCTTGTACCCCTTTAAACATATTCTTTGTGGGTTTTTTATTACTTTTATCTACTTGGCAAGGACACACTTTTGAGCTATTTATATATAAACTGTGGGAAAGATTGACATTCAATACTTTTTTTGACTTATTGTGTTTCAAACACTGTAGAAAACAGCAGATATTTTGGATATCTTTGAGTGGGAGAGCCCCAGAACTCGTTCAGATGCTGTGTAAAGGTGTAAGGGTGAGTCAATAGTGAGTTCTTTTGCTTTGAGACTGCACTGATTTGGCAATTGAGAATCAGTAGCATACTTGAGGGTCCTGCATTGCCAGATGTGCTGTGTTTCAGTCATGAAATAATGCTGACATAATGCTTGATCGTTATTTACTAACTGGAGTTTTTGACCATTATACCCGAGCTGAGTGTTAGCCTGTGTAATGATATTTTTCTTCCTTTCCTTTTGACTTTTGTCTGTGGAGCATGCTATTACATTTTAAGCACTAGTGAAAACACTTGACTTCTATCTCAGAAGGTAACCCTATTTAAAACAGATTAAAAAAAAATCTAAATATTCCACACTAACAGGAATGCTTTGACATTTGTTTGTTTGGTTGGGGTTTTTTTTTTTTTTTTTTATAATGAGATGCCCTAAGTAGAAGAAAATGTTTTTGTTCTGGTGTTATTGGAATCTTTATTTAAAATCTGCAGATTTAACAGCTGCCAGCCACAGGTCCACTACAAATATTTGCAGTGTTATTGTCATATACATAGAACAAACATTTTTAAATTGAAGAGCTTTGAATTAATTCTTTATCTTGGGAGTTGTACCTGTTTTCTCTTAACTTTTTATTTGCAGCTCTGACTCTTGTCTTTTAACTATTTTAATTTTTTATTTATGAAAAGCTTGCATATTTTATGGAACAAATAAAAACAGGAATTTGAAAATAGGCTTTATTTATAATTTGCATCCTACTTGTTACAATATTTTTTTTACTTTTTGTTTAACTACTGAATTGTAATCTCTGTTTTCCGTCCTGCTGTATTATGAGGTGGCTATCAGCTCAGTGCCAGGGTCCACAGCTCAATCTGCTTCACACATTCTTTCGTAGAGTGAAGGAGCTTATCTTTAGTTTGCATTTGAATCAGTTATTATTTTACCAGTATTCTTCCTGAGGCCATATGTGGGTGCTGCATTTACTGTCAAGGCCAAAGAAATTACTTGTTTATCTAAGTCTTACTTTGATGGATCAGACTCTTCTTAACAATATTCCTGGCTGTTCTGAAGCCCAAACCATCTTGTCACAGAGTATCTGAGCTGATCATTTGCTATTAGCTGTCTGGAAGCATCTTCCCTAAAATGTAGAGATAGTCTGCACCTAAGCGTAGCCAACACCGCCTGCGTGGATCAGAGGTGTCTGTATCAGCAGTTCTGCTTTTACTCGCTTTGTGTCCTTGACCTGGCAGCCGAGGCAGAGGCTCCGGCCAAATGGTACTAGTCACTGAGACAACTGGTCCTCTTCGCATCTTTGTCTTTAGTAAAACTTTGTTCATCATGTGTAAACATTAAAATCTGAACTTGGACACAGAAGAAAGGACAGTTATTTAGTCAGTAGTAACAGTTGTTTTAAGTGTGTGGATCCCATGACCTGCCCTTTATTTTTCCTTCTGTCGTGCTCTGCAGTAGGAGTATCATAGATGGATTGCATAAATAAGAGCTGTGGCTCCTGCCTTTATTTTCTTTTTTCAGGATAGTAGGGGGAGGCATAAAATATGTCTGAGACACAAATGTGCATTACTGTGGAAAATGTTGATACATCAATATGAGTTTGCATAGATTGAAATAGCTCAGGGAGCCATAAAGAATTATTACTCTCTGTAAGGAGAAAATACTCATGTATAAGGGAGTTCTGATTTTAATTTTCTCATTTTTTATATTTAATATCTGGTATTTGAATAAAAGTAATTGCATTATAGTGCAGAATAGAAACAGAAAATTTGAAAATCAGATTGTTTTTCAGTTAGATCAGCTTATTTGGATCATTGGCCAAAAAAATCCTGAACTTAAAAGTAAGATGTAAATGATTTCACTTCCTCCTGATCTTTTTTTCAGAAAAAAAAAAAAAAAAGTTGTGTTATTTTCTGAACTCCGCCAAGCAATTATTTTATATAGACAAAATTAAGACTTCCAGGATGGATTAGAGTTGTGCTAAACATCTACGTGAAATAGTAGAAATGGATCAATTCTCTATTTCCATTGCTAAGTTAATGGGCTATAATCTTCTCCTGTAACGTATTTTCCTCTGCTGATTTTTGGAAGCTTCTTCAGTTAAGGTTCAGTGTTCGTAATTTCTCATGATTCAGGGAGATATTCTGTTTTTCATCTTGTTCTTTTTTCCCTCTCTTAAAAAAAAAAAGGGTTAGGACTAATGGTTTTAATGTATGTAAAGCAGTTCTGATTTTATCGGTAGCATTGGTTCAGTTGTCCAGAACCGTTGACAGAAACATAAATCTTACAAACCTTAGCTTATCTTGGTTTTCAAGGTATTGAGCAAATCTGGTGGATTCGGTCCATCCAGCCTATAAAAAATTACCTTGTGTTGCCTACACTGCCTTTAAATGCACCAGAATAAATGCTACAGGTAAAATGTGAATGTAAACTTTTTCTTCCTCTTACTCTATCTAAACAGCAAGATACTCCTAATGTACAGTGAAGATTTTAAGAACAAGTGGGATTTTTTAATTAATGTTATGTAATTTTTAATTTCTTATTGTAATTTAAGGAGGCTGTACTGAATACTTACCTATGTAGAAATGTGGGAATTAGACAAAATGTTGTTAACGGCATTACTAAGTAGTTATTTGCAGAATAAATATTATACAATAAAACCAGAGATTTCATGTTATTTGCTGACTCTGAAACAGACTTTTACGACCAAAATAATTTTTAGAATGACACGTGCTATCACAGGTTAAGGCATGAGAAACCAATATGCTTTTTTTGCTTGGAACTGTTCCTCTGAATTTGAAATTGTCTCTCTCAGAGGAATAACATTTACTGCAATCTGTCTATGAGAAGCATAGCTGGAACGATTTTGCATTTGAATAATATTGAAATGTCTTTACTTTTTAAAATTTACATGAGAACTGTGTAGTTAGAAAACTGTTGGAATACATCAACCATTTTCTTTAGGGATTCATGGAAATGTTGCAGGACAAATGGTGGCATCATGCCCAGGATCATTAATTACAAAATGCACTAATCAAACTGGTTGGCAAATAATGGTCTAATAACAGTAGTGTCTCGTTTGCTTGTGGGATGTTGTTTTCTTTAGCATTTTAGGTGCCCCTAATACAACTTTGAAACCTGGCTTTTGGCAAAATGACTTCTGGCAAAAATGTTCTCTAACAGAATGAAATTGTATTGCATGATGTGTATACATCCTAACAGAGGCGAAGAATTGTTAGAGACATTTAATATTACATATATTGACCCAGTTCTACAGGCCCTGTGATTTCTTTTGAATTTTTTTCTCTTACTGCTTTGTTTGTCAGGTCCAAAGTAGTATTACTACTTCTAGATCACTCCATATGTGTGAATGAGAATATTAAGTTTGTGTGCTGCATAATACTGTATGAAAGAAGCTGGAAAAAGGATGAAAATATCAGGATATACATTGGATATACTCCACTGAATGTGAAGTTTCCTGTTAAGTGTGTAAATCGCTTTTAAAGAGCAGATGTTTAACTTAAATGCAGTGAAAATGCTTTGGGGAGAAAATATTTTTCAACTTTAGAATGTGGCACACTGGTGTAAGGTGCTGCTAAGGGGAAAACACTTATCTGACAGCACTTGTTATATACTGTAATCTGTGTGAATTTCTCAATATTTATTTATCATCTAAGTTGTAATTTAGGCAGCTTGACTGTTGGTAATTAGTGTGAATGTTAATTACTTATTAATATACTTTCTGATAAAGATATCACCATGTTTATTCAAAGTGGAAACAAAAGGATTTAACTATACTTTAAAACTGATGTGAAAGGTAATATAATTTCTCAGTCATGCAGAAAATGACCATAAAATGCTGATTTATGTGGGGGGATTTATTGTATTTGCAAAAGAATATAGGCATTTAGTCATGGGTAGGAAGCTTTCTCCTGAACATTATAAGTTCTTTTGCATTTAAATAATGGTAAAAAGCTTACTAAAAGTATGAAATATAGAGGCTTCCATAGTTATTCAATACTGCTTAAGTTTCTTTCAGAGCAAAACGTTTTCATTTATTACCTCTCTGACAGGTAAATCCTGTGAGTTAGTATTGAATGCACTGTCTTCCTCAGATTTTCCAGATTTACATCTTTTTCAGATGGAGGCTGTACAGCTTCCCCTTTTCCAGTACATCAGAGGATAAGTGGCTTCTGCTGGCACTTGGAGTGGTTCCAGCAAGAGGCATTTTGAATGACTGTAGCAGAGATGGCAGCAGGAGGTTGAAAGTCGTCTTTGAGCTAGATTTACCAATATTCCAAGCTTTGTGGTACCAGAACTTCTAGGGAAAACGAAATACACTTGCTGTGGATCAAGATAATCAGTTCTTCCTCTGGAAAATCACGTAATTCAGCAAATACATTTTTGGGAGGTAAAGTACCATTATGACAGTGATTTTTACGTAAATATGGGACACAAGTCTACAAGGAAATTGGAAGGTGATGATGTGACCAGGGAACATTTGATACCAGTTTTAGTTCCACTTATTAAATCTCATTCACTGGTGGGACCTCACATTTACAAGCAAGGAAGGACAGGTTTGGGATGTGAAGATAGAAAGCATCTTTAGCTTCAGTGACCTTGAGATGGTAGAACTCAGGATCCTGAGAGGAGGGAGCAGGGCAAAAAGCAGGATCACAATCCTGAACATCAAGAGAGCAGACTCTGACCTCTTCAGATAGCTGCTTGAAGTAGTCAGGTGGGATAAGGAAGGAAGAAGGATCCCAGAAACTTGGCTGTTTCAAGAATCACCTTGTTCAAGCTCAAGCAAGGATAGTCCATCCCAGTGAGCACAAAGGCAAGAGAAGATGCCATCCACTGGGGAGGAATACCCTCAGGCAGCAGAATATGCTGGGAGCCAATGCGCTATGCAGAAAAGGCCCAGGGTGTCCTGGTGGACACCAAGTTGACCATGAGGCTGCAGTGCACCCCTGCAGCAAAAGCTTACTGTGCCCTGGGCTGTATTAGAAGAACATTGCCAGCAGGTCAAGGGAGTTGATCCTTCCCTTCCATTCAGCACTGGTAAGGCTGCACCTGGAGTACTGTGTCCAGTTCTAGGATCTCCCATACAGGAGGCAGATGGAACTACTGGAAAGAGACCGAAAAAAAGGCTACTAAGATGATTGTGGGAGCATCTCGCATACAAGGAAAGGCTGAGAGAGCTGGGACTGCTCAGCCTGAAGAAGAGAAGGCTCAGGAGGATATCAGCAAAATGTATGCATACATGAAAGGAGGGTGTAAAGAAGAAAGAGCTGGGCTCTTACTAGTGGTGCCCAGTGACAGGGCAAGAGGCAGTGGGCACAAACTGAAATACAGAAGATTCTGTCTGACCGTAAGGAAACACTTTTACTATAAGGGTGACGAGTACTGGAAGAGATTGCCTAGAGAGGTCATGGAGTCTCCATTTTTGGAGATAATTCAAAAGCTTTCTGGACATGGTCCTGAATAACCTGCTGTGAGTGACCCTGCTTGAGCAGGAGGATTGGACCAGATGACCTCCTGAGGTCATGCAATGGTTTCTACTGGCTACAGAGTAACTAAAGGTCCAGGTAGGCCGTGCGGTGAGAGGGTAATGGTCAAAACCAGCTCTTCATCGCTTGTGATGGCTCTGTCTTTTGTGGAGGGAATGGTTTTGAAACTGACTGGCAACATGCTTGAACAGGTATTTTCAGTGTTGTCTCATTCAGAGATGTTATCGTAAGTCTCATGCTATTTGTAGTTGTTTTCAAACCCCCAAACTGTACAGTCTTGCAATCAGGATAATTTATTCTTCATGTGAAAAAGGAAAAGGAAAATTATGCTTTTCAAGCTCTGAGAGCGTCTTGAAAAAGGTAACCTGTGAATACTCGACACAGAAGGTATTTATGTATCTCCCAGAGGCATAACAGATTACCAGCTGCAGAAGTCAGCTATATGTATGTCAGAGGTTTTTTTTTTCCCCCTGCAGTTGGGTTGCAGACCTTTCTCCTTCACTCCACTCATATTTCTGTTTTAGTTGTGCTGATCTTACTCAGAGATATATTTGGGGGCATGTGATGGGAAAAAGGAAGCCTTTTTCATGTTCTCGGGCTCTTTCCTTACTGTATTATCTTTCAGAAGGTTGACTTATGTTTGTCTAGTTAGTAATACGTCTGAAGAAATATGATAAAGCAAAATGTATTGTCGTCTTCTTGTGTCCTTTTAACAGTTAAATGACATGATAAAGCAATTAAAAAATGGAGGGAGACATGAGGAAACTGAAAACCAAGAAACCATCCTTGATTAAATAGCAAAAACCTTGCATGCATATATTTTTCCTCAGAAGAGGAAATAAACTTAAATTGTATGTTCTTACATTTCAAAATTAAAACAGATGAAGGACATTTAATATGCAAAGTGTTTGGAACTGGCTTCAGTAAATGTAATCTGGATTGAAAAGGGCTGGGAGTGTTAATGTCATGTTTTTACAGTGTTGGAAATGAAGAATTAAACCTAGGGGTTTATCAGAATTCCCTTCAATTCCATTTCCTTAAGCTTTATTAAAAGTTTATCACAACATTATTAAAAGAGGTTGATGTTGCTGTTACTCCTAAAGAATAAGGAACTTGGATTGAATTTCAACAAAATAATGGTAAGCTGCAGTCTCTTCCACAATATCATTACGTAGATTTTCCCAGCACTCAGCTACCATCAGTGGCAGCCAGGATGGGGGTGGGCTGGAGACAGAGGGTCACTTTATGGTATTTCTTCAACCAAATTTTTCCTCTTCTCAAGGTAATTATCTCACAGAGCCTCTCCTTATTTTTCCTGGAGAAGACCAACTTCCCTTCTTTGCCTCCCTATTTTTCTGTTAACCAAAAAACATAAACAACACTAATTTACACCCAGAATACCTTTCTCATTCTGATGAAGTTGTGTTTCTTGATGATACAGAGCCCAAAAGTAATGAAAGCATATATAACATGTCTTATGTATATATATATATATCTTATATATATAACATTGAATACTAATAGCATAAAGTCAGACACCAAAGCAGTGTCAGATTTGTTTAAAATTGTTTCAGTGACTGTCAAGTGTTGTCATCTGTTACTTGTCCCAAGTTGCTGTATTAGACAACTCAGGTATCTGAAGTTGTAAAGAAGGAAAATATACAAAAGTCAAGGTGCACATTTTAACAGCTAGTGAGTGTAATAACTTGTATTTGGAGTAATTTACATATATATGTATCACTGATTAAAGTGGAAAAGTTGTTTATAAAGGAAATTGAAAAATACAGTTTTTGTTGTATCATACAGCATTACTATCATTAAAGTAGGTTCTGAATTACATCTTTAAGTTGGACATTTAAGGTCAGTGAGGTGATACAAACAAATAGGAAAAACCTTGTCTTACTGTTGAAGGGCACTAGCATGATACTAACTCTTCATAAATACATTTTTCTTCATAATATTCTGTGGAGAGCTCTGAACTTAATTGGCTTAATTTATTAAATACAGAGCATTGTGCTAACAGATTTAAATATTACCCACTGTCCTTCATGGACAGTAGTGGAGTTCTCGGAAAGAAACACAGCCCTTTACGAGAGCAGATAGGTTTGGTTACGTTATGAAGATTTGTCCTCCTCTGTGTTGTGTTATTACCTTAAATGCTGCTGTTGCTGTAATGTCACCTGGGTTCCTCTTGACATGATGTTCATAGCTATGAAAAGCTGTAGGGTATTCATTTGGTTTGCAACAGATACAACTTATCACTAGTTTTTTGGACTTGTTAGTATATAGCTTTGATTTAAATACACCATTTCATTTTTTGAGCAGATCAAATAATTGTTGTTTTCTGTTTATAATGAAGGATTTTAATGTAATGGCATTTTAAAAAATCTTTTTTTTTTTTTTTTTTTTTTTTTTGTAGAAATGTGCAATCTGAGTAAGTTCTGAAATTATTTTGGAGGCAATCCAATTGTTGCTTCACTGTACAAAGTTTCTGGTAAAGCACATTAAATGTTCTTAAATAGAGGAGGAGGTTAGCACAAGCTCAAATGAATTTCCTACTACGTTTTGGAGACGTATTGGGAATAATGAGTGGTGAAGAGAGTTTGTGTATATACTGCTAGTATAAGGATGCCCATATAAAATCAGCTTCTGTATAATTTAAGACTTTATATCACAGGTTTCATTCTTTTCATAAATTTTTTTTGCAACTCAGGGAAAGCCAGAATTATTGTAGTTTCTACTTGAATTGTTGCCAAGAGTTGCAAGGAACCTTTTTATGAAGTTACTGGTATGAATTCTTTTAGCTCGTAGCTCAAAGATTTCACTGCTTTGAAGAAGCATATGGACATAGTGTATCCAGAAAAAAAATTATTGTACTGCCTAAGTGTCGTATACAATGATTCAGGTATGTCATTTAATATAAAGGAAAAACTTGTAGCAACACCTCTATTTATCTTGTAAAGGCTTTTTGTTGTTTTGCTCTACCTTTGCTTTCTTTGTTGAAGTTCTGTCATTCTTTCTAGTGCTTAAGTTTTCCTTTCATCATGTATCAGTATTTTAAACTATTTTAGACATTTTCATTGGCAAAAGTCTGAACAATTTACTAGCAACAATGTGAGATAGTCTTTTTCTATTAATCTAATTTACTCTGCTTTAATACACACTGTAAATTGACATGCCCTCTGTGAATAAAGTAGAGAATCCATTTAAACATTTATATTAGAGTAAATAATTGCTGTTTGAAGCTAAAAGCTATGAATATTCATAGCAGGGAATACATGCTATTCAGGTTAATGCATTCTTACTAATAAATAGAGAAGAATGGAAATAAAAACTGAGGCGCCCTTCTTTTTCAATCTGTTACTTGTTTGGAAGACTAATGCTGTTCATTGAATGGTCAGTGGTCTGCTGTCGAAGAAGCACGAGCTGAACCCCAGGCTCTTGTGAAAACTCCAGGGAGGTACCACAGCCCTTTGTTAAGCGTACTTTGTACTTTTAATTAGGAGAAGTGGTCATTTAGCTAACTTTATTCTTGCTTGATGTTACTTTTCCCTAGTTGTTTTATGTATTTTTTTAACCATTATTAAAGTCCATTTCAGTTCTGTAGTAAAACAGGGCTAGATGTCTAGGCACATATGTAGAATACAAGAATATGTGCAAGTATTCTTTGTGTTCTCAAATGGCTTTGCTTTTCTATGGGCACCGGTCTTGATACCTGTGTACTACCCCCATCCCACACAAGTTTTTCTTCAGTTCTTTTCCCTATTCCTGAGACATCCTTATATTGACCTATAAAGTCTGACCTTTATTCATCTGTCTAATTTGATAGGTAGCGTTTAAGGTTTGCATGGTAATAATATTACAGATTTTGGGTAAGATTAAACTATAATTATTGCACAAATCTATAAATTCCAACAGAGCTTTACTATAACATAATTTGCTTAATTAAAAATCCAGACAAAACTGAAAAGAGGCATGAGTTTTGTAGTGTTTACAGCTTTACTATTTCCTTTCATGTGCTGGTGATACTTGCAGGCTTTAATATCTAATTTAGATACTGAAATCCATAACAAGGAACCTGGGAAAAGCTACTCATTTGCTTTTATAGGGAAAATAATTTTTTGATACCCATCTCCCCCATTATAGCCTAAGACAATTCTATAGAAAATGTCTTAAGGGACTGCTTTTGAGAGAGACAAAATCCTGACTTCTTTAGAGTAGTGTTAAATGAAGTCATGGTGAGAAAATGACTATAAATAGGTCATCTTCCATAATATACCAGTGTTTCATGTATTTTCATATTGTGTCTTTTTTTTTTTTTTTTTTTTATTTTCCTCTCCTTAAATACTTTATCACAGAGGCATTACACCTTTTGCCAATTGGCCTGGCCCTAGCCAGTGCTGGTTCCATCCTAGGCCCAGCCAGGTCCACCAGACAAAGGGGACACTTGTAGCAGCTTCTCAGAGAAGCTGCCACTGTATCCCTGCCTCACTCCACAAAACCAGTGCAAGGTCAGTGCAGGTTTATTTTCAGTGATTACCTGTTCAAAAAAACACAAACACCTGTGTTGGGTGCTGTGCCCAGGTGTTGGAAGCAGTGATGTCTCTGTGGGCGGGTTCCAGATGGTTCCACCAGAGAGCTGCTGCAGGGCACAGCTGAGCCCGTTAGCAGAGCTGGGGATGCCTCTGGGAACAGAGAAACAGCAAATGGCCACTCAGGCAGAGGATGAGGGGAAAAGGAGCGAGAAACAGTCCCAGAAACATTCTGGTCAGCGGAGGAGGTGAACGGGCAGCGGAACAGGTATCCATACTTGAGGGGGTTTATGCTGAAGGACTGCAGCCTGTGGGCAGGACTATGCTGGAGACAGGGAAAAGAGTGAGGAGGAAGGAGCAGCAGAGAGGAGCTGCTGTGGACTGAGCACCCTTCAATTCCTGTGCTGGGGAGGGAGGAAGGGTGGAGGAGTTGGGAATGGAGGAGTGAAGTTGGGCCTGGGAATGGGAGAGAGGCACAAGATGTTTTAGGGGTTTTTTTTGTCTTTGTTTCTCACCACCAAACTCTATTTTAATTGACAATAATTAATTTCCCCCAAGTCAATTCTGTTTTGCTGGGATGGTAGCTGGTAAGTGATCTCCCTGTTTTGTTCACAACTGCAAATATTTTCATTTTTTTCACCCCCAACCTGGCCTCTTGAAGAGGGGGAGTGAGAATGCGGCTGGGTGGAGGCCTGGTAGCCGGTAAGGGTCAACCCACCACACCAAAATGATCTTTTGATTTTTGATCTCCATAGCGTTAATATGGAGTCATTAAAAGAAAAAAAAAATCAATTAATGCCAGAATTCCACTTTTTGATGTGTATCTGTATATATGAAGATTATCCAGGCCCTAATAAGCAGAACTCGTTAGTAGTAACAGATCAAAGAAAGACAGCAAATGTATTTGTATCTGGGGATGGTAAAATAAGGCAACAAGTTGTGCCAGAGGACAGACTTGTGCTGTTTGTAAGGAGAGAGTTCTCAGTTAATTAAAGCTATCTAGATGCTTTGTCCCTGACACACCTTAATTATTACCATAAAAGTTTTTGCATAAATATTTACTTTTATATTCTGGGTGTAAAACATTTGTCAAATGTGTTCACAAGTGTTCACAGCAGATCATTCTGGATGGACTGATAAAAGTGCTCATTACTTGGTAGCCTGTGACAAAGCTAGAGGAAAAATAAGAGGTTATAGGTTGTATGAAAGTTTACTGTAAAATAGAATCATACTTACGTATCAGATTGACTAGCATTTTTTTTTTTTTTAGTTACTAAGAAGATAATAAAGTTTTGTGTTTGTTTGTGGTACTACTCTGACTAAAATTGCTTGAATGGCTGTAGTGCCTAAAATTATTTTTTCTGAAAATGTGGTGTCCAGGATCTTCTATTTCAATTTAAGCCATTTTCTTTACATGGGGGTAGGAATCCTGATCAGCTTAGCTTAGTGTTGCATTTGAAGGTCATTTTTTCTTGAAAGAGAAAAGGCAGAGGAAGGTCATTAAAATAGGTCTGTCTCTCCCTCCCGCCCTCTCTCCCAAATGGAGCTTGTTAGTCACTGGGCTCTTGTGGTGTGAGTAGGGGCATTATAAAGTATTGTTTGACTGTTTCTAACTCTTTATTGCCTTCAAGCCTTGTGTTAAGCTACCTTCAACTCTGTTCTAGCTCTCTTTTCTCTCCCATAAGTATTTTCCTTCCCTTTCCATGGGTCTTGCGTCTATGCTTCACTTCATAACTCTTTGAGATCACAGCTACAGCTTTTCTGGCTTTCCACTTTCTGATGCCTTTTCTTCCTTCCTTATAGTGGACCTCGTATTTTCTGTAAAGGACACGGTATGTTAAGCTCTCTGTCAATACTTGCTCATTCTATTTAAAGCAGATGAAATATTTTTTGAAGAGTAAGTCTGGGAACTAAAGGAGTTCATTGATAGCCTTGAACCATCGTTACAAGAGTGAGTGGGTGGCTCCTTCAGCAGATTTGTTTGGGAAGTCTGAATATGATTATTTTGGAGCTGATTCTCGTGATCATTTCATTCCCAACTGTTTTATTGATAGATATCCCTACTTTGCTTATTTGATAGTTCCAAACTCCATTGTCTTCATCTTGTGTTATAAGAAGTTACAACCATTTCTTATTTACATAGATGGCATATAAAAATAGACATTTCCTGTACTTGCTGTCTTCTTCAGCTTATGTAGGACTTACCTGGGGCCACATTCAGTGAAAAAACCTGAACACAAATCTAATTATTTTATACTTATCAAGTATGCAGTATTATCTTCCTAGAATAAATATTTTCAGCCCTGGAAATGTAAGTTTTTCTGTTGAATCTGCTGTTCATGTTTCATTTTTTCAGGCAGATCCAGAACCAATGTTGATACGCAGTTGAAAGATTGTACATCTTTTAATCTCAAAATTGTTTGATAAGAACAGCAGATGATTCCATCTGTGCTTAACCTGCTTCAGCAAAACAGATGTTTAATCAAGTTCAGAGAAATTAATAAATTCCTGATCAAAATGGAGTGCATTGAAATCTGTTTTCCTAAGCCATGCAAATTTGGAGGTCTTGTAGTGAAAGAAACTCAAGTAGATGAAAATTCTTTTTGCATGTCCTCTTACGTATTTTTGATAAAGCAAGTGAAAAACATTTTTTCTGATAATAAGAAAACACATTTTTATTAGCAGATGTTCCTTCATCAGATCTTCTCTTGATAAATGCAGGTATCTTTATTTTGAGAGCTTTTATAAAATGCTCATTTACAAGCAGAAATGCCATCAAGACAATGCCAGCTTGTAAGGTCTTGGTTTCAGTCCATGTAGTCAGTGTTTTCCCCAGGTGAGATTGAAATGTTTCAGTCTTTGCATACAGGTAGGAATGGAGCTTAGTTGTTTAAAAGAACATCATGGCAGTGAAACAGGAGATATATATATGTGTATATGTGTGTGTGTGTATATACATATATATATATATATATACACACATATATATATATATAATCCCCCCCCCTCCAGATCCTCATTCATTGCACAATGGCTGTTTTATGTGGTGTGAGACATGGCTGTGTAGACAAGAGCCGCTTTGACATGTAGTTCTCTCCTAACAGATACTGGAGCAGTTTGGACACCCTTCCTTATCTTGTGGGTGTTATCGGTGGTCTTTTTTTGTTAGCCTCGGACTTTCCTTATTATGGACTTCCCATATAGTTATTTCCAATAAGGGAAAAAAGTATTTTTACTTCTCTTTGGTTGTGGGGGATTTGATTTTGGTTGGTTTTTTCATACTTGAGGAATGCTAGTCCTTTTGGAAAGGATTGCAGTGTTAGTTGTTTCTATTTCTTTTTGTTTGTTTGTTTTTTTTCTGTTTGCTGGTGGTTGTGGTGTGGGGGTTTTTACAGTCTATCGTAATTTTCCTCTTTTAAAGTAGTTTTGTGGGTAGATTTTATCACTAATTGCTTTAGTACCTTTCAGAGTGTACATAATGAATATTCATATGCCCCCCACTGAACATACATACCTGGGTACATTTTAGTAATTGGAGTATCAAAAATATGAAAAGTGGTTTTCTGTTGTGGTGACTGTTCAGAGACATTAAGTTAGCTGCTGACAGAAAACACTTTCACAGCTCTGTTGCATTACATCTAAAACTTTTGAATTTATTATATGATTGAATAAGTGATCCTTGCTGGACGTAATGAATCCTCTTATCCATAGCATTAGGTTCAGCAGAAAATGCACCCCTTAGCAGAGTGAGCCTAAACTTTAGAAATAGGAAGTTAAACAATTTAAGTAGCATCAGTTAACACTGCTTTTTGATATAAATACTTTAAAGCTTGTACAAACTGGATTAATGTTCCTCTAGGGTAACTAAATGAAAAATTGGTAACTTATTAATATCTCTCTCTTTTTCTCTCTTTCTCTCTCCTTTCTCACACTCTGTCCAAACTTATTAATCTCTCTTTTCTCCCCTCCCTTCTCTTTTCTCCCCTCCTTCTCCCCCACCCCGCTTCTCTCTCTCACTCTCTTCCCTTCTCCTCCCAAAAATATGCCTTTACAGAAACATAAGGTAGATCTTTTCTACAAACTGCGCCATGTGATGAATGAACTCATTGACCTACGCAGACAGCTGCTGTCAGGTCACTTGACACAGGATCAGGTGCGAGAGGTCAAGAGACACCTCACAGTGAGGCTGGACTGGGGCAATGAGTAAGTACAGGTACCAACTGGGTACTGTTTGTTCTAATTATTTTAAATAGCTTTTATTGGGGAAAAAAAAAACAAAAAAAAAAACCAACCAACCAAACCTTTTTCCTTCCAATAATATTTGTACACAGGTAGAACATTTCATTATTTGGAAATCAAATATAACTTTTTACAGTGGGTTTACTGCATAGTTCTACTACTATAAAATGAGCTGCTTGCTTATTAGTAAGACTTTTCTAAGACTGCACTTTTAAAAGATTCAGGCCAATTTACTCGCTTTGTACCAATATAATGAATATTAGTCCTGGGAGTACTTATTCATAGATACTAAAAACCCATTTATCAGTTGAAGAAGTGTTTTAGTGGTTGATGCAATAACTAGAGAATCTCACTGTCAACAGTGACATTGCAGCTGAGGCTGTAATATTTAGACTTGTTGTATAATTATGTATTTGGCTGTTGATGACATGTCTCAGAGGTTTAGACTCTCCGTGGTCAGTTCCGTAGTGAGTTTGTGGAGAGCCAAAGACAATTGCATCTGCAATTCAGATAAAAGCTGAAATAGTAATAAATTGCCATTAGACAAAAACTAGCCCTTCACCAGAACTGATTTTGTTCTGAGATACAACATATCAGACAGGTAAGTTTTACTTGACGTGCATATGACCTTTTCAAAGGAAATATGACCTTCCTCAAGCATATAGCAACGGCTTTTCAACTAGGAGTAGGATTAGTGCTAATTAACTTATGAGAGGGAGGAATTCTCTAAGTTGACAACTAAGGAAGTAAAATGTTTTTCACTACCATGTCTTTGATATGACTCTGTTCCTTAGTCACCTACTTCAGGACTCCATCCAAGGAACATACTTGAATACACTTGTGAAGATTCAGGTAGCTTCCATGCTACATTTCATTTCTCTCATGTTGAAAGAAAGCTCGGAGGACATAGACTAATAGATTGCATCAAGTCATTGTTCGGCAGTGCAGTTACAGATATTTTCCATTATCATTCCCAGTAGAGTAAATGGGAACCAAGAGATCGTTTTTGAACATTACACCTGGACTTCTTTACTCAAACCATATATAGTACTACCCTTTCTCAAAGAATGTAATAATATTCACTGCTTATTTTGTCATACTTGAGATTTACAAATAAAATAAATGAAAAATGTTGTTATTAACATGCATTAATGTAAACCGAGAAGCTTAAATACATGCAATTTGAGCTGGTCTGTAATTATTTGAGGTAATACAATCTTATAGGAGACATTCCATGACCAAGTAGCTTCCAGGAAATGGGTGATCTTGCACATAGATATGTAGCATGTATGCTTATTTAGCGTGAAGCTACTTTTATGCTGACATTGATCATTAATGCACTGTATTATTTGGGAAAGAGCGATGCAAACATGAAATTCACACTTCCTGTCACCACCAGTTAGATTTTTTTTCCAGTTTGGTGAACTGTTACCATTTTCCCTTAAATAGACTGGCAGCAGTTCTGGCACTCACCTCCTATGTTCTGGCAGGAGTTGGTAGAAATCAAGGGAGAGAACGCTCCTTGCATTGGTAGTTACAGATTTTTTTGTGAAAGAAGTCATTTAGACTGTTTTCAGAACTACTACAGTGAACTTTTTTTTTGCTTGTTTTTGTCTAAATATTAAGTTTTGCTCTGTAGTTTGGTCTATTAAAAATGTAGGAATATATTTTATTTTTCAGTTATTGCTACTAACCTTTGTATTGTTGCTAGTCATTCTTATAATTCCATACTGAATTCCACTTACTGTAGCAATTTAACTTTCTATTACATGTTCTTTCTCTCCAGTACAAAAATATTGTCCTGGATGCATCCTCTCTATGATGCTTTGTTACCTCTTTCAGTTACGCCCCAGTTAGCTTGTTTTCATATGCATACATTGACTGGTATTGCTACTATATAGATTTTGTATTTCCCAGTTGCTCAAAAAAGCAGAATTTACTACCTCCAGATAAGCGTCTTAGTGGTTTTAGACTTTCAGTTTTAGGATCCTTCTGTGTATTTTTGCACAGCTGAAATCTTGTATACTAACTTCTTTTTCCTGCAGATCTTGCTAGGTTTGATAGAGCATATTGCCAATAGTTGTGTTTTTTAAAAATGTTTCACTCTGGTACACTTTATTAGATTAATGCTCTTTTGAAGTCTGAAATGCTACTGGAAGTGTCCAGTGGTCTGTAAATAACAAGGAAAAATATAGAGTAGGAAACAAACATTATAAAACTGAATTCTGCAATTCATCATCTTACTTTAAATCACGTTCCGAGTAAATTAGAAATTTGACTTTGAAATATTTGTTTAGGTATTTTAAATGAATGGGTAAGTTTTTCAACTTCTACTAGTGCTTAGAATAGCAAATGAGAATTATACTTTTTTAGTAACAAAAACTTGTTTCATTCTAGAGTCTTTTGCATCAAAAACAGATGAAGGAATCTGCTTTATAGAGCTTCTATTTGAAATAAGAATGCTCTGCTTGTGCTTGAGGGCAAAAAAATTAATTGCAGCAGTATGTGCATGCCTTATTTACCAAAAAGGCAGATGAAGATTTCTTCAAAGTAATTTAACTTAAAAATCAGAGGTCATCTTAAGTGATCTTCAGGATTGATTCTTTCAGATTAATATAGTATCTGTCAGGACATCAACAGAAAGCATCCAAATTTCTGAACACAATAACTTTCCCTTTTAAACTGAGGCAGGACACTTAGTTCCTATATATGTGGGATTGATACTGTGTGCTTAGGCTCAGAAACAGAGTAGGGGAGTGGGAGCCACCAATACTTTAAGATTTTGGACAGATTAAAGCCATAACCTAGATGAGTTTGTAGGCTAATGTTCCATCTTAGTCAAAGGTTATTCTTTTTCACATAAAATGTTAGTAAAATCATTGCATTAAAAGAAGTCTTCCAAATAGTTGCCATAAATTCTGCACAGAAAGACTCATATAGCCAAAAGTTGCAAATGAATGTTTAGAAGGAAAAACAGGGGAAAAAAAATGTTAGAAATAAATCTTTCATGCTGTCATACAAATAAAATGAAATACTGGTTTTAAGTCATGGCTTTTCTCCTACCTCAAAAATGCCGTTGAAAAGCCAGTATCTACTAGCTACTAGCATGCGTAACGCTGTAGAGGGAATAGTGTGATCCAAGGAAGTAAGCATAGTCTTCCAACTCAAAAAGTTCTAAATTTCAGTGCTCACCTCCT
>WHYT01014953.1:137311-156322 GCA_009806455.1 Tetrax tetrax | reverse complement strand
TAACTTCTTTTTCCTGCAGATCTTGCTAGGTTTGATAGAGCATATTGCCAATAGTTGTGTTTTTTAAAAATGTTTCACTCTGGTACACTTTATTAGATTAATGCTCTTTTGAAGTCTGAAATGCTATTGGAAGTGTCCAGTGGTCTGTAAATAACAAGGAAAAATGTAGAGTAGGAAACAAACATTATAAAACTGAATTCTGCAATTCATCATCTTACTTTAAATCACGTTCCGAGTAAATTAGAAATACGACTTTGAAATATTTGTTTAGGTATTTTAAATGAATGGGTAAGTTTTTCAACTTCTACTAGTGCTTAGAATAGCAAACGAGAATTATACTTTTTTAGTAACAAAAACTTGTTTCATTCTAGAGTCTTTTGCATCAAAAACAGATGAAGGAATCTGCTTTATAGAGCTTCTATTTGAAATAAGAATGCTCTGCTTGTGCTTGAGGGCAAAAAAATTAATTGCAGCAGTATGTGCATGCCTTATTTACCAAAAAGGCAGATGAAGATTTCTTCAAAGTAATTTAACTTAAAAATCAGAGGTCATCTTAAGTGATCTTCAGGATTGATTCTTTCAGATTAATATAGTATCTGTCAGGACATCAACAGAAAGCATCCAAATTTCTGAACACAGTAACTTTCCCTTTTAAACTGAGGCAGGACACTTAGTTCCTATATATGTGGGATTGATACTGTGTGCTTAGGGGAGTGGGAGCCACCAATACTTTAAGATTTTGGACAGATTAAAGCTATAACCTAGATGAGTTTGTAGGCTAATGTTCCATCTTAGTCAAAGGTTATTCTTTTTCACATAAAATGTTAGTAAAATCATTGCATTAAAAGAAGTCTTCCGAATAGTTGCCATAAATTCTGCACAGAAAGACTCATGTAGCCAAAAGTTGCAAATGAATGTTTAGAAGGAAAAACAGGGGAAAAAAAATGTTAGAAATAAATCTTTCATGCTGTCATACAAATAAAATGAAATACTGGTTTTAAGTCATGGCTTTTCTCCTACCTCAAAAGTGCCGTTGAAAAGCCAGTATCTACTAGCTACTAGCATGCGTAACGCTGTAGAGGGAATAGTGTGATCCAAGGAAGTAAGCATAGTCTTCCAACTCAAAAAGTTCTAAATTTCAGTGCTCACCTCCTTAGAAGATTATTTTTGGACTTTGAGTGACTTACCCTCTTGTCATGTTTATCTTGACTTAAAAGGAATAATAGTTACTTCCTGGTAGTGTTCCAGCAATTAGCTTGAAGTTCATAAAATGCATTTGGAGATATGTATTAAAAGTACATATGAGATCGTAATATCTGGAAATTGGTTTGAGAATTAAAGAAATTCTCATTACAGTAGTTGTTTCTGTTGCATCAAAGGTGATCAGAGTAAGAGTGAACAATTTAAACAACTGTTATGAAATGCCTGTAGGAAGGTTGCAGAAGGAATAGCTGCCATTCCTGTCTAAGTATGTAATACGTTTTCCCTCTCCTGAATATACCTATAGTAATGATTGAATAGGGATTAAAACTGTAAGGAGCTCTCTTGGATTTGCAGGAGGAAAACATAATAATCTTTCTCTGTAGTCTGATACTTCCATGCTCAGAAGTATTTGATGCCATTCCTCTTAATCAATTCCTTACTAAGATTACTTACCTTCATCTCACCTTTGTTTTATGACATAATTTCCTGTGTGGCGTTACATCAGGGCTTTACTAATTTCTTTATAGCCCTTGCAGTTTATGTGTATACAAAATAACTTAATTCTGTCGAAGAAAAGCATGAAGTTTTTTAACAGTCTAATTTTCACAAATATGTTTTTTGTATATTTAATTTTCCATGGATTTCTGTATTGTATTTCCTTCAAAGTCTTTTTTTAAAGTCTGCACAGAGTTTATGTGAATTGCTGTCAGGATCATTTCCTTTCCCTTCACCACCTTCATAAATGTGTTTGTGTATGAGAAATATAAATGATACTAAATGAGCCTCTGATGTAGTCAGAAAAGCAATAAAATGAAAATTGGTGGCTGCAAAATTAAGGCTGAAAAAAGTCAAGGTAAAGTGCGTGTTTTTGGAGCAAAGAGGATGAGATCCTGCACTCTCTAGAGCTGTGATGAGTTCTCCTGATCTGTTGTTTGAGATTGGATGTGCATCTTAGACATTTTTTAGTCAAATGACATGTTTCTGCAGTGTTCTTCTAGGAAGAGTTGTTGATTTTTGCTTTTATGAATTCAAAATGGTGTAGCAGTTTTATTATAAATTAAGAATAATATTTTCAATTCATTCTTTGAAATTACTGTTAAAGCAAAGTTGATTTTCTCTAGAAGCCCAGTTAACCTTAAGTAGAGTTGTATGTTCATCCTTTTCAGTACTAAAAATGCTAGTATTTTTGTCTAGTGGTTTGTCTTCATATTACTTGTTAGAAAGTTATTTAGAGATTTTGGGTGGTGGAATCCACACGCACCCCCCCGTGCCCTTGCTATCGAGAGGTAGTTGATATGCTTGGGAATTTTTTGTAGGTATACTTTGGGAATATTTTTGAAACGCGCTTGGATATTAAGGCAGAATGAAAAGCGCATGAATTTGCTTATAAAATAAGGGATTGTGGAGAAAGGAACTGTCAAATACACAAACCAGCCCATTATCTAATTTTTATGCATGCTGTGTTTGGAGAAATACTGCTTGGCAGCTGGTGCTCTTATATTCCCACAGTATTTGATAGCGGAGAGGGAAAGTGGGCCACTGGCTATCGTTGCTATTTCAAGCATTATATTGTCAGTCCTCCATGGAGAAAAAATAATTGATACAAATTAAATGCATAAACCTGAACTTTCACCTGCACAATAAACTACATGTTTGCACTAAAGCAAAAGACACCTTTATTTGCTGGGAGCAAGTATTGTGCAGGATTAACGTAGTATTAGAGAATGAGAATCTGCTGGGCTGGAAATCCATGGTGTTAAGGGATATAACTAAAAATAGAGTATCAGATAAGTTTCACAGGGATGCTACTGCAGTTGTGTTGAACATTATTAAGTAGAAGATAATACCTTTGTCATGTATTGAGTAATGAGTCCAACTACTGTTGGACCTCGGTTCTCTGGAGAGCTGAAATTATGAGAATAGAAAAATACCAGGCTATGATTAGCTTTGGCAGTTTTTTTTTCTGTAAAACTTTAATAGTCCCTTGTAACTGCATTGGAACTGTAATGCAGTGCTCTCTGGTTTTGATAATGTTATTAGGAAATCATATGTTAATAGCTGTATGTTGAGGATAAATGTTTTCATGAATTTGTGTTAGGGGTGGGTGTGTGTACACATTTGAGTGTTTGGGTAGATTCAGGAAAACTTCTGCGAATGAATATGATGAACATTAACTTTTTAAAAAAAAACTTTGAGGTGGGCTTTTTGTATATTACTATTTTTACCTGTTACCATTCATTTTTTTATTATATTTTTGGACTTTCTATTACAAGTAGGTTCAAATGACAACTGCAATTAAGGATTATCTAGTACACTCTAATTCTGATCTTTTTCATTTGGTAAATAGATACAGTAGCTTCCATCTTTGCAGCTGCAGTTTTCAGATACTGGTCTTGGGTCAGGGATAATTTGTGTTTGACAGATTTAATCGAAACAGAGTGTGTAAAAGATTTATAACCACCACTTTCACAATCTAGCTTTAGGATTTAGAAACTTGAATTTGGCTTGAAGAAGGAAAATTGTTCATTTTTCCATTGAAAATATACTTGGTTTTCACAAAGAACTGAGAATGTGGAAATTCCTGTTTGCCGGTACAAAGGGAGGTGATTCTGCCCCTCTACTCGGCTCCCCCCACCTGCAGCACTGCGTCCAGCTCTGGAGCCCCAGCATGAGAAGGACGTGGATCTGTTGGAGAGGGTCCAGAGGAGGCCACGAAGATGATCACGTGCTGGAGCACCTCTTGTATGAGGCCAGGCTGAGAGAGTTGGGGCTGTCTAGCCAGGAGAAGAGGAGGCTCCAGGGAGACCTTAGGCTGGCCTTCCAGTGCCTAAAGGGAGCCTACAGGAAAGATGGGGTTGTTGTGATAGGACAAGGGATCATAGATTTAAAACATATGGAGGCAGAGTCAGACTGTATAGAAGGAAGACATTTTTTACACTGAGGGTGGTGGAACACTGGCCCAGGTTGCCCAGAGAGGCGGTGGATGCCCCATCCCTGGAAACATTCCAGGCCAGGGCTCTGAGCAACCTGATCTGGTTGGAGATGTCCCTGCTCCTCACAGGGGGGACTGGATGGTAAAGGTCCCTTCCTACCCAAACTATTTTAAGATTCTATGATAATGTTTTAATGGCAATTACAGTACCACCTAACAGTTTTTTGCCAGCAAGTGGACCAAGACTGAGCTATATTTTTGGGATGTGATGGTTGAGGGATGTAATTAAAGAAGGAAAACCTGATCAAGAGGAGCTTCAAAAAGAATTATGGAATTGGGAAAATTAAGAGAAATTATTAAAAGTCCAGTGGTCAGCAAAGCTAACTGAACTTCATGAAAACCACTGGTTCTTCCTCACTGTTTTAACTTGAAGCTCAGAAAGAGACACTGTATTGCCTCGAGGCTTCTGTTTATTGCACGATACAATTATTCTGTGGTGCCTGAGAGGTTTTTTCAAATAAAATTTTTCATTTGCCATCAGGAACAAGTCTGTGCAGAATGTTTCCCTCTCTGATTACAAAAATAAATTGACTTTTGCTTTTCTTGTATAGTTAGTGACAGAAAGAGTGCAAAAGTAGTCCATGAGGGCATCTCTTCTGGTTTTTTGTTTTGCTTTTTTTTTTTTTTTGTTTCCCCCTTCCCCCCTACCCCTCCCAGGATGTAAAGTATAAAATGTCTGTAAATGAAGTATCAAAGTTATGTAAGATGAAAGCAGGAAAATTGTTCATTCATGTGTTTCTTTAATTTTACTCCGAATGGTGTGTTTAGAATAGCTTTTTATTGTAATTGTCAGAACTCTTTATGCATCAGAACCTGAAGATCTACAGAGGAAAGGTTGGTTTTTGACACCTTTTTGGTTGTCTTGTTCTGCAGTCTACAATTAATAATTAATTGTTAGTAATCGTTAATGTATTTATCTGGATGCAAAATAGCTTATTCTGTCTACTACTCGCATGCAGCTGTGATCTGAACTGCCTTCTTTACTACAGAATTTCCTAACTAGTCATCCTCTTTGCACTGGTACACTTTTTTAAAAGCTAGTTCGTATATTTGATTTTAGCCAAAATATTATTTCAGTTCACAGTAAGGATGTTTTTTTTACATGTGTGTTATAAATTAAAATTCTTGTAGGTATTGCAGTTATTGTTTATTGTAAGAAAAAATACTATGTTTATACAGTGATAAAGTTGGGCATTGTATGAACACCAGGAATTTCAAAGCAGCTTCCCAAGGCATGGGATCTGTTTGCACATTTGAGTGGGTTTGCTGATGGGGTTTTGTCATAAGTGAAGGAACCTACTCAAATACTGCAGCAGAAACCAGAGTACTGATTTTACTTGCCTGCTACACTTCCGTGTATGATATTAACGTGTTGTGGATACTGCACCGACATATTGGCCAAAATGTTCATCTAGCATTAGTTGCTATTGCTGCACTGAACAAAAAGTAACAAGTTCTTAGTGGGGTTTTTTTTTGTTTGATACTTGCTTTTAATTTTATTTAGGAGAATTATCTGTTTAATGATTAACAATTACAAAAAGTCTTCAGTAGTTTAGTATTTCTTGTGTCCTTGCTATTGAGTAAGCACGTGTAGTAGAGAATAGTGACCGCTCTAATGTGTTATACTTACCATTGTTCCTTTCTTCTCTTCTGCAGACATTTGGGCCTAGATTTAGTTCCTCGGAAGGACTTTGAGGTTGTGGATTCAGATCAAATCAGTGTTTCAGACCTTTATAAAATGGTAAGAAATCTGTGGGAGATTCCTTTGAGTTTTCACTTGGGTGGCAAAGAAGGAAAAAAGTTTTTGTTCTTTACTCTTGTATATTTTAATGATTAGAATAATGTTGTAAGCCAAATGTCTTTTTCATTTACAACCTAATGACCCAAGTAGTCAGTGTCTCTAGTTTCCTGAGTTTACTAAGAATGAACCAACTTTTTTTTCGGAAATAGCATGCTTATATACATTTTAAGTCCAATTTGCAAAGTAACATAGTATGAAAGCTGATGAAGGTAACTTTGAATACTGTTTTTTCCTGTAGTTTTCTTGGTTTTAACATATATTGTTTCAGAAGCAGCAAAAGACGTTTTAAAAAGTAGATCTGTCATATGGAGCTAATGGGAATCCTTTTAAACTTTGGTCTTTTTTTGCTAAAATCAATATACTAGCATTCAATGAAGTAGCAGTAATCTTTTTTCATTGATTTGTAGAATTAAAGAAAAATAGGACTGGAAAATCTTAAGAGGTAATCCAGTCCATTCTCCTGCTTATTGTCAGGATCAAGTGTCTCTAATTTCTGACAATGTCTTCTCTGTTTCTAAAAATCTCCAGTCTTTAAGGCTCCACAGCCTCCCTAGGCAATCTTTTTGCTCAGTTCACCATTCTTAAAGCTTGGAAGTTTTATTAATGGCGGTCTTACACATAGAGATTACTTGCTGCAGGTAAAGCTTCACATCTTCCTGCTTTGTCCACAGAGAAACAGGTTACTCCTTCCTGTTTGCACCATTCTTGATGTACTTGAGGACTCTTAAGTGCCCTTCAGTCTTCTCTTCCTTACGAAGAGAAGAACCCCATTTCTTTCAGTTTTTCTTTATAGGTCAGGTTTTCTAGGCCTCTGGCTCCTGCATGTATTCTGGAGACATATTACAAAATCTGCAGTTTGCCACTGTCTTTTGCAAGTATACTGCTGAATTCTGTCAGATGGGAAGTAATACAAAAATCTTACAAGCTCTGGAGATCAACTCTGGTAATATCTTGCAGAGGTCTATTCATCTGAAAGCACCATAGCCAGGCAGGGTGTCTTGGCAGATTTTATTGATTTATAGTGAAGAAGGCTAACTGATTGACATGCCTTTGGATTACTTGATTGTTACTTCAAACAACAGTTATTAATTTGCTGGGAAAAATAGAACTGCTTCCTATTGTAGGATCTAGTGTTGATCAGCCTACTTCTTCCATTAATTAAAGTTTCTTGAGCCTGGAGTTTGTCAAGTGTTTGTGTGAGTCCAGAAGGTCCGTGAGAGGCACTGTTTGATTCTTGCAGGAGAGTCTGCAGATGCAGATTAAGAATACTTTAGTGAAAAGTCTGCTTCTAGGGGTTGCATGGGTAACGTTCGCCCTGTTTCAAAGATTTTTGAGCTTACCAGAAAAGAAGGATAGGAAGGAGGGAGACCAATGAATAAGTGAATTTAACATTAAGACCATCTCTGTTGTGTTGCCGTGTCCCTTAAATACGTGTGGTGCATTTGAAAAGGAGTGTTAGGATTTTCAGGAAAAGTAGTACAATGCCTTCACTGCAGTGAGTTGCAACTTCTGTCATTATTAGTCACTAGTACATTCATATTAGTACATAGCAAAGATAAACAGAGGGGAAACCCAGACCTGTAATTACTTCAGGACAGCTTCTTAGCTTAATATTTTTCAAGGGAAATAGTGATTTTTTTTTTTTTCCTACATAAATATTGTTACAGTTTCACTCACTTCTAGTAAATATTTAATTTACTATTTTAAAATGTTCTTTGGCCTTCACCTATCTAAGATTAGGGAGTGCTTCGGTCTGTGTCTAGGTGGGGGTTTTTTTGATATGCAAGATGTACTTTTCCCTAAAACAAAGGCATGTTTTGTAAACAGGCTATATACTGTTACTGTTTTGGATTATTTGCACTATATAACAGTGGATTTCATGGAAAGAAATAAAAATTGTGTTACCTAAGAAATACGGATGCACATCACTCTATAGTACTATAATTTTTAATGTTTGTTCCTGATTTGCTGTAGACTGAGGAGAGTTTGGTGCTATTACAGCAGTTGTCCTTCAAGTCCTGTATAGAAGGAACTCAGTACAAAATTAAATCAGTAACGACTGAAAGCGTGTAAGATGAGTTGCGAACAGAATTGCTTTATTCCTTTGTTTCATTCTGCGGGTTTTTTTTTACTCTGAATAGTTGTAGTACAGCAAATAGCTAATATTTAATTGTCAGAGTAGTCTGATTATGTCACCCATCTTAGTCCTAAAGAAAGTGTCCACAGCACAGTTTGCTGCTCAGATCTGTGCTGGTATCAGGACATGACTGTTAGTCAATTCATGCTTCACTGTTGCTTTAGTTTATAGATTCCAGAAAACAGGGCTGTCTAAGCATATATAGTTCATAGTCACAAGGCAATTGCAGGAACAAGAACTGCTCAAAACCTGTTATTTTTTAACTTAAATTTGGCAGAAATTGAAGGAGGGACGTATTGGTGGATTTTGTTGTTTTAAGGTTTTTTTTTTTTAAAATGTGGGTTTGGTTTTGTTTTTATTATTTAACAAAAACCCAGGGAGAAAATCCTCCTTACTCCTCACAAAATACTTAATGAACTCTCAAATGAGCAATGAGGTTTTACATTGTAAAATAATCTTGTGGGAGTAGTTGAGAGCCAAATTACTTTCTCATATTTACAGGATTGTAGAATGTTAAATGTACCATAGAAAACAGTCTCGTATTAGCAGAACAGTGGATGAGGTAACACATTAGTCTTTCTTATCTGTGACACCAAATTCAAGCATTTTTTACAGAATCATTAGACTTAGCATTACTTTTCTTGGTGAAATTTAAATTTAAAAAGTTGAGCATCTTTTTTAGCTCTCCTTTTTCATTGCTAAGTATATTTGTGAGTACTACATTTGTCGCTTTGTCAGAACTGTTGTCCTTTGAGGCCTGATACATCCTGTTTCTCCAAGTTACTCGTTATGAAGCTAAATATTAATTGCTTCAGGATGCGCAGCATTTGTCAGAAATAGTGGCTTTACTCCTGAAGCAGACCAAATTTCCCTCTACATATGTGCACTTTTAACTAATATGATGGAACACTTTTTTAAAACTTAAATTACTTTAGCAGAACAGTGGATGAGGTAACACATTAGTCTTTCTTATCTGTGACACCAAATTCAAGCATTTTTTACAGAATCATTAGACTTAGCATTACTTTTCTTGGTGAAATTTAAATTTAAAAAGTTGAGCATCTTTTTTAGCTCTCCTTTTTCATTGCTAAGTATATTTGTGAGTACTACATTTGTCGCTTTGTCAGAACTGTTGTCCTTTGAGGCCTGATACATCCTGTTTCTCCAAGTTACTCGTTATGAAGCTAAATATTAATTGCTTCAGGATGCGCAGCATTTGTCAGAAATAGTGGCTTTACTCCTGAAGCAGACCAAATTTCCCTCTACATATGTGCACTTTTAACTAATATGATGGAACACTTTTTTAAAACTTAAATTACTTTTGAAATTGTGGGAAAATATGAGAATTCTGCCACAGAGCTCAGTGCTGGCGTTGCCACTAGATTGAAGCTGTCGTTTAGCAACACAAGTCCAGCAGAATGTCAGAAGCGCTTTGATAGCACTTTGAACTGAAAGAGGTTACAGGACACAAGTGTCTGGAGGCATTTGCAAAAATCAGAAATGTTCAAACCTGGCAATTAAATATGCTTAGCTTTTCTGTAAATCTATTGATTTGTTTATGTGTCTTCAGGATGAATTTAAGAGGTGAATGAAAGGCACAACTGTTGGCTATGTTAGTGCTTGGTTGTTTCAAATATCTGGAAAAAATACCAGAAATTTACCGGAGTTCCTAATGAATAAGACAACTGTCAAATTAATGCTACCATCACCTAAAAATTGGTTATTCTTTATTCAGATGGAAAATGAGATTGGTAAGAATGACTAGTTATAAAACTTGAAAACAGATACTTCAATTGTCCAGAACTCTGCTAGAAAAGGAAACCAACTGGACCCAAACTGTTCAGAAAGCTCATAAAATCTCTTTGTGATTTGTTTGTTTGCTTAACAAAGCAGATTGTGAGAGGAGAGATTTGTGTACATTTGGTTCTAAATCCTAGTAAGAAGTTGGTTGAGAATATGAAGATACAAAGCAGTTTATTTGAGGCTGACCTGATAGTGATGGGATTCACTTACCAAGCATCGTTAGCAAAGGAAGGAGGAAGAACAGCTATAAAAACTAGTATTGGTAGAGAAGTTATCATGAGAAGCAAGTTTGGTGGGGAAAAAAGAGGTAAGGAGAACTGATAGCTCTTTCAGTAAATCAAAAACAAAACCGCAAGATACTCATTAAGAGACCAAGTTGGATAAATTAAGGTTTCTTCATTGCCTTCAGTCACTAGAGCGAAAGAATGGGAAAACAAGATTGCAAGAGCAAGTATAGAGAGCAAAACTATAGAAGAATGTAATAGAATGGCACAAATGGGTAAATAGAAGAATTAGAAAGGCTATGCACAAATTAAGGTCTAACAAGCAGGTATTGTCAATTCTATCAAAACCCAGTTTTATATAAATAAACCGGTAGTAATTGGGAAACTAAAGAAAAGTTTTTATCGTAAGGGGAAACCAATTGGCCCATGATGCAAGAAAATAACATGGCATTTAATGTCCTTTTTGCCCCTCTGTCTCTGGTAAGGTGGTAAACCATGTCACATCGCTAGCGATACCTGTGGAAGAGTGAAAGGAGTCACACCTCAACAGGGAGGAAAAGTTTATAAAGTAGTTAACAGTTCCAGGGGACTTGGAACAATACACGCTTCGTTTGGGGTATCTGGAGAAGCCATATAAGACATGTTATATGTTATTGATAGTCATTGGAAAGATGCATTCCAGAATAGTGGCAAAGGGCAAGTATACTTTACACCTCTTAAAAAGTGTGATAGAGGAGGAGGAGCTAATAAACATTCTCTCCCTGTTAAAATTGCTGGAAGAGAAAAAAAAAAATCGAATTATTTGCAACAAGGAGGTGAGTAATAGTGACTGTGAACTTGTTTAGAATAAGCAGTTTTTAAAAGTTCCAATTTATTTCCAGAACATAAATTAATATAGTGGATAGAGGAAAAGCAGCTGATGGCTGCTGATTTTCATAAAGATTTTCATTGGTTTGTTTTTTTTTTTTAATTGAAATTCTCCTGAGGTCATTAGTTCTAGATGAAATTAACGTAAAGCAAACACAAAGCTAATTAGAAAACCCATACTCAAAAAATTGATGAAGAATGGTTGTCAATAATTTGGTTAAATAAAAGGAGAGATGAATCAGCTTAATTTCTTGTGGTCATCCTATGTTTTGTAGTGCTTCATGTTTCATTAATGACTGGATGATGAAATAGAGAGTACACTTACTAAATATGCAAATACCACAAAGTTGGAAGTGGTAGTACATGGGAGGAAGGTATCAGAATTCAAAATAATGTAGAGAAATTCAAGAAATTATCTGAAAAGTGTAGGATAAAAGTGAGAATCATAAATGCAGGGTTTTAATTTCTACAATCAGTTGTTGCTTCTGCAGTACAGGTTGGGATGCTACAAGCTTAGGTGGTTTGGTAGGAGAAGATTTCGGTATTGTAATGGAATCACAAGCTGAATTAATCTTTTCATGCTAATGACGGATAAGACAAGAATCAGTGGGCCTAGGTTGTAATGATAGGGATTCAGTTTAAGCATCAGAGAGCACTTTGATGAGGAAAGATATACTGAAATGAATCATCATGTCCATTAAAGTTTGCACAACCTTAACAGGCAACTGTCTTTTAGGAAAAATAAAGGTAAAACTGCCTGTAAATTCCCAGCCCGTACCATGGAAGGATTAGGCTGTCCCAGGTGCAGGACTTGTTGCATTTGTCCTGCTGTATTTCATAAGGCTCCTTTTAACCAATTCCTCTGGGTTGCCTAGATCCCTCTGAATGGAGGCCTCCTCCTTGAGTACATTGACTGCTGCCCCCAATTTAGGATCACATGGGAATTTATTAGACTGCATAGGTCTCAGGATAGACCTGTGAAGAATACATGCCAACAACCACTATCTTTTGAGCCTGACAATCCAATTGTTGGGGTGTTTTAACCAATATAGTTGGTCTACCTATCCAAGTGTAACTTCACAATTTGGGTACAAGGGTGCTGTGGCAAAAGCATTGCTGAACTTAAAGTAGAAAACAGCCAATAGTCTTCCCTCATCTACAGATCCGGTCATTTTACTCTAACGGGCTAGCTTGATCAAGCATGACTTACCATTGGTAAAGCCATGTTGGCTATTTTCCGTCACCCTGTGGTTCATGTACCTGAAAATGGCTTCCAAGAGAACAAGTACACTTCGGGCACTTCGCCTAGCCAAAGGCAAGGGTATGTAAAATTAACTCAGTCAGTGGTTGTCTGTATTGTGGTAGGAGTTAGTGAAATCTAATCTTCTGTGAAAAATTTAAAACCTGATTTTTGGCCACTTACTGTTACAAATGTACATAAAAGTGCATTCTGTAAGTGTCTGCGTTCACTGAGAAAACTGTGGCTTTTTGGACCACCTCTCATATTTCTGTTGCTTGAGTTCATCTCTCACTTTCTTATTCGGATTTAGGGATGAATTTTAGTCAGAGGAAGCCAGGATACCTTGAGCAGCTTAAGTAACTGGTCTATGCCAGCTGATTCTGAGTGGTTGCAGGTGACAAAAAGCTTAACTTAGAGGGTTTTAACTTGAGCAGACAGTGCAGTGGGTAGACAAACAATGGAGCTGGAGATCATTATTTCTTCTGCTGGTGTTATGAAAGAGGATGTTTTCGTAACTGTGAATGTAAACAGATGTCAAAATATGCCATTTAACTTAATATCTTCCTGATTCAGTCTCATTATGAAGATTATCCTTTTGTGGTAAAAAGTCTTATTTTTGTTTTGTGTGAAAGACAGTGGCATAATTTGGAACAAGTATTGCCAAATAGATTTTGTGGACTATCTTTTACTTTAAGCTCTTTCAAAGCTACAGGGTTGTCAACAGAACGTGCTGGTCCTGCTACAGGGTGTGTATGTTTGGTCAGAATAAGAAGTTGGGTATGTAGTAGAAGGACAGGGGAGGTGGGGTGGGAGGGGCAAATGAAGAGAATATTTATTATCATGTGGTAGTGTTAATGTTAATATTTTAGTTTAAAATGCTAATGTTAAGATGTGTGTGTGTGGAACAGTCGTGGCAGAATCACTAATGATGTGGTTTTTAAAGCGCTCTGAAACCTTTTCAATTTAAATTAGTATTTAAATCTCCCTTTGGAGATTAAATGGGTTCAGTGAGTCTTGCAGTCCATTTTCTGATTATAACATCTCCTTCTAGCATAAAAGGCTTTAAATACAGGATCATCCTCTGAGTTCCATTTCAGAGATGTAGCTCTTTATACTGTTGCTTCTTTAGAAGTGTTGGCCAGCTGAAATTTTAGAAGAGTCTTTAAACATTTATCAGGATTTAGTTTTCTAATCAGAGTGAAAAGTTTAAACAAAGTCTAAAATCCATGCTTCTTTCTAGATGTCTGTGTTTTTTAACAAATGCACCTTTTCATAGACAGCATGCTGGATTAGTGGTGAAGTATCTGCCTGCTCAGCAAGAGAACAGGTAGATTATACAGTAGAGGATGGTGGACTTTTCAAAAAGAAGTGCTGTTACAGTGTTGGAAATACTGTCTAGCTTTTGACAGCTGTTTACATTAAAAGCTAAGGTAAATACCACCTGTAAATTCAAATAGTTAGGGTAACAAATGACTTAACTGAGAAAAGCCTTTAGGAAAGCTGATGGTCTTGTGAGTGATGATATACTGTGAAAAAAAGGCCATGAATAGTTCATCGTAATCTTGAACAGTTGTATTTTAAAATTGCTGTTCTAATACTACACAGATATAAAGGAAGTATTTCTTACTTTCAAAAAGGTTTAAATTTTACTATTTTGTATCTCCACAGCATTTGTCAAGTAGACACAGCGTCCAGCAGAGCACGTCACAGGTAAACATCATCTACGTAGGAATTTTCGTATTTAAGATATGTAGATGTGGCACCTGGCAGTGTTAAGTTTATGATTGAACTTGCTAACCTTTAGGATCTTTTCCAGCCTAAATGATTCTATGATTCAATAAAAATTAAAGGATAATTTTATTTCTGATTATGCTCCCTCCCCCTCCCACTCCCCCCCCAGTTTTCCCTGATGTAAATAGGGCTTGATATAATGAGTCAGAAAGTGAACGTTTCTGATATTTGACTTTATTGGTTGCTCATGTTATCAACCATTGTTAAGATTTATTTTTGTTATACCTGCGGGAAGTATTAGCTTGTAAAGCCTGATTCTAAATGACCTCCATAAATGAATTGCAGCTGCTGAAAAGAAATAACATAACGAATGTAATTGTTAAAAATACTTTGAAGTCTGTCTGCTTTAAATGGAAATCATCAAGAAACACCCTAGCACCATCGTCTTGTAGTTCATTTTCAGTACCAGAATCAAGGCAATATTTGGATAATAGGATTGATTTGATTTACTTGATAAAAATAGATTTCAGATGCTTCAACCATTTATGTCATATTTACTAGGTTATTGTGGTTTCTCAAACTGTTCAAATTAAACATGGAAAAAATAGAAGAAGAGAACTTTGTCGTGCGTCTTCAAGGTAGAATTTGTTTGAGATTAAGCCTTTACTTAATGGAGAAAGGAGAGCAGAATCTCAGTTAAGATTATCAAGTTGGTCATGTGTCCTTTATTTGTGAAGAACTAAAAATGATGTTTGTTGTTTTTAATCAGGTGGATACAATTCGTCCACATCATGGGGAAGCTTGTCGTATGCCAGTGCCTCATCACTTCTTCCTCAGTCTAAAGAGCTTCACCTACAATACAATTGGAGAAGACACAGATGTCTTTTTTTCTTTGTACGATGTTCGAGAAGGCAAGCAGATCAGGTAGGAATGTATAAAATAACTGAAAACATTCCTAGGAAAAAAAAATATACCAGAAAAAAAACCCAAACAAACACTGTATGACTGTTTTGAAAAGAGGACTGCTGTGTGTTTGCTGAATTGAGGCTCTTGAACTCTCGTCCACTCCTTGCCTTACAGGCGTGTTACAGTATAGCTTGTTTTCACTACTCTGTTGCTATCAATATAAACTAAAGTGTTCATACTCACCCCTGTGTCTGGGCTGGACAGCTGTGCTGCTCAGTAATTGGTAGTGATGTTAGCAAATATGAAATGTGCTGTATTTTTCATTTACAAGCATGTGTTTTGAAACCAGAATGAGTAGTAGAGTATTGCAGCATATACACTGTGTCTCGGAAATTAAGTAAGTGTAGCTTGGTCTGATCTAAATTACGATGTATTTGTGGGGGTTTTTTGAGTTTTGATTAAGGCATGTCGTGGCAGTTGGCACAGACCACATTTGCCACCGTGGTCAAAACTTCCCTAGTTTTCAGGAAATTAAATTCAGATTTGTTGAAACTGAGGAAAGAGAATGTTTTATCTCTTTGGAAGAGTATTATTATATAGGTAATGTTCATCCAAGAAAGTTCAGAGTAAAGTAATAACAGTTTTGTAGCTCTTCAGAATACATTCCACTAAAAAAGTGGTGTATCGTGACTTGATTGCGACTTACAAATATGTCTGCCACCGTTGTTAGGCAACTTAAGGATAATTTTGCAGAATGTGGCAAGAATGCCTAATCTGATGCTGCGTCATGTTTATTTCACCCCCACTAAGTGAGAAATGTATTTTTGATGTAGTTAAAGGACATGCCTATAATTCCTCTATTGAGAGGATTAACAGAACATAGCTGTTAAGAGGGACAGGTGCAAATGACAAGTCAAAACAAAATTGCCCGCAATGAATTAGTTTCTACCACAAAGCAGTAAAATGTCATGTAGCTGCAGGGAAGAGGAAGGGACAAGCTGATGCCGTGACTGTAGAAGGCCTCAGAAATTGCTTCCAAAGGAGATGAATTGTCTTGGGCTGCAGTTTGCATAATATGTAAACATGGAGTGGGAAAGCTGTAAGAAGGGGTTTTGCCAATGATAACAAGAAAAAAATAATGGTTATAATGAGAAAAAGTAAAAAGAGTAGTTCATGCAGATTATAATATCTATAATAATCCTTTCATGTACAAACAGTTGTTATTACTTAGGCCTTCGTATTATGCGTCAGTGATCTACTGCAGTGAAAACAGCATGATTTTTACTTTTTCTTACGTTCCAAAGAGGGGGATGGGAAAGAAGTGTGTAATGAGGCTGACCTCCGTTTTGGAAAAGGAACTTAGAAAACAGACAAATGCACTGCTACAAAATTAGAATGATGTTTTTTAGATCTACTTTGGAGGATTAAGTTTATTTCCTCTCTGTATGCTTCAGGAAATAGTACATTAAGGTAAAAAAAAAAATCAAAAAAGAAGCAAAGCTTTTGCATGCTGCATTCTAAATGGAAAGGACAAACTGACTTTTCTGAAATGGTTAGAGGCTGATAAATTTCTTATCCAAATAGTTCCAGGCGGAGGTTGAGTGGCTTTCAGTGTTAGTGCTTTGGACAGATAGTAGATTACAAACCTCATTGAACCTGTTGGTTGCAACTGTTATTTCCCAGTCAGGTTAAGTGAATAATCAATGAAAGTTCCACTGTTTTTCAAGAGCTGAAGTAATAGCCTGTACCAGTTGTGGATTAGCAACCAGAAGGCTGGAGCAGCAGCTGAAATATAGTTTGAGATATATTCCCAGGTTCTGAATACAAATACGGTACTGTTCCGTGTTTATTGGTTTGTGCTGTCTGAAAATGAGAAGCAGGCGGAAGATGCCAGAAGGGAGATACGGGTAGCAGGCGTAACATGCTGCTGTCAGAGGGGTAAGACCTAGAGGTAAAAGAAGGAAAAAGTGGCTGAATTTTTACTCGTGAGAGAATTATAAAAAGAAGTATTTGTATGTAAATAGAATTGGATGGATGAATGTCTGCCTCCATAAGCTGTTTCAGCCCACAACAGAAACAACCTTTCAATCTGAGTATTAGGTAATGGCTCAGACAAAAAGGGATGTTTTAAACTATTTAGGATTTTTTTTGTTGTAAAGATTGTCCCATTTTTTGCATACAAAATACATTAGTGCAGCGTAGCACAAAAACTTAGTTACTAAACTTTAATACCTCAGTTTGTTTGCCATGTAGCAGTTAGTGGAAAATGATGAGAAAATTGATCTAGTTCTGGTTACAGCCACTGGGGAAGTACAGCACTGTTGTGAGAAGTACCTTGGGATGAATGGTCGTGAAATGGTAGAGTTCATAGCAACTAGAAAAGGAAGGAAAGAAAATGTGAATGTAAAGATGATGAACTTCACTAAAGTGGATGTCAATAAAAATAAAAAAAAAAAAGGTAGTGTGATATAGAGGAGAAAAATTGAGAGTTGTTAGTTCCTTAACAATGCTATTGAAGGACACAAAAGCCAGTTGTTTCTGTATGAAGGAAAGATTAAATATATGGCAACAACAGAAAGTCTGTATCACGTATTCTTTGGTGAAATGGAGTCTGAAAGGAAATATAAAAAAAGGGGAAACTAATGAAATGGCACAAACAGGAATGGGAAGAGGCAGACAAACTTATAGATTAAAATGCAATTAGCAAAGGACATCAAGGACAAAAGAAGAATAATTCTGTAATGCTTTAGCAGCAATTTTTTTTTCACAAAATCAAGAAGTAACTGAACAGAGTAAAGGGGACGTTAAGCTATCAGCAGATGTTACCAAGATAGCTGGAGTATTTAATAGCTGTTTTGCCTCAGTCTCCCTAAGAAGGTCAACTGCAATCAGGTGATAAATGCAAAAACTTCTGGAATAAATAAACTATTTGTTAGCATTTGGAAGCTAACAAGATGATAAATAAACACCAACATAGATTGGTCAAGCCCAAGTCACATCAGAGCAAACTGATTAGATTCTGTTGTATGGAAATGCACCTCATGCCTCGACAGAAGAGAAGGATTAAACTTGATATGGTAAAGCAGGGAGTTAGAGACTATATGAAACGACCGAAAAGGGGCTGGAAAACTGGTAGAAAATCTGATCTCGAGTGTTATCTGTGCTAGAACAATGTGCAATGAATAAGATATTTTTTAAAAAGACATTTCTGCTGCTGCATTATTTTGATGGCTGGAAATAAACTAAATTCAGTAAAGCAGTCAGGTTTAGCTACCTTTACTCTAGCTCTTTACTAGTAAATGCCTGAAATTATACATTACTTCAGAAATTACACATTAAAAAGCAAGATATAAATTTTACTGAAAATAAGCTTGAAGAATCTACTAAGTATGAAAAAGGATAAATAAATTTCAGTATGATTGTTTCTTCATAAAGTTTGTTGTTGATTTGATCTAGCTGGGCTTGTGCAAAGCATTTAACACTGTCTCACACGACCTCCTTGTCTCCAAACTGGAGAGACATGGATTTGACAGATGGACCACTCAGAGAATAAGGAACGGGCTGGATGGCCACACTCAAGAATTCAATATCCAGGTGGAGAGAGGTGACAAGTGGCATTCCTCAGGGGTCCGTGTTGGGCCCGGCCCTGTTCAACATCTTTGTTGGTGACATGGACAGTGGGATAGAGTGCACCCTCAGCAAGTTCACCGATGACATCAAGCTGTGTGGTGTGGTTGACACGCTGGAGAGATGGGATGCCATCCAGAGGGACCTGGACAGGCTGGAGAGGTGGGCCCATGCCAACCTCATGAAGTTCAACTGGGCCAAGTGGAAGGTCCTGCACCTGGGTTGGGGCAATCCCAGGCACTAATACAGGATGGGTGGAGAATGGATGGAGAGCAGCCCTGAGGAGAAGGGCTTGGGGGTACTGATGGATGAGAAGCTCAACGTGAGACAGCAAGGTGCACTTGCAGCCCATAAAGCCAACTACATCCTGGGCCGCATCAAAAGAAGCGTGGCCAGCAGGTCGAGGGAGGGTATTCTGCCCCTCTACTCCACTCCCATGAGACCCCATGCCGAGCCCCCCCCCCCCCCCCCCCCCCCCCC
>WHYT01014953.1:92546-124810 GCA_009806455.1 Tetrax tetrax | reverse complement strand
AGTACTGCGTCCAGCTCTGGAGTCCCCAGTGTCAGAAAGACGTGGACCTGTTGGAGCGAGTCCAGAGGAGGCCACAAAGATGATCAGAGCACTTCTATGAGGACAGGCTGAGAGAGTTGGGGCTGTTCAGCCTGGAGAAGAGGAGGCTCCAAGGAGACCTTATAGTGGCCTTCCAGAACCTCAAAGGGGCCGACAGGAAAGTTGGAGAGGGACTTTTTATGAGGGTATGTAGTGATATGACAAAGGGTAATGGCTTTAAACTGGAAGAGGGTAGGTTTAGGATAGACATAAGGAAGAAATTATTTACTGTGAGGGCGGTGAGGCACTGCAATAGGCTGCCCAGAGAAGCTGTGGATGTCCCATCACTGGAAGTGTTCAAGGCCAGGTTGGATGGGGCTTTGAGTGACCTGGTCTGGTAGAAGGTGTCCCTGCCCAGGGCAGAGGGTTTGAAACTTTTACCTTTAAAGTCCCTTCCGACACAAACCATTCTATGATTCTATGTTTAAACACGTACAGGGTTTTTTATTCTGACTGCATGTTAAACCAGAATAGGTATTTCTAGCAGTGTTTTACCGGTTACCCTGTTTTATGCTGTTGAGGCTTACAAGTTTATTATTGTCTAGAAATATCCTTAATTATGGAGAGTGAATAGAACAAAAAAGAAATCTGAATGTGATTGAAAAACTGGGGCCTACTCGGTAATTATGCATGGAAAATAGTGCGGTGCATATTTCTGCTTGTAGCTCCTCCATGTGCCCACTTGCTATGTCTTTACCTGCCTGTTCTAATGGACCTCCTCGTGACTGGAGATGTTGGAAGATGCGATCAGTATCCATGGCAATGTTGATAGCTTTGACAGAAGTAGTCCACGTGTGCATTTCTCATACAGAATATACTCAAGGCATTTTTGTTGTAGACCAGACTTTCCCGTGGTGTCTGTAGAAGGCATATGTTTGTTGATGATCTCCTCTCTTTAATGCATACTGTTATGAGAAGCCTTTATGATCTTTCAGCTGCTCTGTTGAGTCTGAATGCAGCACTACCTGGGTTTCTCTTTTTTTTTATTTTTTTATTTTTTTATTTTTTTTATTTGTTTGTCTCTTTCTTTCTGCACGGTATCTTTTCTTGCTGTCAGTTTATCTTGGTATTATGCTCTATGGAGTACAAAGGTGGTCTGTTGTGACCTGCAGACAGATGCATCAGATCAGCTGCCTGAGAGAAAAAAAGAAATTGCTTGAGCATGCAGAGACAGAATTAGAAAAGCAAAAGCTCAGCTGGAGTTGAATGTGGAGAGGGAGAGAAAAATACACACACACATGCAGAGACGGGTTCTGTAGGTACATTGGCAGCAAATGGAAGACAGGAAAACATGGCCCAAATGCTCAGCAGGGCAGTATATGACATGGCACGAGGAGAAGGTAACTAAGAGTAGTGGCTGTTTTAAGTAATGACTATTTTCAGCTTAAACAGTTGTAGTAGTAGCAACAGGTGGTTGTACGTATTTTTAGATGTAAATTTACAGTGGAGATTGGCAGCTAGGAACATTTACAATGGCATGGTAGTGAAACTCTTCAGATTTTGTGTTGATGATGTTTTTTGTAATAAGTGCATAAAGACAGACATTGAAAGTACATTCTTTGGTTTGCATTGTACAGTGCTCTGAAGTTTAGTTGTTCCTGATTTGCTGCTCTTGCGCCATGTGCCTTATGCTCAGCTCTTCACTTACAAGATCACATACCATAGTGCACATTATATTTTCTCCTTCCTGCTTATATGACTTTTTTATTATTAACATTCATTATTCCATTCTCTCTAAATCAAAAATCTGTGTAACTATTTTTGCAATGTCTTAATGATATTATCTTTATTTTGGTTTTGGAAACAGAAACAGAGGAATTCCTTAGCGATTTTTCAGAATATTGCGTTCTTTTTCTTTAATTCCTGTATAACAAGGTTACCCAAAAGTGGTTACACAGAACAAATTAAGAAAGTACATATAGATAGCAAGATGTTACTCAGTTTAAGAATTGCTTTCTCTTCTACTCTGTGCTGTTACAGTGTTTCTCTGTGTGATGCTCCCAACACATCTTGTTAAGAGATTAATACAATTATATTCTGATACATATTAAATGTACAGTGTGTCTAAAAAGCCTATATTACAGACATGCAACCTAAAGCTAGAATAGTTTAAAGTTAATGAAAAAGTACTCGAAATGTTACTCGAAGAACCATGAAGGATGGGAAATACAGTAATACACTCTTCCCCGCGTTATCCTGTAGTGCCCCAGGAAACACGTGAGAAAGCTTACTTAAGGTAAAAATTAGCCAAAAAAAAACCAAACATACCAAGAGATGGAATGCAATAGAAAAAAAGGTGTTACTTTTTATTGTGTAGTTTTGCCTAGAGAAGATAGCAGAGAAGAGGAAAGAATAGGAAGAGGAAAATATCCTAAGCGAATGTATTCCTGTCAGAAGTGAGGATTCCAGTTTACCCAGAGATGGAAGCCAGTTGAAATGCTGACAGAGCGGTGGGGAATAGTTAGTATGATCTTCACAGTACATTCTGTGGATTCATGTTATTGTACCTTTTTCAGTACTGCAGATGTTAAATAAGCATCTTATTTTATCTATGAATTGTATCCAGGTGAAAATGACTGTTAGTGATTAAAGTCCAAACTTGACTCACCCAAGTGTGGCAGATATTTAAAACTAGAGTACTCAGCATTTTTAGTGGCTGCCTGGTTCTTCAGCACTTTGTTAGCAGGGTGTGCAGGTGATAGAGCTTCCAGGGAAGCTGTGCGAACAGAGGAACTAGGAGGAGAAGAAGAAATGTCTTCCACTGCCAGTGGAAAGTTTTATGGCATATGCAGAACAGTAATGGTGATGAAACCTACATTCAAAAGGTCAGGGAATTTGCAACTCTCTATTTTATCACATAAAAGGCAAGTTCAGATTTGTCAGTTTTTCCTGCACATTTTTTTCCTGTTGAGAATCCTTAGGATGCTCTGAATCCTGACATAATCATCAATAAGTCATCAAAGCCTCTGTTGTTATCTGACTTGGTGTATGTGAACTCATCTGAAGATTGAGTTTGCATTCATACGTCTATGGCTGAACTGGAAGCTTATCTGTATTGAGCTCCAACAAAACTGAGTTTGTTCTAATAAGTGTGATTCTCCAGTAAATAAGAAGGATCAAATAACATTACAAAAGGCACTGATTTCACTGATCCATTTGATTATTTTCTAGCTGCCAACTCTGCCTTGGTTTTTTTTCAATGCTATAGAGAAGGCAAAACAAGATGGATGTGTCTTCTACTGAAGTGCAGTTGAAATTATGCTTATGAAATAAAATATATTTTAAAAAATCATGTAGTTGACATCTTCTATGGGACCTGTCCTAATAACAGAAAGGTAAGAAAAATCCAAGATGAAAGGATATAACACTGAAGAAAAAGTAGATGGTTGTTCAGTGTGTTAAGGACCACTTTCTGTTCCTCATGTGCATCATGTAGATCTTGTCGTCTTTGTGTTTCAATGTGATTTTGTTTGACAGTTTTGTAGTGTCTAGGCAGCTTTGAGGGAATTTATGAATGCTGTCAGAGATGGGGGAAAGAGCTTTTTATGGAGAAGCAGAGAAATAAATGCACCTGCAAATGCAGAAACACATACTCAGTCTGCTAAAGTACTTCCCAGCTGGAATCTTAAGAATCTTAACGCATGGGAAATTTCTGGGGATCATAGATGATGATCGGTTTTAAAGGGCATCTGGTGACCTGTTCATCTTACAGTACAATGAAATGAGAGGAAAGATGCTAGTAGTTATTGACCTTGAAAGCAAGAACTAGTTGTTGTGTATGCAAATTCCCACACTTTTTCTCATTTCCATAATGCCTCTCTGAGTGCACTAGTACAGATAGAGTAGAATAGAATTCTCCTCTTTGAAATACTGGATCTAGAAATGATGAATTTATAGGGGAATTGTTTTTCTCTTTTTCTGTAGTAGGAGTTTTTCTGTGACACGGTATTCCTGATTCAGATGCCAGAATACGTATCTATGTACCAAGTTGCTGAAGGTAACCTTAGCAAATTTGACAGGAATCCTTCATCTCTTTGTGTATTTATTGATGACAGCTAGCTCCATGGTTCTCATCATCATTTAGTCATATTTTCTTGACTTTTAAACTGTCAATAGGAATGTATTTCAACTGCTCAAAAATGTTAGCAAGAACAGTGTAGTTAAAACTACATTGCGTTTACACGTCTTCTTGAATACTTTTCTTGTAACACTTCCTCATGTAGATAATTATCGTCTGGAACTTTCATTTTAAATACTAAGCAAACTCCTGAAAAAGTTACAGCAAATTTTCCACAAGTTTTATCTGAGTAGGGATTTGAGTGGTGTAAAGGCGCTGACATGCAGGATCAGCATGCCTGATGGGAGAACTCCTGTACAGAGCAACTCTACATCGGGCGCTGCTTGGGAGGCTTAGCAGCTGAGAATGGCAAAGGGCTTGGAGAGGTACGCACAGGAGCATTAATAAGGCCAGAAGAAGGGAAGATATAGGATCACTGGATTTAAGTTGAATAGCTGAAAAGGAAATTAAGTTTGTTAATGTGAAAAGATCCACATTAAAAACTGGCAAAAAAGTCTGACTGCATTCTCTTCCAGAGTGTGGAACTGACCTTAATGTGCCTTTTTCTACATTGCTTCTCTCTTTAGTAATGTCTCTGGGAATGCTGTGAGAATGTGCGTGTATTTGTCCCCTGTTAATTACTTTGAAGTATTATCATGTTCCACTATTGCCAGTTGCTATGTTAGGAAGCAGAAAATTATATTTTACTTTTATTGTGCAATTACATGCTAAACTTCCTATTTGTTATGTTTTTAATAGCAGCCTTCTCATAGTTATTTTGAAATAGAAAAGTTCTCATTCACTATCAGTATAATGATTTGTCTACTGGGAAAAAGAAACTTTGTATCATTCAGAATTATTTCTTTAATATTCAGTGAATTTTCCTAGGGATTAGGTTTACCAACTAATGAGATTTTTGTTCTGCTTAGTCATAAAAAAATCTATGTATCTAATTTTTACCTCTTTTCTAGCAGTCTAATCTATTGAGATAGCTAATCCTCCATCAGTTCCTCCTGTACTGTAGTTTATTGTGTTCTTAGTATTTTAAGGAGAGTATTTTTCTGACTTTGTGGAACAGATAATCCATAGCAGTAGTAATGAGGAGAGGATATCAGTTCTTGATCCTGCTCAAGATGAACTTCCTTAAAAGCGTCACCCAGTAAGCAAACATTAAGGAAAATTGCTGTCCACAGCAGTGGCACTTGTTCCGGTCACTGCAGTTAACATGGAAAATGTGCGAGTCTCTGAAGTCCACTGCACACATATGTCAGGGGACAAAGATTTCTGATCTAGTTTTTAGAAAATACAAGTTTGGTCATCACTGGAGACAGAGATAACCTATGGAGTATTTTATAAGGTGCTCTTTCTGTGTGTAGATTTTTTTAAAAGGGGCAAAGGAGGAGTAATGCCTTTTCATTTTCTCTACCAGTTGTTTCAGTTGACTTTCACGCCTAGATCTCTCTTCTAAATCTGCATTTGCTTGATTTTTCCTATTTGTCCACTTTCCTGTTAATATATTTTAAAGAATCTTTTACTGTCTGGATTTGTATATGAAAGTTGCCGTAGAGAGGTAAGTGGTGTTACTAGAGATGTTAATTCTTTCCTATAAAATTACTGATATGAAGCTATTCTAAAACAGCAGCTTTTACAAAAATCAATCTTATCTTTCACCACCACCACCCACCACCCTCCTTCCTCAAAAAAATTTTACAAATTGGGGATCAGATACACCATACCAATAGGCAGGGATACAGTTGTTTTTTGGTTTTTTTTTTTTTCTGCAGAGGTATTTCAACTTTTTATTTGTTAACAGGAAGAATTCAATTAGTTACATGCAGATATTTGAGGTTCTTCTTCCCTTTTCCTGCTCAGAAAGAAGAAAAACCTATCATGGACTCATACAGCTAGAAGAGATTTTGCTGTCTTGACTGGCAGGGTGCAAATACACACTGTTAAAATGTTTAGGTGAGCTGTATAGCTCAGAAAGCAACTGCAAGTAATTTTCTGTCTGTAGGAAGGCCTAGTGTAATAAATACTACTCTTCACACTTGAGCTCTTTCTGTTGCAAAACTCATTGTGAAAACCCAGTTTGTCTCTGTGTCTGACTGAAACTGTCGTGTGCAAAGCCAAGTGACATGGTTACGTGGTTTGTAGAGCAAGAATGACATGAGACAACTGCTGTATTAGACCTTCAGAACCATCAGCTTCTCCCTGCTTACGGATGGTGATAAAATACCTATTCTGTAAAATATATGTAATCCAAAATTAGAAATCTTCCCTACAGTTATGGTCAAAGCATTTCACATGTATGACCTGGCAGGATCAGTCTGGCTTTCTTTTCATTTACCCTGCTGCCAGGGACTAAGGAATTGCCCTGTATGACTGAAGTCTGTTTTGGGGTTTTCTTGGGTTTTTTTGTTTGTTTGTTTTTTTGAAATAAAAAACTTTTCCTAGCTAATGGAGAGGATTCCTTTCAGGAACACAAATATGTAGCTTTCATGATGTAATTAACAAAAAAAAAAATACTATTGACAGTGTCAAATATGCAAGTGTGGCAGAGTCATGAGAAGGTAAGGAAAGTGTAATTGGTGCTTAGCTACATTTCTCCTGCAAGCTTTAATAACATTTTTAACGTTGTGGTGGTTTTTCCTTGAATGTGGTAGAGAGAAATGACAGGTAGTTATTTTCACTATTTTCTGTTTCTATGGAAACACAGTGTTTGCAGTAACAGTCTTACTGTAAGCTCTGTAATCCTCCCGTGGGGCTTCTGGTCAGTGTGGTAACTTAATAATTCATGAGTGCTAAGCCTGAATTTGCTGGGAAGCAAAGTGCGTTGCTTGGAGGCGTCTTCTCAGAACCAGAATCATTTCCTTCACAGATTTGGTGTTCTTTTCTCTGAGATGTCTTTATAAAATACACTCCATAAACCAAAGCAGTGTCCTTTTCTTCACTTGTTTTTGAAACTGAGGTTATTGCAGACCGTGTGGATAAGGCGGCTTGTGAAGGAATCCCCCTCTCTGCCTCCCTCCCCGTCTTAAAAGGGAGCAGGGGAGAAGGCAAAAACCGAACACACACCATGAGCACTTGCCTGGAAAGGAAGATTTAAGATTTTAAATTGTCCATGAATCATTGTTCAGACAGTATGCAAAGTGGAAGTTCAGCAGAAGTGATCTTTCTGTCTCAGGGGTTCAGGAGTGACTGCTATCGATGACGGGTTGCTCAGATACTGCTGGGCCATGGGGTCTGCTCTGTGCTGTTGGTTCACATTACAAATGGGAACTCAGGTCTTCACAGACAGTATCGTTCTGTATGTGTGCGTTGACTTATTCTCACACCTAGACTGAGAACTGAAGACTTATTCTGTATATCACTGGGAGATTTTATTAGATCAGTCTTATAGCAGCTGTAAGGACTTCAGATTTTTTCCAAGAGAATGAGCAAAAATCAGCAACTCTAAAGGTAAATGTGATTAATGGAAAATAAACTTGAAACCATTTTTACAGAGGATGCTCATAAATGGTCTGCAAACAAATTGCTTAATCATCTTGAGTTCTACCTGTTAAAGGACAATGGCAATATGTAGATGCAATCTGAAATATTGTCACAAAAAGGAAACTTTGGTAAAAGTGTGATCTTTCCACAAAATAGTATTTACAAGGGACTTCAGCTCTTAGGAGGAGCCAAAATGCTTACCGTTCAATCATCACTTTACTTTCCCATTTTTTCATGTATTTAGTTATGTGTTGTGAACAGTTTTTCATTAGAAACTCTTTCTACCATTGCTTAAATCTTCTTTCAAGAGAAAAAAATCAACCAGTATTTATGACAGTGGGAAATTACTGAATTGTTGATATACATGCATGCTTTCTTCGTGAATAGGAGACCATCTGGTTGAAATAAAAGTTCAGAAATCCTGATGTGAAACTTCCTTTTTAGAAGGTTTCTACGGGGTGTTCTCAAAAGCATCAGGATAAGATGCTGTCCTGTAATGACCTGTTGTGATCACTGTGCAATGTAATGATTTTGCAGTTGAGAAACATGAGAAAAGTTTTTGACCAGTAGAATTTTTGCAAATGGAATGAAAATAAAATTCTGTGTCTTCCCTAATCTTATGTAAAGTTGTAAAAGCAAATATGAGAAACCTCATATTGTTATTGTTAACTGTATTGCATTATGCAGCACAAATGGAAATGCAGGGCGGTACAGGCAGGGCTTTTTCCTCTGCCACCACATAGGCAATTGGAGAGCAATAATTGCTTTCCTGAAAAACGAGCTAACGCTGCTGCACTGAGGCTTCAGATAACTTGTGCTGTGCTGGCTTGGTGTACGTCCTCCCTGATACAGAGTTTCCCAAGTTAATTCACGCAAGTATCAGCATGTGGAGACTGTAAAGTTTAGAGACTGTAGTTCAATCCTCTCCCCCTCCTACCCCACTCAGATTCCAGGAGTCTCTTTAATGGTGTTTCTCTGATAACTTACAAATGTTTCAAAACAAGCACCTGTATTTTTTTTTTTTTTTCTTTTTTTGCAGCTTAAGGAAATACGTTGGTCATATACCACTAATTCCTAACATAATTCCATTCACTTTGTCATCATGTTGTCCTTGTCCTTGTAGAGTTTGTACACACAGCAGTGGAAAGAATGCAGTATTTCATGGCACTGATAAAGTAAACTGCCTGAAGTGCTGTGTGCACAGCAAGACTGCAGTATTTTGAAGGCGAGTGTTGGCAAGGTTTCTGTTGTCATAGAGAATGACTAGCTCATCCTGAGGTCTATCCTGGTTGACCTGAGCTTGCAGTGTGCATAGAGCTTGTTCTCGAGATTTATCTGGGACAAAAAAATGGTGCTTTTACAGTAACATCTTAAAATGCTCATGATATTCATATGCCAGCTCACATTTTATTCTAGAATTATTGCCAGGCATATTATCATTCATTAAAAGAAGAGACTAGAAGAGATTTTTTTTTTTTGTGAGAAATTAAATAATATCATGCTTATCACTTTCTTAAAGGGCAGGACGGAGTATGATGAAAGGAGGTTAACTGTGCTGGTTAGGCAGGTCTTTGTATGTAGCTTATTCCTGCTAGCTGCTGCGACAGCGTTTTCAGACTTCTGTTCTTGAATTTTTATTTTGTATGCAGGTAGGGATTTAATGGTACTAGAAGAGTGAGAAAGAAACATAGAGAGACACTGACAGAACATCAAGGACGAACACACACATTGTTGTATGACCTCCACTACCATATGACCCTCTTCACATATGTCATGGGACCAATATATATATTTTTAAATAACCTTTTCTTAAAAGTGATCAGTCAAATATTAAATTCTGAAAACCCAGTTAAATACAGCTTTTGAGAAAGGAGTGAGGTGTTTGTAAAAATGCTGGAGTTTTTCAGTATTCCCTCACTTGTTCTCTGGAAATAAGCACTGAGGAAAATCAGAAAAATGAGGGAACCTATTTGTACCTTTTCCCCTTTAGTGGCATATTGGGATGGAGAGGGTGAGGGGGGCATTTGTTTCTGGGAGAAATGGCTATGGTACTGTTACTTAAGGCAAGGGAAAGGCACAAGATGAGAGGTTTCTGCTTAAGGGGATTGGTGCCCAAATATTGACGCCAAGGGGTAATGGGTTTAAATCAAGGGGTAATGGGTTTAAATCAAGGGGTAATGGGTTTAAATCAAGGGGTAATGGGTTTAAATTAGAAGGAGGTAGGTTTAGATTAGATTGTAAAAAATTTTTTTCTAACATGAGAGTTGTAGAGTACTGGAACAGGTTGCCCAGAGAGGTGGTGGATGCCCCATCCCTGGAAACGTTCAAGGCCAGGCTGGATGAGGCTCTGAGCAACCTGATCTGGTCAGGGATGTCCCTGCTCCTTGCAGGGGGGTTGGACTGGATGGCCTTTGAAGGTCCCTTCCAACCCCAGCCATTCTATGATTCTATGATTCTATGTCACTGTCTGCTTCAGAAAACCCATCTCCTATACATTGTTAAAGAATTTTTTTTAAGAATCAGTGTTCTTTATCATCAATTTCCAATTCAAACAGAAAATTGATCTGCAGTCTCTCTGCAGACTATGATTGCCTTGACGCTATGCATTTGTTAGTGCTGCACCTATATTCATAAATCCTTACAGTCAGGATTTGTGCCTCACAACTCCACACTAATTAAGCCCACCAATGACTTAATACAGGGGAGCTCACTTATCTGTCCCAAGCTCGTTACCAGGCCTTTTGTTGTCATCTTCATTATCATGTTATGCAAAAAAAAGCCCCACAAACAACCAACCTCAACAACAAAACCTCCCGACAGACATAACATCACTCCTGCTCCCTCAGCAGTAAATTTTGTCCCCGTTTGCCCTTCCCTTCATGCTGAAATGTGCTGTCCCAAACCATCGCTTGCTTCCTTCCTTACTACAGAAACAGGTGCACGTTGAGTATGGTCCTGCTTTTCAGACAGTTACAGGAAGCCAAGAAGTGAGACACTATGCTGCTTTCATTTTTTTCCTTTCAAGTAAAAGAACAAGAAGCTATCTGATTTTGCTTATCAGAGCAATGTGCCTTAGATTTGAGTAGCTTTAGCAATTACTGATACACAAGTGATTGTAAAACCTGACTTACTGCTGCACAAGAGGTGGTTTCACTGTGATGCAAGTTAGCACAGGAGGAGCTCTTGCAGTTAGAGTAATTGGAGATTGCTTATAGCATGTACGAGCAAGAGGAATAAATAAGCTTTTGTTTAAGACACTGCTGCTGGTGTGGTACGTCTTAGGTCTGAACTCAACAAGGTAAAAATGTTAATTATTTTCTCTGTTTGGTGCATTTCTTACCTCTGATTTTAGGCAAAAGAACTCATTTTGGTATATTTTCAGAATAGCTGAATTTTTTATTTTTGTTTTTTAGTTTTTTAGTTTGATCGAGCAGTCAGATTACATCAAATACTCAGAACCTCCCCGCACTTAATTTACACGACTCATCTGGCAATTGTAACTGCTAGGGTTTAAAATTTTCCTTGTGATGTATTTGATGATGTTTTAAGAAGAGTAGCATGTGGTGGTTTTTTGTTTTTTTTTTTTTTAAGCAATTGGAGCATATTCAATTATAATAAGACTAATGCTTAGTGCATACAAACATGGGCAATTATTTCCATATGGAGTTTACTCAGGTTTCATATTTTCGTCTTACTGAAATGGACTTTAATGGTGTCTAGATTCTATGCATACTCTTGTCTTTCTGCAGAGGATAAGCTTGAGGAACAGACGTACTGAAGACTGAACTCTTTCAAAGGAAGCAGCTCCCAAAATAAGAAATTAAGTGACTGAATTTCCTCTAAGTTTTTTGACCCTAAATGCGTGTATCTTTGCCTAAAAAAAAAGGAGCTATAATGATAGCTGAAGGCAGTGGATCTTCAGATCATTGAGAACAGGGTTATGCTTCCTGGATTCTCTTGACATAGAATAAATTTGCAGTTATGAAATGTGGAGCATCTGACTAAGTAGTTCATAATATGGGTTAGTGGTGTAAAAAGGTTCAAGTTCCATTCTAAGATAATACTGACATTACCAGCACTAGTGGGACCTTAGTGGAATATTTAGATTAGTTTCTCTAAACTGTTCTTGAATGGCAGTACCAAAGATCAGAGAAAGTCTGGTGATGAGAAAAAAACCTGAAATTTTAGGAAAAATGACCTGCAGGGAAAGGTGGAAGAACTTGAGGTGGTTTAATCTTTTAAGATGGGCTATTAGCAGTGCTGTCTTTTCATTCTCCTTGTCCTGTCGGTGGATCTCTCCTTTGACAGAAAGCTTCTTCATGCTCCACAGTTTGCAAATGCTGCAGTTGCCTCAAAGTCCCCTTAACTATTTAGTGACACAAGTGCAGAAGGACTCAAGGGACAACTGGAAATTAAAGGAAGGAATTTAAAGGTTGCTATTGAGGTAGTGCTGGAATAAGGGAGCAATTGATGAATAGCTTGGTGAAAAAGATGGTGGTGTGCTTCATTTCTTGAAAAGCACTGGAATACGGGGACAGGAGCCAGATTCTTTCTGTGGCTGTAACAAGAAGGATAAATTGCAGATTTTGAAAGATTTCCACTTGTTAATGGAATAAAAACTTGCAAGAGGTTTTCAAATGAGCCTCCAGAATATCTCTTTGGATGTTTTGAAAGCAAACTAAGCAATACATCTTTTGGTATGGGTCAAGTATAAATAGACTGTTTCAGCTCAAAGACATGACAGTCCCTTCTCTGCCATTGTCAGAGGACAGCCTGCACAGGATTCTGTGGCAGATAGTATTGTGTTCAGCTCCAGTTATGAAAATGAAATGCTCATTTAGTGCTGAAATAATTTTTCAAAGAAAACCTATATTGGAAGTTCAGAAATACAGAACATATTGGAGATGTAAAATATGTAACATTGTTATTGAGATCAATGGAGGTAAAAGAGCAATTATAACAGTATTTCCTGAATAACTTCAATTTAATGAGTTCTAATTCTTCAATTATGTTATATAATGCATATATACGTGCATATGTATGGCATGTACATATATTATAAATTACTATAAAGTTCACTCTTTAATAGTATCTCTGTATACGGCTTGTGAGAATTTAAGCATGACAGCCTGAATATTTTCCTGAGTTCAGTATATCCAGGACTATTAAACACAAAGATATTCCTGGTATTCTTGAGCTTCATGTTGTAAGCTGATAGTACATATCAGTAGCATATTACTGTATGTTTGCTTTATTTTTTCTGTTGTTTCCCTAATTATCCACTACTGGACATTGTTGGAGACAGGATAGTAGGTAAGATGGGCCTTTCATATGGAGGGCTGTTGTTATGATTTGGCTGGTTTTGACCTTGACTCAGTTTATCATTAGAACAGCATCTTCTGCTTCTGTAATACTGGATAGTAGTATATATTTCTTGTACTTTTATCCCCAAATTTGAAACTACTCTTACTTGACAGTGTATTTTCAAATTTCAGTTTTCCCTTTCTGTAAATAATTCTTCATCTCACAGAAGAGCTTGGTGCTCTGCTAGTGGTTTGGTTTTCCTTCAAAACATCAGTCATCCTCTGAATGAAGAGAACCACTTGATCTGACCACTACAATGAAAGTGAAGATATTCCAGGTGTTTTTTATATAGGGTACAATGATTTCCAGGGATTTGCAATTAAATATGAGTGAGCCAGCTTTGATTTTGGATGGACATCTTCACCAGTGAGTATGTTTTTCCCTGCAAATGTGATTTATATTGCTTGTAATCTTCAAGTGGCAGCTGCTTGTTGTCTTGTTCCCTCCTGATCCTGGGCTCCGTGTATGGGCTTTGTCTTCATTTGTTGCACCCCTGTTTGGTGGCCGGATTATGTTCCCAGCAGAAATGAAATGAAAGAATAGTTTGCTAGAGATCTTGTTTGTGTGGCATTGATCCATTTTATGCTCTTATCCTTAAAAATGGGGCATGCTTAATATGCATAAGGCATAGTAATTATTTTTCAGTGTACTAGTAGGGGGTGTTGGCAAATTTACATTTAACAAATAAACTGCAGTCATTTAATTATGCTTGTTTAAAGTTCAGTTTTAAAGAGGACTGATGTTTATTTTATGAAAGTAACTTTTGTAGCTCTGTATGTCATAAGTTTTTTATTTGTTTTCTTTTAGGAATTTTATTTTTCTTTATGAAAGGAGACATGTTTTACGAGTTATAGTTGTAACAGAAATGATATGTATGTTACCTCCTAATTTTTCTAAATGAAAGATTTTACAATTAAATTGATGCAAGGATTAAAATAAAATGGCTTTATTAGAAATAAAGCCTCCCTAAGCTGTGTTTCTGAAGGCATTGGAAATATTGATGTTTATTACTGTGGCTTGGAAAGAATATGGCTATAAATTGATATATTTAAAATTACAACATATTTTAAAAGATATAAAGCATGATTCCTGTTTGGAAATTGATGGTATAAAAGTTAACTTCTGGTTTATTCCCTATGTTAACCAGAGCTTACCTGTGGATATTGTTGTAACTGTCCTGTCTGCTCCTCTTCTGAAATTCATTGAGTAGGGAGAGCCGAATGCCAGCAGCTGTAATTACTGCTAAACTAACACCAATTTTAGTTTATGCTAATATTTACAGTTCTACAGTGTAATTGTTAGGTAGTGCTGGAGGTCTTGTTTGTGTGGCCCTTTTGCAGGAGCAGCAAAGGTCTGAGAGAGACAGCTGGGAGATGCAACTGGTTTGGCCATCCTGCTTGAATTGCTTGCTCCTATGTGTTTTCACAACCTTAATTAGCTACCAGCAAAATAATGGGCATGAGACTGAGTTAATGGTAAAGGTTGATGTCCTGGTTCTGGCTAGGATAGAGTTAATATTCACCTGAGCTGGGTGGAGAACTGGAGCTGGTGGCCCCTATGGCTGGGGCACCCAGCTGGGATAATTAACTAATTAGCTAACAGCTGGGGTTAATTTACCCAAATGAGCCAAAGGGCTGTTCCATCCCACCTGACATCATGCTCAGTATATCAGTGAGGAGGGTGCTGAGGGGAGCCTCCTGCTACTGGGAAGAAACTGGGTGTGGAGATTTGTTGTAAGTCATTCTACTGTATTTGTATTCCATCACTGTTTTGTTTTGGTCTGTTATTGCTCTTAAGTTTACTTTTTGTTCAATCTCAACCCACGTGCTTTTGCTGTTTTTTTTTTTTGTTTACCAATTCTCCCTTCTGTCGCACTGGAGGGTGGGGGGAGTGAGAGAGAGAGACTGTAGTCTGGTCCCGATCGGGGCTGAACTACGACAGTTAAGTATGTAGTTAATGTCTTTTTACTGAAAATAGGTCTTATTTTTGAAAATTCTGACTTTATTTTTTTGTGTGATTTATGTATCAGGTAGATAGAGGTACCTATGAAGACATAATATTGTTGTTGTCATGTAACTTACAGTAACACACTGAAGCTGTAATATTGTACTGCGCTCCACGCAATATGTCTTAAAATTCTTACTAAAAGATTACATTATACTCTGTCATTAAAGCGTTTGCTAAAACATTCTTAATTTACTAATTCACATCTCAGAAAGTAGTTGTAGGTAAATAATCATCAAATACCTGTTTCTTGTGGGTTTCTGTGGGGCGTGTTAGCAATCTCCAAGGTTATAAGCATCTGCTGCAAATTAATTAAAATTATCACTAAATGAGGTTGTGGGATACAGGGAGATTGGAGTAAAAGCGAGTGACAGGGAGAGTGAAACAGCCAGAGAGCACAATCTGGATTGCTTAACAAGGTAAACTCAGGCAAATAAATATGCAAAGGAGTATGACAAGATGTATGAGTCATGCTGACAGAATTAGGGACCATTCCTCCAAAAGCAGCAACTCTGAAAATACATCAGTGTTTATAATGGACAGGGTGCTTCACATGAACTCCCAGTAAAAAGGCTAAAAAGTGATGTTTGCTAAATTACAGTTAGGATTAGCAGGGACTTGATTTCATGTGTGTGAAATGCACATAGGTGTGTATTTGTATTTATGTTGTAGGTAGTACCAGTTACAGACTGTTACAAATGTACATTTTTAGAACTGTTCATGAAATGCTGGTGAAAAATGCCCTTGTGGGTAAGTTCTATAAAATGGTTCCAGCACTGTGTCGTGAATTTCTTAACAGCATTAAATTGCTCAGTTGTTTGGAGAGATGTTTGGTTACATAATATAATAAATGACTGATATCGCTACCCTGTGAGAAATGTGCTTTTCTAAAGGACTCTTTAACATGTGCAAGAAAGTGGAACAGAAAGCAGTGGCTGAGCACTGACACCGAATGTTTCCCAGCTGCCGTTAACCCGTGTGCTTTAACAGGAGGCACGCGTAGCCTTTGGGAGCACACTACCAAAGGAAGCAGTGCGTACTTTGTCTTCATATTTTTCAGGCCAGCAGTGGATAATATGCTGGAAAATGTGTTTTAGTCAAATAAAGGTTGCTAGAGTCGGTAGTCATACTGGATAAAATGGAAAGGATCTGTGATATAATGGGAATGTAACTCGAAGATTTAATGATGAGCTCTTGCTTTATTTCTGCGAGTCTGTAGGAAGAAAATTCTGGTCCATACTTAGTGTTGTCACACACATAGGGAATAAAGTACTCTTACTCATCTGATGTATTTGTATACATACATTCTCTGTCTGTCTTAAGAAGTAATATCAGTGTCCATGGCTTACCATCCCTAATAAGAATCGTTTATTTTGCAGCCTGGCTGTACACACGAGTTCTGCTGGTAAAAGGACTGTTTAATCTGACTGATAAGCAGTTATATCAATTGAATCTTAACGTGTTTGAATTAGTATATTGCTTCTATAAATAGTATATGCTGAAGGAAATTGCTTAATTGGTATTCTTGTTGGTTTTCGTTTTGAGCGGATTTTAATGAATTCAGTTTTACCAAAGGCAGTGAACGCCTCAGCACGTGTGCCTTAGCCTTTGCCTGAAGTAGCTGCAGTGTGTCCAAATTCTGTGCTTCCTTATATTCACATTATTTTTATGATATTGTATGATGAATATGCATCAACATGATATTTTCACATGCAGACTGCTTGCTATTAAAAGTCTTCTATGCTATTCCCTGTAATTTTGTCTAGATCAGTGAATACTATTTCATATGCTTTGGGAATTAAAAAAAAAATAGTACCTAGTGTATCTTTAAAAAAAAAATAAAATAAATCTGTATCTTTATGTTGAAATGTGTACATTAAACTCCTATTTATTTAATTGTTTGCTTTTCAGTGAGAGGTTTATGGTGAGGTTAAACAAGAATGGAGGCCCCAGGAATCCAGAGAAGATAGATCGAATGTGTGCACTTTTCACAGTACGTGTCTGTTCCTTTTCTTCTTCCCTTACAGTAGTATGATTGCAGATGTTGTCACCCTGGGGGGGGAAAACCCAATTCTTTCTTTCCAATATATTGAGTAGAATGGTAAGTGTTTCTGAGTTTTGTTATGGTTGTAACTAAATGTTAACATAAGAAAATAGGCATACTTCTACGTTGTTTCCACGCAAAGTAAATATTCTGAAGTACTTACCTTTTAAGTGCATTTTTTTCCTGCTTGTAGTTTAAAATTTTGAATGTTTTCATTGCATGTCCTATGCTCTTAGGTAACAGGGCACAGGAAAAAGCTGGTTTGGCCTGAACATAAAGCAAGGCCATTTTTTTCAGAATCAAAGTTAGAAAACAACTATAACAAGACACAAGCGCACATAGAAGAAAACAGAATTCTCCAAACAGATTTTTGTCATGGTCTGCATAGCAGCCCCAGGTGGGCGGTGCAGCAGTAGCCTCCCAGGTCGGCAGCACAGCGTGTGTGGTGGAACAGAAAGACCAGGATGTGCTGGAGAAGCAGCCTCCAAGTTGAGCTACAGAGGGTTGGTTGTACTAAAGGAAACACTGTGACTTGCTAAGTTTCTGCAGCAGGTCTGTGCAAATAGCTACCCTGTCCTGATGCAAAGCAGATAAGACCAACTGTACCAGCAGTTTGAACCATCTGTCCCAGAAAGACAGGATAAGTAATATCCGTCTGTGGCTCCTGCCAGATGATGCCTCAGATGGGAGCTAAGATTTACTTCCCTTTCATTCTTCAGACTCACCTCTCACCTAACTGCCTTCTTGCTTTACGGTTTTGGTTATGCCAAAAAAGTAGTTTCAAAACACTTGGGCTTTTTTGCACTGCTCTTAAGTTCTCTTAAAAATTGCCTCAGAATTCTGTATCAGACCATGATTTTATCTGGTCACTTCTCAGAAAGAATATGGAAATCTAGAGACACTGAAACTTAACAGCTCATCACAGAATAACTGTAAGGAATTTCAGATCCCAAGTGTGATAAACACCTTCCATCGTGACTCACCTTTAGCTAGTGCACATGCTAGAAACTCTTTGACAGAAGTATTTTTACCTCCAGTGAAGAAAAAAGATGGCAGACAACTTTGTATAAGCTTTGATTCTGATAATGAAACCCTCTGAGGTCAGGCAGAGCTGGACACTGATACAGGCATGGTTCCAAGCACCATTCCATTTTCTCCTTTAAGAATGTGGCTGAATTTCTCCTCTTAAGGAACAGAGCAGATCTAGCCAGATGTAAGGATGCTCAGTTCTGCCTCCATCTGGATACAAGATGTGCAGGTCAATCCAAAAATAGCGCTGACATTGATGCTGACATCAGTAGCAGTTCTGGTTTTGGTACCATCAGGGAAGTGCTACCAGCTGATTAAACATCACCAGAGGTAACAGTGCCTTAATATTGCCATTGGCACCGACATCTCCGCTGTTGGTAACTCAAAACCAAGTGTCTTTCTCTTAGAAAAGAAAGGCACCCAGGCAGCAAGCTTCAGCACTGCCGTCTGGATCATGCAAAAAAGAATGAGTGTAGGATTAAGGATTGTCTAAGGATTATTCCCAAAAGGCAGCACCAACTGCTTCATATCAAGTTTGGCACTTTCTGGCCTCTAAGGTTCATCATGCTTAAAAAGATTTTTGCCATCAAACTTCCCCATGTGCTCTGATGCCACACTACTTGGGGTCATGCACCAACTGTCCTGTTTCACAGTGTTGTGAACGGTGCGAAACAGTTTTGCTCTGGTGACCTGCAAATGAGTCTTTACACGAAAAGAACAATGATATACTACAGCCAGGCGCGTAACGTAGTTCCAGAAGAGACCTGCTGCATATTACAGATGTGGCCAGCCAAGTCTAAAAGAGGCCAGCCCCAAGTATTGCAGACGCGTGGCGCTCTGTGGTACCCATCCTGATCAGAGCTCGCTCCCAAGCTGCCTTTCTATTTAACTGTACAAAAATAGCAAAGCTGCCTCAGCATCAGCTCTCAGAGATGTTTAGACTTGTTGTCTGTCACTCTCTCTGGTATAATGTATACTCTACATAACAGGAATTATCATAATTGGGAAAATAATCTATACAAAAAAATCACACATTTCTGATACAGTGTTTTTCATCAGTGTATTCAAAGAACTTTCCAAAGTATGTAGCAAAGGAGCAACAAATAATAGCTTTTTGAATAACTGTTTTATCTGCAGTGGTTCTATCTTACCATAATTTCTTAATTATGAAATGCTTCCAAAATAAGATAGTTGCATGATTTTCAGGTTTGTTCCCAAGTTTGTGTTAGCTTTGTCTTTATATCTATTTATTTATTTCCTCACCCTCCCCCTACAACCCGCAATATCTTTTTAAAACTCTAATCTTTCCCAGAGGCAAGAAGCCCCATATCTTAGATAATTCAAGATATCCCTGTCTTTTCCTGCTATCTCTATTGCTTCTAGGGGTTCAGCTGTCTCCTTGTGTTAGATAGCAAAATTACTTCGGTTTTGTTTTCAGATTTGCTGTCGTATCACACCAAGGGTCAGAAACTGCTACCTCTGAAGATTAAAGCTCACTGAAGCAAACCTCAGCCGATGTGTGCTTCAGTGACATTCCTGTGTCTGAATTAAAATGTAACTGCACAGTGCAACTGCTGTTTTTGTTAAATACTGTATTCTCTGTGACCTCTGAGGCTGGGAAATGAATTCGGTAAAGGTGTTTACATAACAAATCAGTGGCAGTCAGGTGTCCTTGATTCCACTGGTTTTGGGGGTGGTTGGTTTTCTTAACATGCAGTTAGAGCTTTACAGAAACCGGCACTGTAAAGAACTAACTGTTGTTATAGAGTAACCCTTTTCCATACCTCATGTGGCAGAAAAAAAATGAGGGGTGGTTTTCTAAAAAGCCATGCAATTAGAATTATTATGAAATTATTTTGTATATCAACCACTATCATTCAAGAAGCTCAGAGGGAAATAAACCCCCTGTGGATGCAGTGGAAAAACTGCATGTTGCACACAAATAATAAACATAGTTTGTCCTCTTTTGGGTCCTAAGTCATGTGCATGGATTCTCTGCAAAGAAATGATCTGATGACTTCCTCACAGGGGTTGGGGTTTTTGATTGTTTGGCCCGTGCCACAGGAAGGATTTCTCGCTGTGTGAAAAGCCTCTGCCCTACAAAGGGAACACAAGGCCATCTGGGCGCACGGTTTTTGTCTTTTGACTGTGACACAGTATACTTGTGAAACGCAGAAGCGACTAAAGTGTGAACCCATCAATATGTGCATGCCCTGCCATTTTCTGATATTTTGACAGCTGCCCTTTGAAAAAGTAGTTCTCTAAATTGCTGTTAATTAGAACTGGTAATCTAGCGGTATAATAAAGTTCCGCCTGTCAAATCACAGATATTTTCAAAGATCTATTACTCTCTAGAGTATTAAGTGCTACCTCCACTTTTTTTTTTTTTTCTTTTTGAAATGTGGTGTCAGGCACTGCTGAGATTAAAACTATGTCGAATCCCTTGTTGTTGTGGAACTTCTGTTGCTCCAAGACATGCAAGATAAAGCCTGCCATATGCTACACTGTTCTGTTAGGTGATGAAGAAAGCCTAGAAAGTGTGTTCCCTTATTTGTGCAGCAGCAAAATAAGTCTTAAAGAGAGAACGCAAAGGAAGAAAGATTTATATAGCGTAGTTCTTTGGCTTCAGAGAGACGTGGTCTGCTAGCTGTAGTAAGCATACCAAACAGTGTATTTGCAACTCTCTGCATATGCTGCCCAGAGAAATACAGTGCTCCTTTTATATGGAGTAAGACGATACAGCCATTAACTTATTACTCGCCTGCTGTAATTTAGCAATATAACTCTATATGGAAGGGGCTGGAACTTCTCCTTAGAATAAATTCTCTTTATGCATGGTTCTCAGTCACTGTGCCCAGATTTTATTGTGCTGTGTGTCACTATAATCTACAGTTTGGTGTTTATGTGCATTGCCATCATAATCTCAGTTGTTGAGCTTGGTTTCTTGAGTTACACAGGAAAGAAATTTGCTGTGTGAAATAAAGTTCATATTTTAGCTTCTAGCAAAATGTGATTTTTTTTTTTTTTTTTAATTCACAAAATTAATTCAAAGTAGGAATGACAGAACTTAGATGTCTGCAGTTTACAATTTCTTCCGCCTTTATATAAAAATGGCATTATTTCCTTTCATGATGGTTTTAATACTACTTATTGTGTGTTTTTAACAAGAAAAAGACAAGATTTTATCTGAATCTGAGATTTTTTTTTTCCAGTTGATTTTTGCATTGAATTTAAAAAAAAAAAAAAAAAAAAAAAAAAAAAAAAGTTACGTGCACACACACTTCACTCACTCTCCCAACATTCTGAGGAAGAATACATCGATTATTTTGCATTCCCAGTTGCTCCTCTCTTGAGAAGTGGCTGCAGCGATGCCCTTGATGTCTGGGGACAGTTTGGAGGCTGTATGGCAGAAGTCAGTACACAGCAGTAAGGTGACAGCAGCAGCTGCTGCTGGAGAGCACAAGGAGCCTTTTTGCATCAGGGCCTAAAACATGAGTGAATGCTCTCACCGTGCGTCTTAGCTGTTTAAATCTTGTCTTGGAGGTTAGTAACACAGGGAAGACTTGTTGAACAATGTTAATGTTTTTAGGAAGAAATCCTTAATTTTAATTAAGTTAAATTAATCTTTAATCTTTTAAAAGAGTGAGGGAGGAATGTCTTAGAAGTTGATCTGTTTATAATGTTGCCAGGAAAAAAAAAAAATTATGCCAAGGAAATTGCAATTAAGACAGCTTCTAACGTGTGAATGCAAAATGCCACAGTAATGAATTGACAAGTACTATGCATATTTTCTTAACTTATTATCTTTAATAATAAAGATTTGTCAGGGTCAGTAATACATTTTTGTCTTCATTAGCTTCAGCTTTCCTTTTTCTCTTCTGTAGGTTCACCTTTTCTCATTTTTTGGCTTTTCTTCAACCTCGTTTTTAAAAGTTTTGACCTGCTATTCCATGAGATGAAATTTCAGAGTTTTTGTCTGTGTATATGGTTGCTTGCCATAAAAATAACTTTTAGGAGATCTTAAGGTCCTGTGTTTTGCTAAGCAATTATCTCATCTTAAAACTGAGTTTATTTTTTTGTTTTTCTGTCTCTGAATCTCTTACCATCTTCCCTCCTCAGACTTTCTCTTGCTCTGGGGAATTGCACCTATCCACTAATAAAATAAAACTTCCAAAGCTTTATCCAAATTCAGACAGTCACGCTACAGATTTTTTCTAGAGCCATTATGTGAGACTAAGGCTCCACGATGAGAAGTCAGAAGCCAAAAAGGGAAAGCAGAAGCAAAGGAACAAGGTTAGGGAGAGGTCTGGGACCTACAGTCAGGGGATGGAGTGAAGGAAGCCAGAATGGGCTGCAGCTGGGGTAACTCAGGGGTTTAAATCTACTTTGTGAATTTAATACAGTCTAATATTGTATTTGAATTAAGGATTAAATGGACATTTTAAATGTTTGCTAGAATTTTGATACAGCATCACTAGTCAGTGGAGTCAGAATCTTTCATTTCTTTTATTTCTGAAGGACATTCCGTCCAAATGTAATCCTATGCTTTATTTTTCTCACTGTAAATTGGAAATAACAATAATTTCTCTTATTGAAAGATGCAGGAGCTAAATGAATAGAAAGTGATAATGTATAGTCCTTGTTACTGTTCATGGCAGTTTTGCAGGCACTTATTTTGGAAGTGGAATGTGTTCCTTTTTTAATGTGTATTTTTTCCCAATCTTTTAGGATCTCAGCAGCAAGGACATGAAGAGAGATTTGTACATAGTTGCCCATGTAATTCGAATAGGTACAGTATGGTTTATTACTTGAAATACATAAAATTAACAGTTACCGTATTTTTCAATGTATGTTTTACTTGATGATTTAACTAGTTAGACAGGTCAGTTACAGACCATGTCTATCTGCTGAGGTTAATCTTCAGGCCATATGTAGCTAAGTGTTAAAAGGTTACTAATGGCTGTTTAACAGATATTTTCCCCTACCATATGTGGGGGAGGAGGGAGGAACTTCAAAGTCCTTTTGTTTAATGTTCAAAAATTTCAAATTAGATCTTTTTACTGATGATAAAATAATCTACAGGGCAGGACATCAGCATACCTGGCCATTCACATCTAGTAAATCGAGGGCTTTTAGACAAATAAAGATAAGAATCTGCTTTCCTCTATAGGAGTCTGCAGTGCTTCCAAGAACTCACATTTGAGTTTGGAGAGATGTCTATAAAGCACAAGAGTGGGGAAGCTGCCACACCTGTCAGATGTGCCTTCTACCTGCTGATGCCGAAAAGGAGCATTAGCAGCAGTACCTGCCTGCGGGAAGCCTATCAAGCTTGCAGCCCAGCAAGCTTGTTTTTTTTAAAATTCTCTTGCCTGCTGCTGTATAGCTATCCAAAGGAGAGATTTCGATGTGTAGTACCTAGACCCGATCCTACCCAAGGGAGAAAGCCCTTCCTTGCTGATGAATTGACTGGTCACCCTTTATAGAGTGCGTTTCTCTGAATATTCATAGGTCAGGCTGGGCTTCATTCATTCATTTTGAGATTTGCAGTAGCAAGAATGGAAAGTGTTTAGGATTTAAGTTGAATCTAGAATGTGTCTTATACGGTATGGTGCAGTGCTCAAAGTAGTTCACAGAGAGCTGGATGAATTTTTCTGCCCAGCAGTATGTTTAAGTGAAGCAACTATATGACTTACATGAATTAAATTGCTAGAATCTCATTTATATGGAAGGTGTTAGATAGAAAAAAAGCTCTAGTTACAAAAAGATATAATTAGTTAGTAACAGGAAGTTCTAAATTATGAATGCATGTACTTTCACTGAGAAATTAGCAAGTAAATATTTTACCGATGTTAAGTATAACTTATTTCAAGTATTTAGACCTAAAATGTTAACAACATATAGTACGAATAACAGTCAGTCTCTTCAGCTGAATTATTCTACACAACTGAGTAGTGCACAGTCTTCCATGTTTTTCAGGGTTTCAGTTAACTGAAGAACAGCTAGGGAGTGTTTGCGGTGAGAGGACATTTAGCCCTTTTTCCAGCTCGTTCACTACTAGGATCCGTTACCAGGCACAGTTATCTTTTCTGGAGTACTGAAGGTCTAAACAGCTGAGTGGAACCCCATCTCTGTTGTGTCCTCCTGTGAATGGCAATGTGCCTTCTAAGTCACAAATGTGTTGGAAGGATCGGTTTTTCATTATCTGGCGTCACAGTGTCATAAAGTGTCTAAAAGTTAGAATCACTTGAGACAATAAATGAAGCTTGTAGAAATATAGGCTGTAGTGCAAGCTCAGATATTTAATCTTGATGCAAGTTGTGCTGGACAATTTATTATGTGTAATATTACAAATTGGCTTAGATTATCATAGTGATTTTTCTGGTCTTGGCATTTTTTACTCTATTAAAAAATTGCTTTAGCAATAGGAAGTTAATCCTTGAGCAGCTTCATATCTCAGAATTCTCCTTTATTTGTTCCAAGACTAACATAAATGACGCAATCTGTAATACATTCCCTTAAAGCAATTGTAGAAAATGAAATTTGTATAAATACTGGACGATAATGGAAGGACCACAGTGAATCTCTGTGGATGCAGAGGTGAGTACAGGCTGTATCCTTGGCTCACTGAAGAGATGATTTGTAGTCAACCCAGCTGGATGCAAATACGTGGGGCTGCCAATCAAAGGTGGCCAGACGTGACGCTGTTCGCTTTGCCATTGAGTGTTCTGTTGGCTAAATGAGGTGATGTGCCTTAATCAGAGCAGCCCAGTGGGTCAGGTAGGTTCAAACAGACCTCTCGTTTTGAAAACATAAAAAAGAAAAAAAGAAATGGGAAGTATAGGGAAGACTGCAAACTGTAGTTGGAACTTACTGTAGATTTGCATTTTCAGAGGGATAATAGAACAGAATGGACAGAATGGCTCCATGTGAATCTCTGACATTTTAAAATTATTTTAATTTTAGGTCGCATGTTGCTAAATGATTCAAAAAAAGGGCCCCCTCATTTACACTATCGCCGCCCCTATGGCTGTGCAGTATTGAGCATCATGGATGTACTTCAGTCGATCACTGAAATAAAAGAAGAAAAGGATTTTGTTCTCAAAGTTTACACGTGAGTAACTCCTAGAACTAAAAAAAAAAATAATTAGGAAAAGCATTTTGTGTATTTTGGGTGATGAGATTCTAAAGAGGTGTTAAATATCAAGATGCCATGAACTGCATTTGCTGCTTTATCCTCCTCACAAGGTAAACAAGTGCTGTTTGCGCTGGTTTTTGCTCCTTTATTATTCCAGGAGCTCATAGAAACTTATTGAATATTATCACAAATGTTTCAGTGTGTGAAATGCTTCAGAAATTATTGAATATTACCCAAATCTGTGTGACATGCAAAGGTGCACTTTTATTAATAAGATTTATTTTACATCTACTAAATTCAATACCAGACAAATACGCAGTATTTCACCTCGTGAAGGGAATAGTTACTCATGCCCCATCTCCTATTCCTTGTCATGGTGACCCACAAAAGAAGTGAAGAACAAGTGAAGTCAACAGTTTGTGACCAGAAAGACTCAAAAACAAGTCAACGATTTTTGACCAAGAATCTCTCTTGACTTGGTGATTTTGAACTTTGAACTAACAAATTCTTGTTATGAAATATGGTCTCAGTCTCAATAAAGAGGCCACAGACAAACTGTCTGGAAACTGCAGGGAATATTTAAATCTCCTGTGAGTGAGGATAAATACTGGCAAGATGGGCTGAGATACAGCTGAGATTACTTGCGGTCTGTGGCCACTGTTCTGAGTAATGAGATAATTGGGGGTGGGGGGGGGGTATAGAACTTTGTTATTCTTTGAGAAGTGCATTCAGCAGCAGAAAATCTGACATTCAAGGGAAACTAAATGAAAAAATGGCTTTCGCTCTTTACTGAAGGATTCTTGGGTATCTGCATACATTAGAAGTCTGTAAGTCCGCAGAAAAGTCTCTCAGAGTCAACTCTTCCATTCTTCTTTTGCCAACAGTTATGAAAACTGTAGCAAAAATGTCTTTATAGGGAAGGAAATGGTCATCTTTCTTCTCTTTGTCAATAGAATCTGGATAATCTTGGCATTTTGTGACCATTCAGTTTCAGCTTATCTCAAACTAGTGGTTTTTGGTTATGGAGTTCATGTTAATGCTGGCATTGGAGATACACATTAATATATTGCAACGGCAACATTTTGCATGTTTACAGTAATGGAACATTCTGAATAGAAGACTTCTATCTTGATGCCCTTTTAATGCATCTTTAGCTTCTTATTCACTGAAAAATAGGAGAGAAAAAAACCTGTAAAATACTGGACTTCTCCATTTGCCAGTGACAGATAAAGGCGTGCAGCCAATTAGAGCAATCCAAAGCCTTAGCATTATGATCAACAAAATCACAGGATACAGAGCTTCCCTTTTCTTCTTCCTAATCTGAACTGTTTTGTTAATGTGGGTTCCCTTCACACCACCCAAAGTACCAGCGGTATCTGCCAAAATGGTTAGGTAGGTTTGCACCAGCTGGTGTTCTTCACCTCTGCTTCCCCACACCCTTTGTTTTTAACATCAGCACAGCCATTTCTGTCTTCCCAGAGAGGGACTAGAGCCCATAGCAGAATTCAACTCTGTAATCAAGTGCTTCTAATTTTTTATTGCTGTTATCATTCGCTTGAAATGTTATAAGTCTTGTATATCATTATTTTATGCTACTTCTGTTTGAAGTGTTCTTTGTAAACCTCCAACAAAAATCTTCAGAAGGGAAAATGGATCTGTCTAAAGGACACCAGCTTGTCCCTTCTGCAGCTTTAATAGCTCTTCGTCTTCCACAACAGAATGTTCTCACAGGTTTACCTGCTCACATCTTCTCTCTGCACATTGTTTTAGCTAACCTTCCTGTTCTTGCTTTGTAGGCTAAAATTGAAATGACAGGTTTTTTTCCTTTATAAGTTTAAAATTGTATATACTGAACTGATTTTCTTACTTGCTGCTCTCATTTTGATTATCATTAAAATGCCTGAGGCCAACCCACAAACATAATAAAGATGAAATAAGGAGGGAAGTGTGTTTGTATTTTAAAGGAGCACTAAAGAGCATTCTTTTTGTAGCTATCTGGCTAAAAAGTCTTATGGCTGCCACAAATGAGACAGTCAGCACAGCCAGAAAAGCCTTTTCACGGGGAGAAGCTGGAAAAAAAATTGAGACTGGAAACCTAACAAATACATGATGTTTCAGTGGAGACTTTTGCTGGATCCACAAGAGAAAATGCTTATGGAGAAGGAAAAAGAAAATCAATTTACTTCACCAGTCTTTCTCAGCTTGCCTTATTATTGTTAAAGATTTATGTCTGAAAAATACTTCTTTCTCACAATCTAGATTTTCCTGTTTGTTAATCCTGCAGTCATGTTATAATCTTACTAAGAGGATAGAGTACCACAGCTCTAGTTATAAGCTCATTATGTGAAAGCATGAAGGTTTACTTCTGTAATTCTTTTAAATAAAATACACGTTAAATATTTTAAGTGAAATGGAAACTAAATTCTCAATACATTTTTTTTTTTCTGAGATCACTTAATTCCATATTTTTGTATGAAAGTTTATCTTCAGTGGATTTTTTTGCTCATTGCACGTTACTCTTTGTGTCAGTCTTCCCATTCCCCTAAAAACTTCATATATTTCTCTTTCATATTCTCTTCTTTTTTTCAGGTGTTTTTGTCCTATTTTCTCTCAATCCTTTATTTTTCTCCTTCTCCAGCACTAGCTCTTGTAATTCTTTCCTCTTGATGTGATGTATGGCCTGAATGCCTTTCCCTTTTGATACTCGGTTGTTGCTATTTGCCCAGCTGGAGAGGAGCGTACGCTGCATTTCTGGCCCCATCTCTTTGACATCAGGGGCTGCTGTAATATGGCAAACATTCCAAATGGTACACTTACTGTAGAACCAGCCAACCTGAAAAGGTGATGGATGGCTAAGGAGAAAATTCTTATTTAAACTAGAAATATATTTTGTAATATATTTGTTGTTTAGATAAGTAAAACATTAACACAATAAAATGCATTCCAGGCAAGTGTTTTCAGGCCAGTGTTTCAAAGTTGGGAGAATATTCTTCTTTTTCTTCTTTGTGTTCCGGAAATGTAAAGTGCAGCTTCCGTTGGTAGTTAGCACAAAACTAGCTTTAAGCTATCTTTACAGTCCATTGATTTTGGGATAACTTTGTTCCAGGTTAATTTGCAGGCATAAGTCATCGGAGGCTGAAATCTATTTTAACTTGCACTCCAGAGGCTCGTACAGCAACTGAAAAGTTATGAGAGGTTAGAAATTTTCTGTAGTCTCAGCTGTGGGGATGTAGGATGGTGTAGAATTTGTCCTATAATTCTCTCTCTTAGGAGAGAGAATTCTTAAGGAGAATATTATTTGCAGGAGGATAAATGACTTTTAATGTCTTGGCACCGTGAAGATAATTATTATTTTTTCCTGATGAGTAAGCTGATATTGGTTAAAGTTCTGAGTTAGCACAGCACACTACAGTTATTAAAAGGGATTTTGTACTCTCCATTAATATTTTAGCTCTGTTGTGGTTTGGTTTTGAGAGATTGGTTTGAGGAGTGCAAATGTAGCCGGTTTGCTGTACTGTTAAGTTCTGGAAGGTCACTTCAGTGCTGACCTATCTTGAGTTACTGTGTGGATAGATCTGATCTCTCCACCCAAAAAGGTTGTTGAAGTTACAGGAGGTATGGAGTAGAGGAACAACTAACATGTTTAGTGGTGTAGAGTCGTTTCTATATGAGAGAGATTGAAAAGGTGGGGAGCCTCAGTTTGAAGAGGAGAAAAGTGGTGGTGGGAAGGGGTGCGACCAAGTGTTCAAATTCCTGGTGGAGGATGAACTTGTTCACAGAATACAAGAACTAGGGATGCTTAATGAAATTGGTAGGAGATGATATTAAAAAAGATGGAAGAAGGTACTTTTTTTCAAAAGCAGGTAATAGTCTGGGTTCTATTGCCAGAGGATGCTCTGAAGACAGGCAGTATTAGCAGATCCAAAGGGGGTTAGAAAAGTTTATGACTAACGGCTCCATAAACAGGAGAAGGAGCAGAGAGGGATGTACGCTCTAACATCCTAATCCAACAACCTCAGCCTGACCCTTCATGTACCTTGCCCAAGTAGTATCTCCTATTGCCAGTGTGGAAAGCTTTTTTTTTAATGTTCGTACGTTCTTAACAATCAGCTGAGATGTCTGATACCTAAACCCTTTGCAGTGAAAGGAGAAGTGTTATTCCAAGTTCTCTGTGTTCCTTTTGCTTTTATAATAATCAACATTTGTGGGCCATGTCAGTAAGAGTGCTGTAACAGGCTTTTTGGGTTATCTCATTGTTCTTGGCAGTATATGATTTCATAATACTGAAGCTGTAGAAAATTACCCACTACTACTTGTTCTAGATAGCCTTAATTCCTTTTGCCATACTATTCTCCAGCTGCATGATGCAGCAGGCAAAAAACCATGCCTATTGTCTTCACAGTAGCTGGTTCATCTCTTACCCTGATTTTGCCAACATTATGTACTCTTGGGGGAGGACAAAAAAATGATTAAAATGTTAATATGATCAGGAGAAGTTTTACAAAGTGATTTATTTCTCAAGACTCCTGTCTTTCTAGGAGCTGAAGGCTTAAAGTCTTAATTTCCTTTTTTTTTTTTTTTTTGTTTTTTTTTTTTTTTTTCTAAATTGCTACTGAGTTCAAGACTGTCCATCTGATCCTGACAATTTTACCTTTCCCCAGAGATAAAAGCAATGAGGCATGTGCTGCTTGCCTTTTGGATTGCAACTTTCTTTGTGTACAGAACTTGCTGATCAGAAATGTGTTGCATAGGCATGGCGTTTGTCAGTTCCCCAAAGGACATCCCTTCCCTTCCCCATGTGCTGATAAGTATTCTGTCCTTTACTTTGATCCTCTGATGAAAAGTGCATGCTTCATCTTCTACTTGTGAGTGATGTTTCTTTCTCTTTTTTTTTCTCTCTCCTTGTCTTAATTTCCTGGCTTCTCCCCCTTCCCTTCCCCTTTATTCTCTCTCTTTCTGATGCAGAGATGAAGATAGTTGGGTGTAAGTTTCTGCTTTTCTGTGTAATGTCTGCTTGTTGCTTGCTTTTTCCCATTTTCATATCTTTCATGGAATTTTGGGGATTGGTAAGATAGCAAATCATGACATCATAGGAGAACTTTGGTAAGAGAGAGGCGTAGACTTTGTCTGATCAATCTCTCTTCATACCACAGTTTTTCAGGCAAATTTAGTAGCTATAACAGATCGATCAGTAGCAAAGGTGAGAAACATCTCAGCATCTGTTCCGTCAGTGAGCGCAAAGCCATGGCAAAAACACATTAAGAAATGGGAGTGGCAAAATCCATCAGCTGTTCTCAGAATGTTCATGGCAAGACAGTCAACAAAACTAAAAGTCATAATTATGTAATAATTATCCCCCAAAAGCATTTACAAGGAGAATAAAAAAATATTTTTGTCATTGATAAACTTGCAAAAACGGAAAGTTAAAATACAAAGCTGGAGGAGATAAGAATATATTAAAAATCAGCTTACTGCTACTGAAAGGAAACTGTTTTTGGGAAATAATTGAATTTAAAAGAGCATTGTATAAATTCTTCTCTAGACGTAGAAGTCAAACAATGGATAGCAAATAATCTAGTAAGTATTGTTCCTTTTCCTCAGAACAATTGAATGTTCTGTTCACCAAAAGCTAGAGGAACACACAGAGTTAAACTTGCATAATATTGTCTCTATAGAAAAAAAAAAAGCTGATTTACATACAGGCAGTAGATAAAAGCTTTGTTTCCCCTTGCTGCTGTTACTCTCAGTAATGTTAATAGTTGCATACTGTAACTATTTCAAGAATGTAGGCCTTAAAAAAATAGTGACTGACTGGTGAAGAGGCAGAGAAATGAACTACTGAAAGGGATCTGATGGGCTTCCAGAGACTGTCCAACCCTACCAGGCTTCTGAATTTGAATGGGCAAGCAGTGACGCAGTGGGCAGTACAGCAGAGCGTTACCCCAGTGTCAAACGTGGCTTCGCTGTTAAAGCAAGGGAAGGTCACACAGTGTGAGTCCTGGCACTCCTGTTCTTTTGAGACGCGATTGAGAACAAGTCCACAATGGTCAACCAGCAAAAAGGCCAGTATTTTCAAAAAGATGCTAAACACAATGAGGTTCAAGAGTCGAGCACGCAGTACATCAGAGCCCTAAGTAAACAGGACCATCTCAACAATTTAACAGGTAGAGACATAAATGCTAATTTTTTATAGTTAGATTGCTCTTAATATCCTTGACTGCTTAAATTGTAAAAGACTAAACTTTCAGTTTAAAAATTCCGTGAAGCCCCTCTGGATAAATGCAGTTATTTTGCTAAGTTGACCTGCACATCCTGAATGCTGTGAGCTGCCGCTTTTCCCCAGCTTACAGGGTTCTATTGCATTTACAGGTTCACAAAGTCACAAAACATTGACCTCTTAGAAAACAGATTTGCTAGAATCAAGAGGTCAGAGATTGTCTCTTTCTCCTATAGGAACTTACATGAATTATGTACCCCTTTTTTGATGTAGTATTCACCTGTATAAAACCAGGACCATTCCTGTCCTCAGTGTACAAAATCTATTAAGATCAGTGAATAAAAAGTGTTGGATTAAATGCAGGTGGTTTCTGTAAATTGTTAGTACTTTACAGTCCAAGTAACTGGTTAGTCTTCTAGTGGAAAACCTATGAATCTTATCAGGCTAGATCTCCTACTTATTCTAATAGATACTACACAAGTATTGACCATCAGGCTACTTGATGTTATTAAGTCTTGAAAATGATAAATGAGTATTTGGAAGTCTTCCAGTACATTTCTTTACACTGTAAACATAAAACCAGTATTTGGCTCATGTAGCATTTTCCACTGCTCCTTTTTTTCCGCATTACATTAAAATAGTTTCAGGTCATGTGAGAAAGGATTTCATTTCAATATAAGTGAACCCCCCCCAAGCTATAATTTATCATTTATTATTTAAACAATTGTACATTTCACATAAGACTTTGTAAATAGGTTAAAACGAATAAATAAAATCTCTGTAAAAGGCAAAAGGAGGGTAAAGGAAGAATGAATCTCATTAACTGCACATGTAAAAAGTGCGC
>WHYT01014953.1:0-77618 GCA_009806455.1 Tetrax tetrax | reverse complement strand
TACCCCTTTTTTGATGTAGTATTCACCTGTATAAAACCAGGACCATTCCTGTCCTCAGTGTACAAAATCTATTAAGATCAGTGAATAAAAAGTGTTGGATTAAATGCAGGTGGTTTCTGTAAATTGTTAGTACTTTACAGTCCAAGTAACTGGTTAGTCTTCTAGTGGAAAACCTATGAATCTTATCAGGCTAGATCTCCTACTTATTCTAATAGATACTACACAAGTATTGACCATCAGGCTACTTGATGTTATTAAGTCTTGAAAATGATAAATGAGTATTTGGAAGTCTTCCAGTACATTTCTTTACACTGTAAACATAAAACCAGTATTTGGCTCATGTAGCATTTTCCACTGCTCCTTTTTTTCCGCATTACATTAAAATAGTTTCAGGTCATGTGAGAAAGGATTTCATTTCAATATAAGTGAACCCCCCCCAAGCTATAATTTATCATTTATTATTTAAACAATTGTACATTTCACATAAGACTTTGTAAATAGGTTAAAACGAATAAATAAAATCTCTGTAAAAGGCAAAAGGAGGGTAAAGGAAGAATGAATCTCATTAACTGCACATGTAAAAAGTGCGCGTTATTTTATGCTAAAAATAAGTTTACATTTGTCTTAAATTTAAAACAATTGTATAGAGCTGGGCTTTAAAACAAATACTGTCGTGAAAACTCTCATTAGGCTTTCAGTTCATCCTTGGCAGCCATCTCACACAAAGAGACCTCATCTTAAAATGCCATCCGCAGGTTTTAGTCTATAAATACTTCTGGCCCACTGGCCTTCTAGCACGTTTTTACTCTGTATTAATGAGAGGAGGCCACAGCTAACCCAGTTTTATAATCTGCACTGCTCTGTGCGTGGAGATGTGAGGCCTCTGTGATCCAAGCTGGTGTACCACAGTGTTTCTCTCACAGTGAGTTACTGTCACCTCAGCGCCAGGACCGTTTGTACTGTTTGCTGTGCAGGGGGCATGAATTGGCTGGTCTGCTACACAAGTTCTCTATTTGTCTTTTTTCTTTTTACAATGGAAGTAAATATGGGAAGAGCTCTATCTGCCAAGATTTCTGAGTTGATATGTAGCTGTTGTTCTGTGTTAGAGCTGATGAGGGTCACTTCTTGATCGTACCACTCACCTGTTTTGTTCAGTCCCACGCAAGCTGCACTGGGCTGTTTTTTCGTGCACTTGTGTGGTGGTGTGCAGAATGTTTTATTTAGCCTTGTAGTTTGCATACTCAAAATTTTTAATAAATTCCTCCGTGTCCAAGCACTTATTCTAGTTTTAACTCCAGATTTTCAAGAAACTGATGGGCTGCATACCTGATCCTTAAATCCTTTTTTGTCTTTGCTAATACATTCACCTTCCTATTTTTACTATATATAATGACCTTTTCTATTTTTTTAAGATTCAATAGACAGTGTTTTACAGAAGAAGGTGCACTGTTATACTACACTAAAATACTTTTTTACCTTCTTTTTTCTTCATTTTGATGCAAATCCACTGGTTTTTAGATTGCTCTACTCCCCATCCCAAAGGCATTTTTTTAATTAGTGCAGTAATATCCCTCCTGTTAAGCTTAATGGAAGATAGGATGCTATATATAACCAAATGCTGCCTTTAATTTAGGCTGGAAAATGATTTGCAATCTGACACTGGACTTTGTGTAGCCAGACTGATTTCCAAAAAAGAGGTCATAAATAGGAAGCTCCAAAATGCTAATTATAGTGAGTACAATTAATTTCTATGAAGAGTTATAGCATAGAAATTGAAACTTTTTTCTTCATTGTGCAAACTGCTAAGAAAAAGGGATAGAGTCTGTTAAGCAGGATAATTTTCAAAACAGAAGTTCCTACTTAAATTGAAGAGTTTTGTATTTCCTTGGTATTCCTATAGGCAACATATAGACAGTTTAGCTTGATTTTTGAACAGCGAGAGAAATGTGCAGGTAATTTTCTCTGTGGTTGTGAACTGTGGAGTGCTGCAGTTGATGACTGTTCTTTGATGAGAAAAACAGATCAAATATTTGAGACCTTTCACCAGCCTCTTGCTGTCATCTTTTCCCTCTTAATGAACCATAACATTTTCAGACCTCTAACTGCGAGGTGTTTCAAGCAGTCAGCTCTGTGTGAATCCGCAGTGCAAGTGAGGTTGGTGGAAAAAGGAGGACATTTTGCATAGAGATTCCTATTCCCAGAGAGTTCCTAGCAGAAAGCGCTGAATGTCAGCTACAGAGCTGTATTTTCCATGCTTAAAAAGTTGTACTTACTCCAGAAATAAAAATGAAAGTAAAGACAGGACTGAAAGCTTCTATTGTTTGTCCTTCCACTAGATTAAGGAACAAGTTCTGCAGGGTTATAGACTTCAAGAAGAATTTGAAGTGCTGCTTTGACAGACACGAAAGGATTTCCCTCGTTGCCTGAAAGCAAATGCTGCCTATTTCATTGTGTGTCTGATTAATAAACAGATTTAACTGCATCAGCTTCTCCAAGTGGAAGAAATCCTACATTTGAACAGTCTCTGCTCTGTGGGATAATCATTCCATTACTTCATGATTTACTCTCTTGAGGCTGCTTCACAAAATACGTGCCTTCAAAGGGTTTAACTTTTTATTTTAACTTCTTGTATTTTTATATATTACCCTTTAGTATATTTGCCTTTCTGGCAAGTGAATAAAAAGAAGTGGTAAGTGAACCATCGCGGAATGGTGACATTAACTAAATCTTACACAAGAGTAGGTGCTACCTGTGATCCTTTCAGTGCATACTTTAAAATTGGCTGCATTAGTTTTGAAAGCAGAGTTTCCCAAATCGGATTCTTAAAAAAAAAAAAAAGTAGTGAGCTAGAATCTGTGAAATTCAGGATAACGAGCTGCTGAGAGATGCGAGCATTTCTATTTCTGAATACAGTAATTTGCTCTGAAAGCTCTTGAAGATGACGTAGTGAGAAATGGGCAAGCATCCATACTGCCAGCTTTCTTATATCCACGCATATGGACACCAGAGGCTAGCCAGAAATCTAGCAAAAAAAAAAATTATAATTCCTTCTTAATCCATCTGAACTGAATTACAATCAGATTTCCAAGAAGGCTGATATTATTTTGTTGTTATGATAATAAGAAATTATGAAAATACAGAAAATACTTGAAGAGCTAACTGAACATAATTTTCTGCTGATCATCACAAAAATACTTATTTTTCTTAAAATATATTGGAAATAGGAAGTCTGATGTTAATGATGTTTTGGCAGGCTTAGCCTGATACTTCCAAATCAGTGAACTAGACAAAGCAGTAGAAGGTTTTTTCCCTTCCCCACTTACATAATAAAAGCAAGTATTGATTCTGAGTTCACATTTAATAAAGGCATGACTAACAATGGTCTGATTTTGTGCACTGATATTAAAATGTTCATCTCTATTAACAATTAACTTGCTGCTTGGAATGATTTGGGCATCAGCCATAGTCTTGCAGAACACTGAAAATGATTTGCAGAATCAAAATACGTTGCGCACAGGCACTGAGTCTTCCATGTTGAATTTAAGCTTGTGACTCCACTCTTCCACTGCAGGTGATATACGCAACGACTTGTACCTGACGTTAGAAAAGGGAGACTTTGAAAGAGGTGGGAAAAGTGTGCAGAAGAACATCGAAGTGACCATGTATGTGCTCTATGCAGATGGAGAAATCTTGAAGGTAAGTGCTTATTTCCACTTTGTGTTTCAGGTGCCGTCTGCTTGCACCATGGTCACGTTCTCTTGTTTTGTTGTCTCTGATGCAAGGGTAGTGCTAAAATAAAACTAGCTCTTACTTTTTATTTTTTTTTTTGAAGTTTTTAAACTTTATATTATGATGAAGGAAGTGGTCAGTTATAAATTTGAAAGAATCTGGAGTGCTTCCCCTGTATGGGAATAGGAGACTTGGAGAAATACTCATATAGCTGAAAAACTTATGTAATTTCAAATGTCAGTGACTGTAGTCAGAAGAAAATTTAGAGTAACTGTAGTCAGAGAACTGAAGAGTATATGACAAATGCCTAAAATTAAATAATGTGTGTCATACAACATGATAAAATGTGATTACAAGAGAGACTTCTAAATCTGAGTTGCTGGAGCTGTGGTACTGAATGTAGTTTTGGAAAATGAATTTGAGTAGCTGTATTTCCAAGATCTTGGCTTTCACCCTGGGATGGCTCCATTCCAGCTGTGCGTGGTGATGTTTAATGTTTTTCTTTCTTCCTCTATTCTTACTTTTAGTATTATTGAAGAGAAGAAGGTAGATAAGTCAGCATTTTGTGGGGTGGGAGGGTGTGAGGACAGAGAAGTAAATGGACAGTATTTTGACATAAATGTCTCTCAGAAAAAACTTCCCCCTACCTTTTTTTTTTTAACCTGCACTGCAATAAAATGGCCTTTGTAGCCTGAACACCAAAGTATTTGTGTACCAAACTCATTGCCACAGTCTTTTTTTTTTTTTTTAATTGAAAAGATAACTTTACCTTTGTTACTATAATTGCTTGTTATTTCATTAAAAGTAAAATATTGTCACTTCTAAGGAACTGGTTAGTGCTCATAGCTGTTGCAGGAAGATCACAATCCTTTTCTGTTTGATTGCATTAGGCAACCTTTCAAGTACAGTGACTAATTTTTAATCAGCACTTTATTTCACAGCAGTCTGTCAAAGAATGCCAAACATAGGTCTTTACCCTCCAAATTGCAGTATCAGCGCCTTCAAATGCTAACGTACGTAATGGTAGCTAATTCTACTGTAACTGTGGCGATTGATTATGTATAGAAGCCGTATAATTTCTAGACATTATCAGTCTTAACTTCTGTGTTTTTGGTTGGATTGGTCATTCACAGACACTAAGTTCCCTTTTTCTTACCCTTGCCTGTTGTGGCTGCTGTAACAGTACTTCAGGGCTTTACCTGGGGTAGTTTGGTACAAACAAAGACTAGTGAAAGGTAGTCAATCTGATTAGAAAAAATTGAGGTGAACATGGATCATAAAGGAGAGCCTTTACATATAAGGGATCTTCTGTGTTTTTTAAATTTAAATGACATATTGAAAATCTATACTAGTTTTTATGTTATTGTTCCCCTTTATAGTTGCAGTTAAAGCAACAAAGATGCTTTGTTTACATCAGGAACATCTTCGGCTCATGACGGCTAATGATGCCTAAGATCCATTGCATTTCAAGCATGCAGACACTAGAATTTTTCTACATAGGAAATACTCTCATATCTACTGAAAAAAAAAAAATAAAAAGGCCACCTAAAACAATAAAAGTTGAACTCTCCTTCCCTTTAATTTGAACTCCTTCTCACTGCTTAAGTACATTTGTGTTCTCTCTCAACTGCAGAATAGAACCAGAAAAATAACATATAAAACTAAGTATCAGTTGAACTGAATATAGAGACATAGTTCAAAAGTGCTAAATGACAGTTTGAAGGAAAAATTGCATGCACATAAGAGAAAGAAGCAGCTACTTAGACTTGAGTTTGCAAACTAATAATGTCTCCTCTTTTTTCATCACTGCCATAGTTTCTACACAATTAAAAAATTCTGCAAATTCATCTATCAAAGTTAAAGCAAACGAGACAGCCAGCTAGAATTACTTCTTAGTGAGTTATCTTCCCATTCAATAGTAATGTCCTTGTCCCTGTTGAAGACAGTTGACCCTATTGAGTACATGGCTGCTGTAAGTCTAGAGAAATAGGTTTTGGGAAGTCTAGGTGTCCATTTATCTGAAACATAACACAGGTCTGTTACTCTGGGTTATTTTAGTATGTCACTAAATGGATACCGGTTTACCTTTTATATTAAGAATTCAGGTTTAAACCCTAGATGGCTTATTTTTCATTGCAACCATCTGGTTTATGTAATCTTCGGTATGGACACCCAGAGCAGTGCATGATGCCTGCCATTTTCCTTTAAAAGGGAGCTGGTTTCACCAGAAGATAGATTACGATTTCATTCCTAAATGAAGCAACTGTAAAGAGACTGCTAGATCAGAACTTTCATTTCAATAATTCAGGATAATCTGAAAGAAAATACTGAAGAGTGCAACAAGACAAGTCTAATAACTTTTTCATGTAAATGTTAAGAATAAGGCCTGTACTGGAGAGGGCTTGGTGCAATACTGATGAAGGGAATTACTTTGTTTGTGCCCTGAATGATCACTTGCATGACCCAAGGTTGCTTTCACAGTCAGGTGTAGCTATTTTCTTTCCTCTATTTTGTATGTCTGATGATGACGCTAATTTAATAACTTTCAGTAGGTGATATCGTAGAGAAGCTAATAAAAAACTCCCATTCAAGCTTTCAGTAGTACAACAGAGCACTGGAAGTTGAATCACTGACCCAAAAGCACCACTGTTCTTGGTTGAAATATCCGTTACTGTTCCTGACCTATGGCCTTTCCAAAGCAGAGAAAGTGTATGCAGAGTTACACAGTACAGTGAGGAAATTGCCACAAAATTTTCATCTTATGTTAAAATAAAATCTCTAACTTTTGCTGACCTGCAGCACAGTCCAAATCTGAATTACGCCATCGCAAAGACTTTAGTCTGAATGGTTGTCGTTTCAAAAGACCAACATTTTTTAACAACTTGAAAAGTTCCAGTGTCATTTCTGAACTGAGATACTGAAGCAGAAATCTGATTAAATTATATTTTTAGAGAAGTATCTAACGTAACAACTGATGGTCCTAATAGGTCCTTGGACTCATCTTTATGTATTTGGATTTATGTGTGTATTGTATCTATTCTATGCTTGATAGAAAGCATAGCTTAAATAATAACTTAGCTTATATAATAACTTAAGATACTGGAATTTATCGAGTATCATATGTCTCCGAGCTCTTTGACCCAAAACACAGTTTAAAGATCTCTTAAAAAATTTCAGGTTTCATTGTGTCTGAGTTTCTGCTTCTGACTCTTCCTTTATGTCTACAGAAAGACAGGAATTATATAAAGGTTATCACCGTGTAATAAAATGACTCATCTGCAGTGATGTGATGTCTTTTAATCTTAAATTGTTTTCTTTTGTTCCAGGACTGCATCAGCCTGGGCTCAGGAGAGCCAAGCAGGAGTGCTTACCACTCTTTTGTCCTTTACCACAATAACAGCCCTCGATGGGGGGAAATCATCAAGTTGCCCATCCCTATAGACAGGTTCCGTGGGTCTCACCTCCGGTTTGAGTTCAGGCATTGCTCCAGTGAGTGCAAAATATAGCCAAGAGAAATCCAAAAAAGCTGAGGTCTTTCCACTGTCAGTTTATATTTGGATGAGGCTGTTACTGAGTGGAAAGCGGGAAAGCGGTGCCATCTTTAAATACAGTGAAGGTGCACTGCTAATTAGCGGGTTGCTACATTTATTGAACAGCACATTAAAACCATCATGAACAATCAGTGCAGGGCAAAACATTTTGTAGATGATGTCCCCTGCTGTTCTTTTGCTGTGTTCTGTAGAATGTTTTGTCTACAGCATGTACATTGTATATTTTTCTATGATCAGCGTGTTTGTGTTTGTTTTGAGGCTTGTTGATCATTTGCATAGAATTAGACTTGGTACATTACCTGTAGTTTCTTATGTATTCTGCATGCGCTTTGTTAGGCATACAGAGACATTAGTGAATAACTCTGTGGTATATATGAACAGACAGAGTATGTCCAAATATGATTCCTTATTTCTCTCTCTTGCTACAGCAAAAGACAAGGGAGAAAAGAAGCTCTTTGGTTTTGCGTTCACTCCACTGATGAGAGATGACGGCACTACCTTGTCAGATGATATCCATGAACTTTATGTTTATAAGGTACCAGTTCTTCTCTGCAGACTTTTCATCTACTCGTCTCGACTTCAGTTTAAATAAGTAATGGTTATTACATTATCTTTTTTCCTTCCTCATTAGAAGTACGTAAGGAACAGATTAATAGAAGTTTTAAAATTCTATAAATCAAAAATCACATGAGTAGGTATGGATACAGCCTTCTATTCTAGGTACAGCTTACCTTTTCCCTTCAGATAAGGGTGATTTATCTTCTGTTAATCTTACCTGTTTGGAATTCAAATACACTAGTGTCTACCAGCATTCAGCACTTTTACCAACCTTACCAACCATCACTCTCTACTTTTGTATTCTGAAATTATTCTGCGCTTCAAATGCATCGTGTTACAATGTTACACCCTGGCAACCCTGTAGCACGGGGCTGGGGGGGCAGTTGTTTGGTTGGATTTTTTTTGCTTCCTGCTGATTTGCCTTGATTTATTTCTTCAGTGTTATTTTCAGACAGCAGCTAAGTTGTACAGTTGGAAGATCCTGATAAGTTCTAAAGAGTCAATGGTTAGGAGACCGCACTTTCTAGAGCTGGGTCTGGTTTGTGTACGTACAGGCTGTGAGGGTGGTAAGCACAGCTTTTTCTTAGGAGCATTTTTGTGCACCCAAAATAAAGATACTGTTAGGCAATTGCTGTCGGGGTGTGAGTATGTGGAATAAGACAGACGAGGTAAAATTCCTTTTCCTGTCCTGTACCTGCAGTGTGATGAGAACAGCACATTTAACAATCACGCGCTGTACCTGGGGCTGCCTTGCTGCAAAGAGGACTACAACGGCTGCCCGAACATCCCTTCCAGCCTCATCTTCCAGCGCAGCACCAAAGAGACCTTTTCTGTCTCCACACAGCTTTCCTCTACCAAACTGACCCAGAATGGTAAGTAGCTGATTGAAGAACAAAAAATTCAGTGTTAGCACACAATTCAAAGTTTGTTTTGTAGGGCTTTTACAGAGCTACTAAGTAAATAAAAATTTGTTATGGCAATGTCCTTGAGGCATGAGAAGACAGAATTGGATTGTCCACAGTGCAGTGTCAAGTCATATAGGGAAGAATGCAGTCTTTACTCTTTAAGTACCTTACCATTCCTCCATTCTTTTTTTTTTTTTGTAAGCAGTATTGGACTTACTTGGTATCTTCCTTCTTGTTTTTCTTTTTTTTCTTTTTTTTTTTTTCTGAGAAGTCTGAGCTGCAACAAGAGCAGAACAGTAACGTAATGAATCTCTGGTGGGTCTGGGGTTGCCGTTCTTCCCTCTGCATATGGGTTCTAGCTCTTTCTCTCACTGTTCTGCAGTGGATTTGCTTGCCCTACTGAAGTGGAAAGCTTACCCAGATCGTGTGATGGATATTCTAGGAAGACTGAGACATGTCAGTGGTGAGGAAATTGTTAAGGTATGACATGAAGTAACAGTCTTCGGATATACCTATGTTAGCAAGTTAATTCAGACCTGAATGTTCCCTCTGACTGTACTTTTTATTTCATGCTGCGAATTCTCAGAGTCTGTGAACTGGGATTTTATTTTGATGTGAAAGTGAACAGGAAGATACATTAAAAAAATTGGTGGATAATTAGTCCTTGGGATCAAAACAGAGCTAATCCTTAGGAGAATTCCTTCACCCACACGTGCTGTGAATATCAGGTCCTCAGCACCAGTTTTTCCACTCCACAGGCCCACTTCTGTTCAGCCACACTGCTTGCTGATGTAGACACAGACACTGGTAGTGGTGGTTTCTGCAGACTTGTCTGTTCCAATAGTATTTTCTAAAGGACGTTCTCTGAAATTGTGAAAGTGTGGTTGGTTATTTCTAGAGTGAAGAAAACAGAGCTGACTCAGAAAACCTGGCCTTTTCAAACAGCTAGTAGAGTTGATCTATGTTTCTATTTTGCAAATACATTCCAAATGTCTGTGTAGAGAAGAAAGACATTTCTCCTTGAAATGTCTCTGTGAAACCTTGAAAGTTAAGTTTTGCTGAATGGCCAATGAACCATCCTGCAAACCCACTTTCCTGTCCCAGCACTGTGAAGTGGAGCTGTTGCCTAGAGCACCAATTGCTTTCTAGTGTGTCTGACCTATCAGGAATCTATCTCCTGTCTGGTCATTTCATTGTGTTTTGTAACCACTGGTGCTCTACATGCCAGTCCTTTGTGTGACCTGAACTTTCTTAGGTCAAAGGAACTTCAAAATGCATTTGAATCCTTGTGGTCTCAGTGACAAGGAAGTACATTGCAGATATCGCTCTGATAATTTCAGGTGTGCTGATGAGAACTCTCCCTAGTTCTGTAGAGTTCTATAAATCTAGAAGAGGAGATAATTTGTAATGGCAAACAACCAAAGAGAAGAAACCAAAGAGAAATCCCATCACTTTAGTAGTTTATGATTAAAGCCACCTCACTGTATCTCATTTGAATGTTGCCATATCTTGAATGCTGATCTTCATGATAACTTTGTAACAGTAACAGAAGAGGACAATACCCTGTTTATACTGGAATTTTTCAAGAATGTCATGTTTTGTCCACTTTGTTTGCAGGGCAGTACATGCATCTGGTTTTTATTGAGGAAAGCATAAAAAGATATGGATTAAATTATTCCAAGGGGAGAAGTAACTGATACCATCCCTAAATCAGTTGCTATTTGGCATTGGGAAATTAAGAACTGAATGCAATAATTCAGAAAAAAAAAATTATCTTTTCAGAGACTTTATAAGTTGTTATATTTTATTTCTTGTTTCCTACTTTAGAAAATTAATTAGAATAGATTAAAAAGTCATGAGAGAATGTGCAGTCAACTTGATCTTCAGCATTTTTCTTTATCGTCATCCTTTCTGAGGTCTGTGCTTTCAGGAGAGAAAATGACTGAATTGTCAACATTCAGTAAGCCGAAGGAGGAAAGAAATAATTGGCAATATGTAACTTGACCTGATTAATTCTAGTTATATAAGCCTTACTTTCTGTCATATAACAAAAGTTTTCAATATTAAACATAATTTGGAGCACCAATTAATGTGCTTCAACGTCTTAAATTTGATGACAAACAATATCTGATATACACTAATGACAGGAGAATCAAAGTTGTTTTCCCACTGTTGTTAGGCAGCACTTTCAGTCAGCTTACAGTGACGGGAACACTCAGTTATATTTATTAATCAGGCCTGTGGTACATATTTCTTATTTTTTGTTTTTCTGTCATTTTTGTTTAGAAATACTCCTTGTGAAGAGAAAAATTCTTCTTAGTAAAAACACCTGAAAAATCTGTCATATCATATGCGTAATCTTGAAGTGATTTGTTCTTGGATGGTGTTCCACAAAGATCTCAAGATGTATGAAATAACTAAAATGAGGGAAATAAATCTTTTGAATACAACTGAATTTTAAATTCTTTGTTTATTCATGTCATTTTAGTTCCTACAAGATATTCTCGACACGTTGTTTGTCGTTTTGGATGACAACACAGAAAAGTATGGTCTGTTGGTCTTTCAGTCCTTGGTAAGCTGCTGCATTGTTACTTTTCTTTATTCATGGTCAGTGAGTTTTAAATTTCCTAGTATTTTACTTCCATGAAGTACGAAATACTCAGCTGGACCTGGCCTTATGGGAGGAGAGGGGGATAGCCTCAACAGATCTGAGGACAGCAATGTTTGCTAACGCTTGGGAGAAGCAAACAATAACGCCTAATAACGCCACTACTGACTATTTAAAGAAATGCATATATTTCATTATCCTTAGCTTATGTAACTTGTTTATCGAAACCTAGCAACAATATGCAATTTCCTTCAGTATGGGTTCACCTTTTCATCTCCCACAGGTATTCATCATAAATCTGCTGCGTGACAGCAAGTATTTTCATTTTCGACCTGTGATGGACACTTACATTCAGAAGCACTTTGCAGGAGCACTGGCTTACAAGTAGGTTTTGTTCATCCATCGCTTCAGGAGCTGCTACTAGCAAGCTTTTGGATGATGTCACCATCAGAATCATAGCCTTCGTGTTTACAGTGGTTTTCAAAAGTAGAATTAATCAGATGAGAGAGTTTTCCAGCACAGTTATAGAGAAAAGTGATGAATGTCACCTGTGGCTAAGAATGACTTTGGAATTTATCTTGCCTTTCCGAACTCGCAAATCTTTTTTTGTTTTTTTGTTTTTTTTTTTTTCAACTGAAGAGGCGCTGTGACTCAGCAACAACTCATTATCAGTCTATACTAATGAGCTACAAAGAGCATATACATTTTTTGTCTTAAGAAGGATGCTGGGATATAATAAGACTTGTGTGAAAGCTGGGAGAGCTAATTGTAATTTCCTATTCCAAAGCAGACAGGTATTCACATAAGGTGACGTTCTATTTGATTAGAGTAAGTGTATAATTAAAGTGGATCAGAAACTTAATTTTCACTGGCACTTTCATGCTTTTGCCTTATTTTGTAGTAGTCTTTTTTGAGTCTTGCATCAGACAGGAAGAGATTTTTGAAAGCAGTAACAGTTATTCAGGGTTTTGTTTTTCCTTTCTTTTAGACCATTTCTTCTGTACATTTGAGCATATTCTATCTTTGACCACAATAAACTATTAAAACCAGCTTATAATGGGCTTCAATTGTTTTAAGGCATTCAAATTTTAGTGTAATTAAAATCTATAAAAAATATTCTGTCACTGACAGGTAAAAAACTGTAGATACTATACAACACTAGAAGGCATATTCATGTTCAGAGAGTAAAAAGCTGTTCTACTTTGTGTTAATTATCACCTCTTTCAGACAAAACAAGTGAGATTTTTGGTAGTCTGATGTCTGAAATAAAAGTTGTTTTTAATACAACTCTTTAAGTTAGTCTGAATGGTATTGTCTACTTAGGGAAATAGATGTGTGTATTTTCCTTGTGATCTTAGTTTCTAAAAGCTGCTTACTTAGAGGAGATCTGGAATTTCATAAAAAAAAAAAAGAAAAGAAAAAAAAGAATACGTTCTGGTCTTAAAACTTCATTGCATGCCTTTATCAAAGCTCTCTCTTTAATAACATCTTTTCTATGTTCTCTTAGTGTTCGTCATGGTCTAAGACAATTATATAAAATTATTTTATGGGCTTGAAACTTTAAATAAACATATATATTATATAAATTCAGTAGCTAGGACAGCTATAGGTGACCACTGAAATGGAACGAAATGAGACTATTTTATAGATTTCTCCCTAAAATTAAAATGTTTGTTGACTGACTAATTTTAAAATAGTGCTGAAGGGTCATCACCTTTTCGCTCTTTCTTACATTCAGAGAGCTGATCCGGTGTTTGAAGTGGTACATGGACCGTTCAGCTGAGCTTGTACGCCAAGACCACATCCAGGAAGCGATGAGAGTATGTATGCAATAGAGGATTTGTGTGTTGGTTCCATCTGTGATGACAAAAGGGCTGGGGAAGCTGTAAAGAAAATCAAGGGTAGTCTGGCACTGACTAAACTATTTGTTTAACCATAATTAAAAAAAAAAAATATTTTGCCAATATTTTGACTTTAGAGGGAGATTCACTCTTGTGCAGAAAAAAAAAAAAAAGGAAGAATTATGTCTCCTTAAGTCCTTTTGATGTCCTATGGAGAACTTGAGTGAGACTTACATGGAGTGTATACATATATACACTGGCCATATATGTGTGTGTGTGTGAGAGTATATATATGGGGTCTACACCTTGCGCTTCAAGAAGTTGTCATTTTAAATGCACTGGGCACAGGTACTGTGGATCAAAGGTATGCTTTTCATTTCTGGCTATGACACAGCTTCATTATATTACTGGTTGAAGTTCTGGAGTATTTTAAGAAGCAGATGAATGAGCCTTTAAGTGGACAACTACCATTGCAACTACCTGAATCACGGTTCCGTGATGAGAGTATGATCTTGCAGAAAGGCACAGCTTTCTAATGGCGTGTGAAACAAAGGGAATATTTTCGGTGCTATTACAGAGAATTCAGAGAATAGATAAAGTATTAGCTGTACTAGGTGTAAATTTAAAACGTTTCTGTCAAGTATGTAAATACAAGATTCCAAAATTTGCAGGGTGATATTTTTCTTTGAGTGAGTGTCCCTCTGTACCTTACTGTGAGTAGGCTTATGTCCAAACAGTTGAGTCTGGACACTTTTAGAACTAGTAGCAGTGGCAGAAATTAGCACTTCCTTTTTCTTACTTTTTCACATAAGTACAAATAGGTGAATCATGCCACAAGAGAAGCACACGCACATACATACCCTACTCCTCTAATTTATGGCAACCATTGGGGAAAGTCAGGGGTTCTTGCATGTGATGTACCATGAGTCTTTAGGCTGCTGGTCACAGGTGATTGGTGTGTGCTCACCTATTGTGTGAGCATGCATACAGACTACGTTTTTAAGAAACTCCCTTTAATTTGATGCTGATTTTTTAAATATCATGCCAAATGTAATAGAAGGCTTGAATCTTATTTCAGTGCACTTGTATGTCTGAAGGCACATATATCCATCATATCAGTGATTTTGTAAGTAGTAAGAGTCAAAGGCAGACCAAGTGCTGATGTGTGCTAACAAGACTTGGTTTGTGTTTTTACCGCCTCAGCCATGTATCTGCAAACACCCTGAACTCTTCAGTTAGCTGTCCTTGTGGGTTCATTCTAGGCAACAATTTAGGTTGTCTGTGCTAAGGACCTGGAGCGTCTCTGAAAGCCTGCTATTTCACTTTCAGTAGAGAATTACAGAATTTCATACATAAATCCTCTGATTCATTGCAAAACATAATCTTCACATTAAAGTTATGAGCTATAGGTTAGAATTATGATTGTCTATACCAAACCTATAAAACAGCTCGTACGAGCACTTGACTTGCTGTATTTGGTGTTAGCAGCAGAGATGTTAACCTTAAAGAGCTGATTCTTGTGAACCAATTGACTTTTGTCTGGAAAACTATCCAGAAATACAAAGTGTTATTTCCTGTTTAAGTTGTTTGGTGTAAGGAAGCTTCACTGGGAAATGTTTTACTAGAGAAGTATAATGTACTGCCAGATTAGCAACGTTGCCATCATTCCTGAAAAAAAAAAGGCTGTATAAGTGGCATTTTGAAAGCTGTGATGGCTTTATAAGGAATTTCATATTCCCATTCTCTATCCTTAAAGCTGTAGCATTCTAGAACTTGCAACATAACATTGCATATTAGTGCATATAGTGTGGTGGTTCAATGAGGGGTATCTTATGGATGCAAAAATATATGGCGAGGGCAAAATTTGTATTGGAATTAACTTTCAGCTTCCAACAATGAAGCAGACAATACTACTTTCCAGCCAGTACTGTGGACTATTACTAATGTTTCTGTATACGCCATGATTATTGGAGCTCCAGCCTGTTTGTTTCCTGTGCTGGATTTTGAGGATATCGTCAAACTACGCATCGTGCTTTCCCTTAATGCTGCCTTAACTGTGTATTGTATTAAACTGTAAGGGAAGGAGTGAAGTCTAAATGTCACTGGTATTTAGTACATTTCAGTGTTACAGTTGTGTACACCAAATGATCAAAAAGACCTTGTTGCTGTGTAGAATATGATATTGCTGCATTAGTGTCTGTGAGAACCTTCGATAGATGGGTAAGCTTGTTAAAGGCTGCATAGAAGAATGGATTTTTCTTCATTGACACAGCTGCCAAATAAATGGAGTTCTGAATAATGAAATCTACAGAATTCTAGTTAAAAGATGTTTAGGTTGCAAATTCATACTTAATGTAGACACATCATAGAGCAAATTCTCATTCTGCTACAAAAAGATCCAATTTGCCAGTCCTTCAGGACTGCTCCATCTGTCACACATTGTATAGTGCTGTTAAATGCCATCTTCTGTGCAGGTTATTCTCCCTCTGCTGGGTGCTCTCCAAGTTTCATGTCTGATGATAAAAGAAAGACACTTTAACTTATCACAGCTCAAAGTAAAAAGAAACTCACTACAGCACTGCTGCTTGCTACTGTTATGAGCTGCCAGAGGGCTTCACGTGCTGCTCTTGTCTTCTCTTTCTGCATCTGCATTTATTTCTGTTTGTACATGTAGCTGCCAGAAATAAAGGTGAACCTTGCTGTTGTGTTCAAGTTGAAAAGTAGATTCTCCTTTTTGCAGGTAACCCTTCTTCTGTTCTACTGACAGTCCATTTATCTAATCCAGATTAGCTAACTCAAGTATTTAAAGGTAAAAACTGAATAAAAACAGGAGGATAGCTTTATCAGACACTTGTAGTCATTGTGCCGTATCACAAGAAAACAAGAAGTCTCCTATCTTCATCAAGATTACGTAACTCAAATTTGTCTGACTTAAATGCATGCCTTTTTTGTTAGTGGGACACACTAGTAACAAAGGTTATTGGTTGAGAAAGGATATTTGCCTTAACTGAATTACATAACTTACAAAACCTGTTTTTCTTTCTCCTTTCTAAAGCTGAAGAATTTAGTTATTATGTACCTACAATCTTTCCTGGTTCTCTTTAAAGCTCCTTTATTTTTCTTTCTCTCTTTTTCTTTATCTTAATCTCCTTCCTCTCCTGCTCCTTAAGGCCTTGGAATATCTTTTCAAGTTCATTGTCCAATCTCGGATCCTTTACTCCAGAGCTACTTGTGGAATGGAGGAGGAACAGTTCCGCTCCAGTATCCAGGAGCTTTTCCAGTCCATCAGATTTGTGCTCAGCTTGGACAGCAGGAGCTCCGAGACTCTCATCTTCACGCAGGTTTGCTATTTTCTACACTTTCACTAGCAAACCAAAAGGCAGCTATTTTCTGCAAAGGTAATATATGACAATTAAATGCAGGTTAGTAGATATTTTCCCCTCTAACAAGCTGATGATACTGGAAAATGACATAGCCAGTTAATGTTATTAGACAGTTGCTTTGCACCACTTCACAGATACAGGTGAGCTGAACTGTGGACTCTCAAGAGGAAAGTGACTTCTCACATGAGAACATGATTTTTGCTTTTCAAAAAAGTAAACTGTTTTCAAGTCTCTCATTCATATATCTTATGGTTGGCCTCAAGAAATTTGAAATCCTGAATTGTAGTAGTTCAAGTCAATACTTAGGGTCATGGCAACATCACAATAGAGAAGTTCAGTTCACTTACAGTCAGATAACCTGAATTCCAGCATGCTCTACAATTACAGTCAGAATCATATGCAGCCTGACCGCGCGCACACTGTGATACCCACACTCACATTTAACACATTATTTTGAATACGGCCCAGATGACTTCATGAAGATTTCATGTAGGCTTAAGATACTACTAAAAGTAAGTAAGGATGCTGCTACGCTTTGTTTTGTATTTTTAAGACCACTGTATTAAATTACATACTTCTGTGTTTAAAAGTTTAAACTAGTAATGTCAAATGTGTTGTGTGTGCCTCAGCTTGGAGAATGTCAAAATAGGTCACCTAGAACTTCCTGGCCATAAGAAGGTGACTTATAATCACTAATCTACTATTTACAGATGTTTTGAACATCTACTGTGGTTTGCCAAAGAAGTGGTTGGTGTGAACGTGGCAACAAAACAGTGACTCCGCTGGTTAGGGAAGCTGCCAGCAATGCGACCTCTCTCTTAAGAAGCTGCTCTGAAAGCTTTTTTAGAACAAGTGCTCTGATCTTTTATTTAATCACCCATTGTGGGTATAATAAGATGAGCCAGGAACACGAGAAATCAGTGCACAGAATTTCGCAGGCAAAGTGACAGCGAGTGGAAACAGCATCTCATGAATGCAGGCTGTGTTAGATTTGAGGATGGGGTTATTTTCCCTTTTTCTCTTTGTCTCTTTTTTTTTTCCTCCTTTCTCTCACTATGGTATTTCTTACTTTGGACTTTTGTAATTTGTAAAGCCTGTCCTTGTTTAATCTTTGAAAAGTTTACTTTTTGTTTCCCCCTTGCCACTCTGTTGCCCCTTGATCCCAATTGCCCCATAGGCCTCTCAGCCTGGAGGGCAGGCGAGCGGAGCTGGGACATGTGCCCCACAAAAATGTGGTGGTACTTCAAGGCCGTCATTTAATTCTGTAAGTAATGATCCCCAGAACTGCACAAGTATTTCATCACGGATGTTCCCAATTAATCCCTTTTCCCTACCCCAAAACCCTGTTTTCCTGCATACAAACCGGAATTTAATGTTTAAGTGGCTGGTACTTTAAAACTAGAAAATGTGGAATATTTCAGTAATTTATGGAACAGCTTATGGCATCAGCACACTGAAAATACTGTACTGAGGGCGTATACAAGATTATATACATCAGATTGTTCAGGAGAACCAAGGAGATTATGTACTAGTTCCGGAAATCTAGGCAACTGTTAAATATCTACAGAAATGCTTGAGGCCCTAGCAAACATAATTTTCCTCACACTTGTCCTCTTACCCAGGATATTAGAGAGATCTCAATATAGTTCTTTCCAGCAATGAGATTAAAACTGATTATGTCCTTCCTTCCAGGCAATTAGTGCGACATGAGTAATGTTCCAGCATATTTTAGGGTGTTGCAGAAAAAAGGGCCCTTCAAGGAACTGATGAAATGATGTAGCTGTTCCTCCAGACGGCTCCAAAGCTTTGTGGAGAGATCCCAGGCATATCCTTAGATTGCTGCTGGACATCCTAAATCACCACAGAAATCCTTCTGCTTTATAGTAATAGTTAGAAACAAGTTTAGGAAAACTCCTGTAAGGATTTGTTGGGCCAGTATTGTAACTTGACTTGTGTTATCCCAAAGATGAAGATGATGACTGGATTTGTGGTTGTTATAGCCTTCCAAGGGTACCATGAGCTATTTAAATGATTCATATTTGTTTATTCTGTTAGTATATTGTATGTATGTAGCAACAAATAGGTGACAACACCCAGGAAGCTATGTGGGGTTTTGTGTAATCTGAATTGATTGTAACAAGACAAGATGTTGAGAGATAACGAGCATGAAGAAGAAAGAGGTAAATTTATATTCAGAATAATTTAATGGGCTCTACAGTGTTAGTTGTAAAAATAACTTAGACTTTGCTCAAAGACTATTAAACTGTTGTTTGAAGGAAAAGATACTTTGAAGAAAGACTTGGCAAAGAAGAAAGCTGTATATTCCATGGATTTAGGAGAGGCATTCCAAGGGGTAGAGCCAGCATGGGGGTACAGAAATGTTTACGCAATGAGAGAAGAAAAAAATCTGCGAGGAACAAGAGAACTTACTTGCAGAATAGTAGAAAATACCGATAGGTGGTGAGAATCTGGAAGGGCAAAACTGAACAGCGATCTGCAGTGAAGTCTGGTAAATCTGAACTTCTGCAGGAAGCATGTTTTGCATGGACAGCTTCAGATGAGGGAGGTGGAAACGGCGAGAAGGGAAGTGTGCATGGTGGGGGGGCTGTGGCTGCAGTGGATGGGAATAAGGCAGCCAAATCAAAATCAGACTGTACAGCAGCTCAGGAAAGCAACCATCTGGGAATTTAAGTACTTATAATGAGGAAACAGGCATGGACGTTGGGTAGGACGTAGAGAAAAAAAGAGAAGAATTTTAAGACATTACAAGTGTGTGGCAGTTGTTAGGTATGACACCAAGTCTGTGCTACTTGAGGACAGGGTGATGTATGGAGTTTTCTGCTGTTACGAAGAAATCAATTGAAAAAGTGTGAAATAAGAGTTTTATTTATTTTTTTTTTCTTTTTGGTTGTGCTGATGTTTTTTCTGCACTTTAAGAGACACCTTCAAGGATAGCTCCAGCTTACTGGAAATATCTGTTACTGCAAAAATCACGTGCACGCTTACTTGCATGCTGTGATGCCTCTCACATGAAATCGCAGCCCACCCCTATTGCAGAAACACTGCAACATCACATGACGGTGCTGCTATGGTTAAGGGTCTGTCAACATGTCAACTGAAAATTGGTACGGAACTCTCAAATCAGAAACAAGTTTTATGTTTAGTTTTAAAAGTATATCAGCAAGAATGGACTATTTTCTGTTCTCTGGTACCTCCATTTTTTTCTGTTTTTTAACCTGTGTCCTAAAATGCAGCCTTTTGAAGCTCTACAGTATGTATGTGCTCAGCTTACCATAAGAGTATTGCAGCAGCGCTTGATTTTTAGAAACTACGTGTGATTTGGTGACTATGAACATTAGGTATCGCAAAACATTAACCCCAGCCATAGTGCACTATTTAGTAGCTTTTTGCAGACCCTTAATTCAGTTTTGCTGTTGTTTCTATTTCACTGCATTTAGCTGCAGTTACCGAATTCAGCATTTTCAGTTTCTTCATTTACTTTTTTCAGGCTGCTTTGCTGAACTCCTTCCCTGCTATCTTTGATGAGCTGCTGCAGATGTTCACTGTGCAGGAAGTCGCAGAGTTTGTGAGGGGCACCCTGGGCAGCATGCCCAGTACAGTGCACATTGGGCAGTCAATGGATGTTGTTAAGCTACAGTCTATTGCACGCACTGTTGACAGCCGCCTGTTCTCTTTCTCAGGTAAGACAGCAGTATCTGAGGCTCAGACTTGCTGCTAACTAAGAGCAGGAACACGTTACATTTATTTTGCAGTTGCTTTATTGCAAACAATTCATTGCTGAATGCCAATAATCTTGGTAATTTTTTATCTTGATGTATATTTACTGCAGGTACTTTGTAAGTTTCCCTATGGTAGAAAATGTTTATAAATCCATCATAGATGAACTGTGTTTACTAAAGGTTAATAAAAATATGTACATTAACAAATCAAGTCAATTATTAAAACTGCCCAATCTCACTTGATACTTTGTATTGCTCTTCTGTGGTTGTCACTGGTGGGAAGACAACCTCCTTTCTAGCAAGCTTATTGTCCGAGAAAGAGAAATGGGGAGATAAAGTTATAGGAGATAAACCCACCACATTCTTTTAAAATATGTTTAATCTTCACATTAGAACTTTAATATTTCTTTACCTCAACATATTAATAATTCTTTAAGAATTAATTGAATGAAGGATTGAAGATCATGATTTTATTTCATACATAAAAGTCTGACTGAAAGAAGTTATGAAGGGAATAGTGGAAGATAAAAAGCACCATTGGGCTTATCTTCCCTGTAGTGAGGATCTCAAGATAGTGCACTCAAATTATTCTCCTCAGTGCAAGGTGAGAATGATAAGACCACAGAATTATGTTTAAACCATACATTGTAATTGTTTATAAAGGTATATGTTTTTTCTTAAATTTGAAATTAATTTTAAAAAGCATGAGCATGTAGAGAATTAGTAGTTTAGTCCAAAGGAGGCTGTGAAACAGACAGTGAATTATATCTAATGATAGTGTTTTGAACCTATAGATAAAAATATTTGTCTTTGTGGGTGCCAGTTCATGGGCAAAAACTTCCTCTTCTGTTGTCTTGATGAAGCCAGGTGTAAGTTCACCCACAGGGTCTGGGTCTTTAGTCCTGCCCTTCAACCTTCTCCTTTATAATGATACTGGCAACTAATGACGCTTTTAGCTGCTGCATAGCACCATGACATCTCACTTCAACATCAAAAAATCAGGAAGAAAGCTTCAGCATTGCACGGCAGCTGTGACTGTATATAGATGACACATGTTCCACCCAGCATAATGGTAGATCCCTGTCATGGAAGCATGACCCAGTACTCCCAGGTCTGCAATCTCTCCCATGTCCTGTGCACCCTTGGGAAGATGAATCTAGTTTCCAAAGTTATCTTTTGGCTGCCCACCCTACCCTGCTCTTCGGGTCTTGCAATTAAAGGAAGATACATTATCTTTTTCTTGCCTCCCATCCATATGGATGAATTATTTTCCTTTTTTTTTCTGTCCTGTCAGTCTGCTGACATCTTGCCACTTTTTTCCCCGTCTCCTTTTTTTGTCTGTTCTGGCTACTGTTTTCTGTAGCTGCTACCTGCTCTTCCTTCTTTAATAAGATCAAGGTTTGTAAGCCAGCTAAAAGAGAAGAATTAGCCCATTTCCAAGAGGGGTCTATTAGAGAAGCTCTATTAGCCAGGACAACAGATCTGGAAAGCAACATGAAGTGAGGAAGAATTTGCACAAAGGAAATCAACATTAGGAAGCAGCCGTTCACAACTGTTGCTTCCAAGCTGTATCACTATTGAGAACATCACATATATTGCATTTATGAATTTTTGAAACTAGATGCACTATTAATTCATTAGATACAGTTCTTGGAACTGTGGTGTACTACAACCTGTACAGTGGAAGTTGCACCAATTAATCAAATGTGCTGTGTATTAGTAGGCTAATTTGGATACCAAAAGGCTGTTGATTGGGTTGGCTGAAATTTAAGTCTCTTTTGGAAGAAAAGTGATCTGATTTTCCTTCTTTCAGAGTCCCGGCGCATCCTGCTACCTGTAGTTCTTCACCACATTCACCTACACCTACGACAGCAGAAGGAGCTGCTTATCTGCTCTGGGATCCTCAGTAGTATTTTCTCCATAATCAAGACCAGCTCTTTGGTAATCTGCTGTTTGATTGATATATTTATTATTTTTTTTTAATTGCACCACTGATTTAGTAAAATGAAGGCTGAGGGATTTTTATAGCTTAATACAGTTTTTTGAAGATCCTTCTACAAACGAAATTCTGCTAATTTTCTGACAGCAGGAGAACATCTGAAATGAAGGTCTGCTTTGTGCGTGTGACTCAGAGCATTCTGATTACACAGTGTTCTTGCTGTTAGGGAAAAAGCATACACACTTACCAGGTTTGACACTGTTTAATTTTCTGTATCCAAGCCCAGAACTTGGATGTCAGTGGAGTTCAAAAGCTGTGCACAGCTCTAGGACTTACAGTTCTGCAAGAGACAGTAACTAGCACTTTGTGAGTCATGTTAAGAGAATACTCTAAAATTATCCAATTAATGAAGTCACACTTACTTCTGGAAATTGCTGCTGAGTTGAAACACCAGCTTTGATGATCATAATACTCTGATCTCAAATGGTAACTTGATCATTTAAAGCAGTGCTCACAAACAGAAGGTGGTGAAGCTTTCCCACCTGATTCTAAAGGAGGAAGCTCATGGTGCTAAATATAATTTATACCAATGAGTATTTCCAATTGCAAGTTACAGCTTTGTGTGAAAGGAATGAGATGAAAGGTATAATGGTAATAAGCTAAAATAATGCTGCCATAGGATAAAGGTTCCTAAATATAATTTGATTCCGTTGTGTTCTAGAGTGCATGCAGACCTTTGATTATAGATTTACCTTTATGGCTGTGACCCTCAATGTTTTCATCAGAGACTGAGAAGGTAACACACACACTGGCATCACAACAGTATGTGGTACCAATGATTAATTTGATTTTACTTCTCTGAACCTCCATTACGGAGCTCTCCGGCAAAACGAGTGTTTGTGGTATGGCTGACTCAGCAGAATTGTCTTTACCCATTCCCTTCTCTGCAGTTTTTAACTGTCTGTTTGCTCACCACTTACCATAGGAGGGAGATGTCGTCGAGGAGGTTGAGATGATGGTGGAGAGCCTCCTGGATGTGCTTTTGCAAACTCTGCTTACAATCATGAGTAAATCGCAGTCTCAGGAGGCGGTAAGAGGGCAGCGTTGCCCGCAGTGCACAGCAGAAATCACTGTTAGTAACTAACAATCAGTTTCTATTTCCTGCTTCTCTAACCTTTGATTCAGTCCCTCACCACCATCGGCACCTCATTATCATCTCTGCTGCATGAACGCCCAGGGCTTTGTCTCCTTCCCTTAATAAACCACCAATCCCTTCCTTCCTCTGTGCAGTAGTGAGGTCTGCAGGAAACAGTGAAGCTCAGGAAGCTTTTGTGGATGTCAGGTTATTTTCTTGTTTTTCTTTGCAGCTGTGATTGAGAGTTATTGTTTAGAACGTGAGGCATACGCTAGCTGGGTAGCTGCCTGGGGCTTCACTCCTAAATAGTGAGTGAAGGGCTGCATGAGTATCAGCTCTGGTTCCTAGGGCTGAGAATGCCGTCACTCTCAGTGGAGACCTTGGAGAGTTTCTGTCCAGGTTCACAGATTATTTCATGCAAATAAAACACAACATATTTTTGAAAAAGAAATTAACAGATCCTAAGTCAAGTGAGCTGTTGAGCTTCATGGAAGAAGTGGAAAAAGCCACCACTTTGTCCAGACTGCCAGCATAAACCTAGAGAAAGAATTTTTTTCTTTGGTATGCAATGGAAGAGGAGAGAAAGAACAGAATTTTGCTGTTCACCTTTCTTCTTTTCTGGATTGGTTGCACTTTTCTATTGTAGCCTATTTTAGTCTATTTTTGCTTGTCAGAACCTGTAATGCAACTTTTGCACAATGTATGATGTTAAGCTGTTGTTGAGACATCCCTTTTTTTTAGACTTGCTTTTTTATCAAATGACTGAAATATCAGTGATCTCGTTGGGGGCAGATGTACGCTATGGTACACTCCTCACACAGGAGAAAAGATTGTATCTTTCCATGTTAGCTCAGATGAAGTAACAAATGGTAGAATCCTCATAACGAACAAGGCATTTAGTAGTTTTCAGACATTATCTTTGATACAAAACAAGAGAGGCACTAGCTTGCAAATGTCCAGTAACATCTCAGTTTCCTTTTACTCCTACCATTTGGCTCACTGTTATTTATCACATGCCACCTCACACATAAAAGCACACCTTCCTTCTTCCCTAGTGACGTTCAGCCCCGTAAAGTTTATTGGAACAACCTATGTCAAACTTCCAGGTAGATGCTTGAGCCAAATAGAAAAAAAATAAAAATGGAATGGACAGTCCTAGGTATAAAATGTCCCTGTCTTTGTTTCTGAATTTATATGTCACAGCACAGTGATATCTGGAATCTTATTAGATACTGCTTAGAAAGTAGTTTGTATATTTTTGAAATTAATTGCTCATTGTCACAGGAAAAAATAGTGTTGTGCAAAGGACTGCCAGTCAAAAGACAGACTCCCTACGTTCTTGGCACTGCCTTACTTGTTATCTTGGACAGATTGCTTAACTTCTCTGTGCTTTGCTTTCAGATATGTAAAATGGGGGAGCTCATCTTTGGAAAACACTTTGGGATACTGTGGTAACTGTTTAGGGTGCATCTGCTTTGCAGGCCAGAAATGTAATTGTAGCTCACGTAGGCTTACCCAGACTGTATTCAGAATATCGTACTGGGATACTGTTAGTGTTGTAGCCATGACAGCACATAACTTGGTGAGCACTAATAAGCCACATATTTACAAGATTCCAGACACTTTTTGTGGCCCATACTGATGCCATGCTGTCATTGCTATACTCTTTTGACTATCTGTGCCAATTAGTTTAAATAATTCCTGGTATGTCTGCATGAGCTCCAGTGACACCTCTGACAGACACAGTTTATTAAGAAAGTGAAAAAGGTGATTGTCAAAAACTGCATGCTTGGAGGGTGATTCATTAATGTCTGTATTAATACTTTTGAATTATTTTTGTTTAGACTACAACATTGGTTAAAAGACCTTTAAAACTGGCATCTGCAGAGGAGCATCTAAGAGGTGTATTCCTATGTATTAACAGTAATTCACAAACTGTTACCGTGCAGTATTTTTAATCTCTGTGCATGTCAGCTTTCCTCTCATAGGCATCGGGGCCATTTCAGACCCCTCCCTTTATACCTTACCCCAGGTTGAGTTTTATATTTGTGACATTTCAGATTGTCCGAATGAAACAGTTTCTCATTTGGCCAACAGGGAGAATATGTCTCCTGCCTTCTATCTTTGCTTCGTCAGATGTCAGACACTCATTTCCAGCACTTACTGGACAACTTCCAAAGCAAAGATGAACTAAAGGTACAGCAGAACATCGTGTTTGTAGGGTGATCCACTTGGAACGGGAGAGCAGAGGGGAATCCCTCTAGCTCTTTATTAATTGCTCTGATAATCGTTCCCATTCACTGGCACTCTACTCAAGGATCTTCCTTTCACTTTTATAATAGTAGATGTTGCATTACAAATACATTTAAGACCACAGGGCACTGAACTATCTTCAAAACAGCAAATAAACTCCCAAGACAGATGTTAGAAAAGGATATCATTATTGCACCATATAGAACATAGAGGAACAGGGTTTTTTTATTCCTGTGAGTGTAAAGTCAGTTGGTCTATAGCATTTTACTAGGTGTTCAATATGCATTGGAGCTTACTTACAAAGGGTGTTGATTTTATGCCAAAAGATAATTACAAGCTTTTTCGGGGACACAAACTTCTCTAGCAGATGAAATCTTTTTTGAGAAAGCAGTAATCTTACTACTCCACTTGTTGCATGCTTCCCAAATTTGTGAACATTAACTTAAATTATAATTCTTCATGAAGAGAAGGGGTTGGTGAGGGGTACGGACCTCTCTGGTGGCTTTTTGCTGATCACATTTTGAAATGGCACAACTCAAAACAACAGAAACTAACTTTTAATCTCAGCTTCCATAGGAAAGAGGAGTATTTCCAACAACAGGCTGTTTAAAAGGCAGAATACTTTTATCAATAAAGACAAGATTTTATATAAAATGCTTTTGATTAGCGTGGCACTCAATAAAATATGGACAATAAGAAGAATGTCATGTGGCAGGAACTTACGTTGCCTTAAGAAATGAAATAGAGAAACCATCCTAAGTTCTCTCTGAATAGACTTTCAGTTTCTAAATATTTCATGTGTGTATAGAAAGGCTGAATAAATCAGGGAGATAAACTTGGGATTATATAATTCTTACCTTTAGGTTGCAGGGTTCAGTGTATCTCAGGTTGATAGTTAACCTGAGGTTACTACCTTTGAGGTAACTTTCAAAGTGCTCATAGGAAGAGATTTGGTAAATTAATTCATACTAATTTTTAATAGATATTTTAAAAAGCTATCTAAACTGTAGTTCTTATGTCAGAGCAGTTAAAGGATTTGTCATTGAACTGAAATTTGTCTTTACACGCATAAAAAAAACCCCACTGTTGTATCTCTGATAATCTAAGGATATGTTCCAGAAGTATCACAGAGGCTGAAGATTCTATACCCAACTTTTTTTTCCAACTATCAGTTGACCTAATAAAATATATTACTTTTTCTTTTTCCTTTAGATATTGCTGTAATATTATTTCCAATACTTATTCTTGGATGGAAAGGCATTATGATCACTTACCACTGTTACATCTAGGCTAAAATGAGGCCAAAAGTGAAGGAGCTTCTGATGCTTTACTCTTAGTTCAGTTACACCATGATATTGATCTTTCTCCCTGCCTCATTAAGACACAATAGCAGGACAGTTCTGAAGAAACCTTGCACTGCCACTTTCTGTGCTGTCTTGATTTTCTGTAGAAGAAAAAAAAAGCAACAAAATCAGAGTTTGCCAGGCCAGCAACTTGGCATGTTTTATCCTTGCTGTGGTTCTTTATAGACATAGAGGTGCAGGTAGTCAAAACACAGGAATGTCTTTGGGTTTGAGGATTTTTTTGGAAAGCAAATATTCAGCTGAATCTGTTTAATAGATCTTTTCTACCGCATATTGCCAGAAATGGGGTTTTCTGTTACTATTTTAAAAAGAGTATGTAGGAGTTTTATTGGGCGAGTATGTGGCTTTCTTGTCCAAAGAAATTTGGGCAGAAACATTAATTAAATAAATGCATAAACAAATTATTATAATTCCAGTATATTTGAAAATAGCTGCAAATTGACACTGGGACTCTGGACCATAATATGAGAAGTCATATACAATTACGCACATAAGGAAGTTTTTTATCTCCCTGTATAATTTAAGATTTAAAAGAGAGCTGCAACTTGTTTAGTACATATTAGATGCCCACAAAATTAATAGAGCAAATATATGGCATTTCCATGTTTTCAGCTGAACAGCCTAGTGACACAGAGCTCAAGTGGAACACACTTGGCTTAACTGTTTTTATTGTAATCAAGAAAATAGATCAATCTGCAGCTGCTGGTGATTTGTTAATTTTTTTTTTCCCTATGTGATAGGAGTTTCTCCTGAAGATTTTCTGTGTATTTCGGAACCTGATGAAAATGAGTGTCTTTCCTCGAGACTGGATGGTGATGAGGTTGCTCACAAGCAAGTAAGTAGAGGAGCAGGTATAAACATTCTGTATGAGAACTTTTTCTCCTCAGCTGGGCAGTTAAAACCTGTGATGCGGTGTATTTCATCAGACTGAGATGTGGTGATCAACAGGAATTCTGGAGTGCTTATCCGCATTCTGCGGTTATTTTAACACTCTGGACCAAACTGAGACTTCTGTATTCATTCTGTTTCCTAAACCCTACCACTGTGCACAGCTATCAAAGAGTTAAAAATTTAAACCTAAAGCTGAAGTGGCTGCACTGAGGGTAAGAGTGGCACAGCAGCTCTCATAACACATGGTGAAGAACAGCTACCCATACCGAGTGGTATTAACAGGCAGGCCTCCAAATCCCCGTCTCAGTAAATTACTGCGTTAAACGCCTGTCTCTTCCCATAAACATCACTCCTTAACCTACCTAGAAAGAGGACTCAGTTATTTCAGAAAAGGAGGAGCAGACCCTAGCGATGACACCAAGTGCTTTACGTACAGAGTTATTTCTCAATTAAGTTGTCATCCACCGTTTTAATGCTTAATTTTATCTAATTTTCTTGCTTCTGATGGATTAAGTGCTATGCTATTTGGAATTCCAGCAGTGTGATGAACACAGGGTGGCTGGAATTATTTATTAGTTTCTTTAGATAAACTAGCTATAGAATTTCTCCTGAGTAACAGCTGGAGGGGTTTCCATTACAAGAAGACACTGTGCAAGTTTTCCTAACGGCTGACTGCTCAGCTGCTGAGCTCTATGCTCTGCGAGTTCACAGTGCTAATGAAAAGTGAAAGAAGTGGGTTTCAGTATTTCAAGTGCAAAGATTAAATGAAATTCTGTAAGAAAAGAAAAATCCACGAGAAGAGTAGTTCTATCAGATGCTGTAGCTTAGCTAGTTCCCTTTGGCACAATTTTGCCATAAACCTTTGGACTGATAGGTATGTTCAGCAGTGGTACTGGAAGTGTTGCTTTCATGTGAATCAGAGATGTACTGTTTCTTTTGATACTACATGCTATTTATTAATTCCTGAATTTATCACGTGCCTTGCCACCTGTGAAAAAATACCAGGGAATCCAGAACTGGCAAAATACTCACAAATATGTTGAGTTGAAGTGTAAACCAGATAAAGGACCATGGTATAGCCAAGACTGAAAATAGCTCAAACTTTTTGAATTGCTTTTCTCTAGAGAAAAAAAAATATCTCTGCTTAAAATTGGAGAAAGATGAGTGTATGCTTTAATTTTACTGGAGGTAACATGGCCTAGTTATGAAAAATAGACAGGATTTTAAATGCTCCTGTGTGAATTCCAAAAGTTACAATAATGATGAAATTTCTTAATCTGTTATCACTTAGTACAACTTGTTTATTAAAACATAGGAAGATAGGTGACTTCTGTGCAAATCTAGCAGTGATTACATGAAGAATGCCCATCTCTGTACATACAGCAACATCAGCACCACAAACCACTGTAATGTGTTATGCTCCAGATTCAAATGTTGTTTTTTTCTTTTCTTTTTTGTTTTGTTTTTGACTGCAGTATCATAGTTACAACAGTTCAGTACCTGTCTTCTGCACTGCATAAGAATTTCACGGAAACGGACTTTGATTTTAAAGTAAGAATTGATACTGGGAAAATGTTATGACATCTTTTTAAACCAGCAGTACAAAGGAACAAGAGCTATTCTCTGCGTTAGTTGATTATATTTGCAGCATTTATTTGAGTGTCTGTGAAGAAGATGATCTAACTGATAAAAGACAGGAATTTGAATCTGCTGTGGAATTGAGGGGAAGTAGAACAGATATGCTGTGAGATCAGGTCGTGAAAACTGAGCCCCTCATAAGGGAAACAAGTATCTTCACAAGCAGTGGAGCTAATGAAGCATGCTTTCTTACAGATTCGTGGCTAATAAAATGTAAACTCGAGCAATGCTTTTCCCGATGTGGGGACATTCATGATCTTTTCCGGCTACTGACTTAAAACCTGGAGGAACACAGTATCTTAGAGAGTGTTTCTCTGTCTGAGGTAGTGGAAAATGGGCAACAGGTTTGGTGTTACTAAGGAGAAGCTGCCAGACATGCACCTAAGCATATGTATACACAGCATGATGGCAGAAGCCTTATTTCTTTGGGAAAACAGACCAAATTATAGGGCTGCCATTCATTATATAATGCAATCTCTGGGGTTTTTTGAGGGATAAAATCTGTTTAGAGAAAAAGAACAATTTACAATTCACTAAAGTCATCAAGTTGTATTTATTTCTGAACTCTGGTGCTAAGAGGAAAGCCTAGGGGCATTACCTTCTTGGGGTTGTTAATTTTAGTTCCTACCAGGTTTTAAATAATCCATCAGTGTCCATAAGAGTTTAGTATCTCGGTAGTTAAGCTACATAGCCATTAAGTTACATCTTGATTACAAAAAGGAACAGTCTGATTCTACATAATAAGGAACGTAAGTTTTCTTACGCTTGTTCCAAATGTAGTCCTTGGAGTACAATGTTACAAAACTTCCTTCCTGTGTCACAGGTGTGGAACTCTTACTTCAGCCTGGCAGTTTTGTTTATAAACCAGCCGAGTCTCCAACTGGAAAATGCCACACCCGCCAAGAGGAAGAAGATTCTGGATAAGTAAGAAAATGTTTTATTGTGTTCCCTTTTCTGCCACCTCAAAAATTAGACTTCCTTTTCTACCACAAGTCTCTGTGATTTATTATGGAACTTGGGAAATGCTTGGGAAATAAATAAGTATATCTCCTAATACAGTGTTCAGTGATTAGTGAAGTTGTTTGATATTCCTTTGTTGACTTAAATTTGAATTTGATTTTTTTTTTTTTTTAAACATCACTGCCTTGCCAGTTTTTGTTTCATTAGGCAGTTGTCTCTCTCCTCTCTTTCAGATACGGTGACATGAGAGTGATGATGGCATATGAGCTCTTCAGCATGTGGCAGAACCTGGGTATGTCTCTTCCTTCTCTGCCCTAACAAGCAAAGCCAAAGTAACCCCAGATGTATCTTGGAATTTTTTATTCTTTTTTTTTTTAGTATTTTGTAGCATCATAGAATACTTAGTTTCTCTTAAAAGTTATAAATCCAGGAAGTACTTTTCTTCTATGCTGTCTCATCATACTTTTTTATTTGAAATAAAAATTCCTGTGAATTTGAATGCTTTCTTCTCAAAGGTGACAGTGGCAGATTTTGGTTGTTTTGACACATCAGTGACTGTTTTTATGTATCTGCAAATACAAAAATCAGCTTTTTCTAATCCCTTCAGCTGTGCTGAAGGATTCATATGGAGATACACTGTTATTCTCTGACTTTTGTCTGATCCATGGCTGTAAAGCCGAAATTTAAATTTTCACAGCTATAACCAACTTTATAATTTTGTAGATGATGCAAAAGCCGAAGTTGTCACAATTCAAAATTATAGGTACGTGTGTTTCATAACAGAGCCTAGAAGTGGCACACAGTAAAGCTTCTTTTTTGGTGTCTTCACATACTGGTATGCTTAAGTTCTACGTTACTACTTTTAAAGGGGAAAAAAAAATAAAAAAAAATTAAAAAAACCAAACCAAAAAACAAACCAAAAGCCCCTGTCTACAATAATGCAATGGTTGTGATAAAATTTCAACTTCTGCAATTCATTTGACCTTTTCCTATGTATTTTGATTATGAAATTAAGCATGTTACAAGATGGGGAAAAATATATCTCGCCGCAGATCTCAAAAAGTAAATGGAGAATTTCCATCTAGGACTTGGGCTTTTCGAAGTGTGCTGCAGTTTAGTGTTTACATAATTCAGGATTTTATTAATAGAAGAGCCAAAAAACATCTGTACTGCATCAGAGCAAGTCCAGCTGGCCAGTATCCTGTCTCCATCAGGGACCAAAAATGAATACCTATGGAAATGTTTGAAGACAAAGGAAGCATATAATATTCTAGAGGAAAATTTAAAAATGTTTGCTGATAGAGATCACAAGTCATTAAGAGGGCAACGGAATTATACAGATCAGATTGGATAACTTGATAATGTGACTGCAAGCAATCTATTAAAAAAGCCAAATAATAACATTTTATTTGTAGGAATATAGGTAGGAGTGCTATTCAAGAAAACAAAAACTACAAAAGTGTCATGCTGATAATCAGCTGAATGGGAGCTACCTGTACAATGTAATGTGTAAAAAAGAATAGGAGAAAAGGGACAATACTGCTGCCACAGTTTTTTCATAAGTGTACTTGATTCTAGAAAAGTTTGCCTGGTGCTGCTTTCTACAGCTCAAAGAAATAAAAAAATAAAAAAAACAAAAACACCCCACCACCAAAACCAAGTTGGACAGAGTTCAGAGAACACTCAGGAAGATGACTAGAGAAGTAAGAAACTGCCGTATTATAAAATACTGAATAAGCGTGACCCATCTTGCACAACTATGATGATACAGCCAGACTAGATCACAGTTTCTAAACATCTGTGTGGAGAATAGAAGGCTCTCCAACAAAACAGAGATCAAATAACCAGAAAATGGTGCTAGACAAATTCAAATAAGAAGCAAAAAGCCTGGTTTAGATATGCAGATACAGATATTTATCACTGAATGCTGTTCTGAATGTGGCTATTTTGATTTATTCTATGCAACTGCACAGTAAGCATGCCACAGAAGAGGTTTTAGCAAGATGCTTTGGATTTCTGTTGCTGAGAAGCAATGCAATTTGGTACTAAGTCAAGGCCAGTTATGAAATTGAGACTTCCATAGCACTGAGGATGAAGAGCTCTGTAGTTCTTTGAAATCTAAATATGTTCTATTAGATACCATTGTTCTCACCAGCCCTTTCAAAATCTTTTAATCATAAATTAGAAATATCTGTGACCTCTTTTCCCCTAGTTAGTTAGTTTTAGTTTGGTCATTTTTGACAGTTTGAATTCCTTTGCAAGTAAAATGCACTGACAATTTTTGCTGAAGGCTTTAACAGTGAACTTAAAAATGCTCTTAGAGACTTCACAAGGAATGGTGTAAAGCAAATACTGTTTTTTTCAGTCCCTTCAGGAAAACAATGTGTTTGCTTTTCTAATGCTGATCCTTACTAATTTGTATATGTCATTATTGCTGGGGTTCCCCGATTTCTCAGTGACAGATAACAAAGGCTTTTATTAATTACAGTTGTTTTGTGTTGTACAGGTGAGCATAAGATTCACTTTATTCCGGGAATGATTGGCCCCTTTCTTGGTGTTACACTTGTTCCACAACCAGAAGTCCGGAATATCATGATCCCTATCTTCCATGACATGATGGACTGGGAGCAGAGAAAGAATGGCAACTTCAAACAGGTAAGTCGCTTCCCGGGCATTTGCAGGATTCTTTTCCTTGCTCTATCAGCAGCGTTCAGCTGGAAGCAAGGAGTTTGTATCTGTTGATCTGTTTCTGATTGTGAAGATGATGTTGTCATGTAAATATATAAAAATAGAAAATTTGCACCATAATTCACACGACTGTAACAAGACTCACAAGATTATTTAAACAGTGCACTTGAGAGCCAGCTGCATTTCCCATGAACACAGAGAACAGAAGCGATGTGCTCATCACACCGGAGATGACAAAGAGAGAACAATTTTATGAGTGCTGGGCTCTCCCTGCTCCCATTGGTTTCACTAAGATTAGCAGCCAACCATTAAATGGGTCAGACTGAGAACCAAAAATGGAGATGCAAAGACTTAGCCAGTATTTGTGAAAACAGTGGTCTTTGCTTTTCTGTCTCCAATTTCCAGCTAGAAAGTGGTATTGTATAATTCAATAATTATGCCATACTTTGAAACAGACTTTGTGACTGAGTATTTTTTAAGAAATTGAAGAAGCTGTCCTGGAATGGTTATGCCCAACACTTCTGTAGTTTCTACCTGCTGTGAGCTCTGACTGTAAAACAGGGAGAGGAGTCTTCATCGTTTTGTTGCCCAGTCATGGTCAGAGAATTGTTTAAATTTTCCACTGCAAAACAGATCCCTGAAGTGCAAAGTATTAATAGTGAAGGATTGGTTTGGACTGGATCCTCAGATGACAGTGCTTCATTGTCATTGTGTTCAGGGCAATACTGAGGGGAAGTACTGACAGATGAGTGCTCTGAAGTAGTAAATCCTTTTATTTAAATTATAATAATTCATGTGATTTTTTACTATCCACAAACTCACTAAAATGCCAGACCTAATCTATTGTTCCATGATAGTTAACAGACCTTTTCCGTAGCCTGACCTATTACAGACTCTGTGGAAAACTATTACCAGGAGCTTATATTTTTCTTCCTCTTCAACTCCCTTGATTATTACTATTATTGTTATTATTACAGTAGCATTTGGTCATGGTCCTCTTTTTGCTTGTTTCAGCGTATCAATAGAACAGTCCCTGCTCTGGCATTTACACTTATAAGTACCAAGTCATGTTCCAAGTTTCTGGACCTGTTTATACTTTCAAGATGAACTCTTCATAATCTTCACAATCCTCACTTAATTTTTAGACTCACTAATGTATTCTAAACGAGAGCTCCAAGAATATTTCTTAATTTACTTGTGGAGCAAATTTCCACGCTGTTTTATGAAGCATAAATTCCTGTGAAGAAGCAGTATTACCTCCTGTGGGATGTTCATTTAGCAAAAGGATAATTTACTTTTAGTCCTCCTGCTTCACTGAAAAATGAGAAAAGTGTGTGCATTTAACTGAGCCACAGAGAAATAAATCACTTGCACTTAGAAGTGCGCAGCCCCAGGGCATGAGAAATAAAATATTCTTCCAGTCGTCCTACTTTGGAGCTCTTGTCTTCCACATGAACAGCTAATTTGTAACCAATCACTTCTTCATCCAGGTGGAAGCTGAGTTGATTGACAAGCTGGACAGCCTGGTATCCGAAGGAAAAGGTGATGAGAACTACAGGGAACTCTTCAGCCTGCTGTAAGCTATGCCAGTTTCTGCTCGCTCTGTGTTATACAGGGTCACTGAAAGAGTCCAACTAGTGACTGTGTAGCCGCAGCTACAGTGCTGATCTTCAGAGAAAGCAGTAAAGGACTTTCTGGCAGGTTTTCATGACATGACTGAGTGAAATAGAAATACATCACTCTAATTCGGAAAAGAATATAAAAACCTAAATTCTTCTTTGTCTTCTTTCTGTGAAATCTAATATAAGGCTGCAGAGGTAAGTAGTTATCATCCTCTTATCGAAAATTGATTTGCTAGAGGAGCCAGTGCCTTTATTTTTGCATAGCAGTAAGTGAAATCATGGCCTTGGGATTATTTAGAAACAGTGTGCTATGTAGCGAGTCAGGCCTTGTTACAACAAAAGAGATTCTCCTCAGTGTTTTCCTTTGCTTCTTCCAGTTTTTGAAGGTCGTATTGTGGTTGGCTCAACAGTTGCAAGTTGCTTCCTCCAAAGTCCATCATGACACTGTATTTCCACTCCCTTTCAGACCAAAAATCCAATACTCATAAGGGTAAACTTAAAGACTTTACACCTGACTTTCCACTTAGTTGTCTTTGATTACTGACCCATCTCCAAATTTCATTTCCAGTGATCCTAGTTTATTTCAAAATGACTTATTTTGAACTCTGAGAGTCCAGAGCAGTTAATCCTAAATCTTTTAATATTCCAGCGAGCCATAGAGATCATTAGCAGAATTTGAGCCGTATATTCCAGACAATTTGATGTGACCCCCAATCGCATGCTGGCAGTTTGAGACAGAAACCTTTGTTTCGCTAGAACCAATACTTGTATTTCTGAATTTACAATTGCACATTCATTCATTTTCAAGATAGATAAGCCTGCCCATCCTGTATGCTTATCCTTAGGAACCCTGTAAATGTATTCAGTTTCAATCTATGCGTATTCAGCCTTGGGACGTTTGGCACGTCATGTGGACAGATAAAATAAATCTGTTTCGGGGATAAAGGAAAGAAAATATCTAGCATTTTTAAAATTCACCTGGTTTTGGCATTTTTAAAATTCACCTGGCAAGAGGAATATCGTGCATTTCCTTTGCTCCAGTTGAAGACATTTGTTACCTGAAATGTTAAGAATTAGGGACAGTAGCTTGTTACTTATTTTTAGATCATAGTGACTGCATGTATTACCAGGAAACACAGCCTTGAAGTCCAGCAACCTTTTAGTTTATACTTGCTACTGACTTTCCTGAGAACAACTTGAACTTTGAGGAAAAAGTTCCACAATTCCACAAAGTTAATAAATGCTGTGTGAAATAAACAGTTTACCCTGAATTCTACTGTCTCAACTATTCTGCTGAACTGTGAATTGACTCCTTCAGCTGGAAATCATTCCAATACAGAAAAGTTTGCCTCATGTGAGGACATGTATTGACATCCAGAAGAATTTCTTTCCTCTTGCTAGTACAGAAGTGGCAAGTTCTTTGACTGGAGATCCAGTTTCAGAAAACTAGCATGTAAATTTGCTTTCTTTTTTAACTTTTTAAATATGTCAGTGTTCTCACTCTAGCCTTCTCTCATCCTTCACAATTGTCTCAGTGAGATGCTCCCTGTAGTGTCTAGTTTACTGAGCAGGAAAGGATTATCATTATTTCCAATTTAAATAAACTGTAATCCAAGGTTGGTTGGTTAGTTGCTGATTAGAGACAAAATTTCATGTAGGAATGAGCAAAGAAGTAGTATTTGCATTAGGTTTAGACTCCCTTCCAACTTCTCACCGCTGTTAGCAGTATTTAAGCTACAGGTAATAATGTGGGAATCAACTGTTGCCATGAGCATTGCTCTTTCTCATATATTTTAAATGGCAATCTGAAGCTATTTTTCCTTCTCCTGTCAATTCTGTAATTTCCTTGTCTTTGCTTCATGCTGCCTGGAGTAGAACCCAGCTCTTTGGGCCATATCCCAGGTAAGATAGTAATTCTATGAATTTGTTTCATGAGGGAGAAACCAAGTTGTCCACAGCTGTCTGCATGCACTGTACCATTTCCCTGGAAGCCTCATCTGTGGCCTTTTCATCTCCAAACAGTTTACTGGAGAAGATTGAGCAGGAAACATGGCGGGAGACTGGAATCTCTTTTGTTACATCAGTTACTCGTCTCATGGAACGTCTGCTTGACTACAGGTATCTGGCAATAAAAGTAATACATCCTAAATATAAGGAGTTTAAAAGATGTAGTACCCAATTTGTTTTCTACAGGGAATATTTTTTATGGTTTATCAAGCTGCATGCTTCTCTGATGGCAAGCAGTATGTAAGCAAGCCTAACTCACTGCTGCTGGGTTCTGAGCAAAAATTCTGAGTCTACATCTCCAGAGCCCTAATTCTCACTTTGTATGCTCATTCCTGATAACAGCAAAGATAAAGAAATTTTTTAATTCATAGTGTTGTACTAGAGTCTATTCAGATTGCTAAATGATTCATTCCTTCTGTCATTGAAATGATCTTGCCTAATTCAGCAAAGTAGATGCTAAATGCAAGAATGATCTCAAATGCCTTGTTGAACCAAGATGTGCTGAACGCCTCATCTAGATGTGCAGGGCTGGAGAACTTTTCATCTGAGGAAACTCTGACGTGACAGCTGGTGACTCATGTATGCAAGACTCCACTGTAAATTAGGCATCCTTTGTTTAGTTTTAGACTGAAGTTGCAGGACTGTTGTGTCAATACAGCTGAGCTTTGATTCAGTTACAAGAAAATATTTTAACTTCACATATACACTCTCCTGGAGTTGTTTTTGTGGAATGATGGACAATTTGAAGCTGTATAGAACTGCCTCAGATATTTCCACCTTTAGCCTACTGACAAGAATTCAAATAATTTTTTCTTCTGCTGCTCATTATAGGTGAAAACGTGTGACTAGGCTGGATATTTTGTAATCCCAAATCCTTTTCTGTGCTTTTTAGTTTGCTCTTTTTGTTATCCTCACCGATTTGATCCAATCTCCTGTTTGTTTCCTGACAACAGCTGCTGTTCAACTACTGTGCAAGACCAGATACCCAAGACACACTTAAAGGGAATGCAAGTGAACTGATTTTTTTTTTTTAAATGAAATTTGCTATCAGTGCAACTTTGATACACAGATACGCATTTTCATGCTTAATTGAGGAACAGATACCAGGTTTTAAGTGATTTTTAATATACAGCAGATTTTTTCATTCACAGAACAGAACAGAGAACTGATCAGAATTTGGAAATATGGAGGCATCTCTTGGAGTCTCACTGCCAGTTAGCTGACATAGTAGTTCTGAAGACAGTTTGCTGTGTCACTGCTTTAAAAATCTTGTCTCTTTTTCACAAATGAATGTGACTTTTTAAAGTCAATTAGTAATTTCAGAAGCCTTTAACTTTTTGTACTGCTTGAATAGATATAATTTCTAAAATATTCCATAAACTAAAGATAAATTTTGTGATTTAACTTACTTATGAAAATATTAGTAATCTAGTCTGAATTACTCAGGTTTCAGCACGCCAACACTCCATTGGATAGCTGAATTTATGTAAGCTAATCCTTTGACTAGGAAACCATTAAACATTAACATCTGGATAAATAATGTTTTTTTCACTTTCAGAGTAGGTCTTTCATTCAGATTATTTTTGGCCACTCTTAGCTGATTTTTGGTCAGATTTTTGTAAGATATGAAATAACAGTCATTTCAGATGCTTGTTCTCAGATGCAGGCACGTAAGATGACACTCAGTTGTCATCATTTACACCACAATAGGGTAATTTTTCTTAGAGGACCATTATAAAAAGTATACAATTAACTGTTGTTTGTCATCTGAAGAAGATCTGGAGGATACGACAGCTTGAAATCTATTTTAAAAGGACTTTTTTTGCAGATCTGTGTTTCAACATTGTTCTGCTTTCTTAGGGATTGTATGAAAGGAGATGAAACAGAAAACAAGAAAATTGGCTGCACTGTTAACCTTATGGTAAAGATGTTTCCTTTATCTCTTTGTGATACTGTGCGATGTTTTTGAAACTGGGATGGGAAAGGTTGGGATAGGTATCTGTGTCAGGCAAGTGTAGCTTCAGGATCCGAGCGTTGGGGTGACAGAACAGAACAACAGGGGTTGTGAGTGTGAGGATCCCCTGGAGCTCTCTGATCAACTCTCTGCTTAAAGCAGGGCCAAAGAGGTCAGGTTCCTCAGAGCCTTGTCCATCTGAGTTCTGAGTATCCCTGTGACAGAGGTTCTACAACCTCTCTCACCTTTTCTTTTAGCTTTTGACTACCTTCATTTTGAAAAAAAATAATGACACAATAAACTTAGTGAGTTAAATCAGTGTGAATGTGAAACTAATTATTCCTTTTCTTTTACACTAATAATGTATTATCTTTTCAATACCTTTGTACATTTACAGATGCTGTTCATTGTCTTGAATGAAGAGTCTCAATAAGAATAACAACTGTCTTTTTCCTTTCACAGAATTTCTACAAATCCGAAATTAACAAGGAAGAGATGTACATCCGCTATATCCACAAGCTGTGTGACATGCATTTACAGGCTGAGAACTACACCGGTTAGTAACACAGCAGGGGTCTGTTTGAAACCCTGGTGAAAGGTTTTGACTCTCCCGATGTTACACCCCAACATCTGATTCATTCTTTGGGACGAAATTTGTATGAATAAGTTAATGGCAGCTGGGAAGATAAGAAGCTGAGGTCCAGTCCGTTCCCTCAAGTGAAATAATACGTCAGTGCCCACACAGCCATACGGCTACTCTGTTACATGCTGAATTTTACATTCGTGTTCTACAAGGAAGATTGATCACAAAAATCACAACAGTGGGATCAAAATTAGAGGAAGATTAAAATCACAAAACTACCATTAATAATGTAAATTGGCCATATTTCCTTGCATTATGGTGTTTAGGGAGCACTTAGAAAGCATATAAACTCTAATTGTGTTGTCCAAGCTGTTTACAGCTGCATGCCCTGTGTCTGGTTATATATTTGTATATCTGAGTGCATTTAAATCAAGTAGGTAGTAAAAAGAAACTTGACAGATTCATACCTAAAGATCAGATTCGCAGGAAACAGCTTTGTGCTGCTACATGAAGTAACTGAATAACTGAATGGTCATTTAAGAGTTCAGAATTTCTTCTCAAACTATGAATCAGAAATTCCAGACTGTTTTGAGAAGCAGATCTAGTGACCTATTGGCTGTATTTTTGGTGTCATTGATTCAGTGTTCAATAATTGAATTTCCAACAGAGGCTGCATTTACTTTGCTTTTGTACTGTGAGTTGCTTCAGTGGGAGGACAGACCTCTGAGAGAGTTCCTGCATTATCCATCTCAGTCAGAGTGGCAACGTAAGGAAGGTCTGTGCCGTAAGATTATCCATTACTTCAACAAAGGGAAGGTACGCCAACTTCTTCTCTCTTCCAGCAGCTTCCTTCCCTTTTCCTGGCTTACTTAGGGTTTGCAAGCCTATCATCTCAGTTCAGTAGTCTGGAAGTAAATTTATATCAAAAGGTTTTATAACTTGACAAATTGCTTCTTGGCGTTCTGGACAAAAATCCAGATGGAAAATTGGGTATGGGCATTTCATTATGCATAACATTTGGAACTAGTTTAGGTAGGCCAACAGGAAGAACACCAAAACATTTTTATACCTTTAAACCAAACTTTGGATTACCTGATGTGGCGGAGAGCTCTATGCATGCCAGTTCCTTAGTTTTGGGGGGTGGGATTGCATTCTGTAGTTGTCTATGCAAATTGTGTGTTATGACTCACTTAATGACTTGTTTTGTTTCTAACCTACAGAAGTAAATGGCAGGCAATGCACTGTAGGAGTACTTTTATTATGAAAGATTTAAGTCTTTTCAGTGTCACTGTTATTTTAAGTGGCTTTCAATTAAAGGGCAGTTCCATCCATTGCACAAGAAGAAAATAAATAGATTTCAATTTCACATACTCAGTATGGTTTTCCTACAATAAATAAATTTTTGTAAATTACTGCAGACATAGATGTTATAGTCCCTTGTGTCATGGCATTTTAGGAACATCTCAGAGGTGAACCTTAACACATCATCTGTCAGAATATTTTCAAATTTTTCCCTTCTCTAGAAAAATTCCTACAGCTTATATTACTGGAAGATAACATCTGTATGTGCACCTCAGAGTTGGTTTTGCCTGTGATAGCAATGACAGTGCTATTAAATACAAATATGATTTGGTTCATGTCAGGTTGCCATTCCAGATAATTCTTTCCTAGCTCTGGTGATAGAAAGTTGCATATGGCAGAGATATTCTCTGCAGAGCCTGCAAAAGGAAGTCTGATTCCCATGTGTTAGGAAGAAATAGCCTGTTTATGAGGAAGTGGTTAGTGAAGGTGATTTATTTTTTTTCCAGAATTATTCTTTTGTAATAACACTGCATATGGTTCCCTTTTCAATTTTTGAGAAATTTCCAGGGTTTTTCAGACTGCACTTAAAAAAAAAAAAATACTGACTTTTGCAAATATTGCAGTGCTGTACTGTCTGACTAGACAAAGATGATACAGAGACTATGTAAAACGGGGAGCCTGTATTTCTGACAACAATAGACAACCCCTCTATGCACTGAAGGGGAGTAAAAACTTGATGGATGTAATTTTGCTATAAAACTCCTAACAGATTTAGTGTGTTAACCTCTTGAGGTTTCTTGCCACTTGATGTCTTTGGAGTTACTTGACTTTGTGTTTTAATTCTCCTTTATTATAAATGGTAGCTGAATGACTAAATAATCCACTTAAGCAGTGTGTATGTCACTCAGACTATGGAAGTAAAAGATGCTGAGAAGCCATATCTGCCTGCTGCTTTTCAGCACTCTTTCTGCTGCTGTGTAACAGGGAACGGCTCAGGGAATGGAAGAAACTCGCTTCCCTCAACTTGTGTCTGATAGTGTCTTTCTGCAGTACCCTAAGAAAGTCCCTCCTCAGGTCCTGAAGAGTGGAAGTTGTTGTTTTGTGTCCTTCAGTTGCATTTCTAGAGTGAAGTTTCTCCTGCTGCTCCTGGGGGGTCAGCAACATTAAAAGGGTGTAAAAATTCTGCATTTGTTACTGGGAAAATTTTCTCAGCCCAGGAATGGGGGAAAACTATGGCCACAAGACTGTCTTTGACATAAAGGGCACGCCAGTGGAGGGCAAGAAGTGGTGGCATGGCCCATGGCAGGTCTGGAGCACTGCAGTGGGGTGCAGAATTAAGTAACTCATTCTCAATGCTGTCAGTAGCAGCCCTGTGCTTGGGAAGGAACGAGGTGTTTCAAAGCCCTTTTAGCCTTCACTCTGGCTGTGTGCTCCTTCCTACTGATTTCTGCTATGCTTTGGATTGGTTTATGACTCAATCTGCAGTGTGTGCAAGTGCATTACTTAAAATGAATTATATTTTTTTTTTTAATTCACAGTTAGTTTTGTCTGTTAAAATTCAAGATTTTCTAGTTCAAGGAGGCTGTGAAGGGTACAGCTTGAACCCGATTGATCACACTTCTCGACAGCAATAGCTTGAAAACAACACAATTGTTTTCTGTCCTTCACTGATAGATTTTATTAAGTAAAAATTCTGACCAGCTCCCATCACACCACCACAGTGTGTATTCTGCTTAGTGCCAGTCAAGTGCTGTGAGACCTAAAGCAGTATTTCCAAAGGAGTTCATTTTTAGATTGTGTGCTCCATACCCAGCATTTGAATTAATTTCTCTTGTGCACTCTCACTTGAATCCTGTTGCCGAAAGAAATCTGCATACTGGGATGTGAGTAAATGAAGGCTGTCATTTTTGAATGCTGATTGTCTCTAACTGTGCCTCCTTGTGTGCAGTCAGCAGCGCTCAACTGAGAGTTGCTGATGCCACAGGAGAATGCTGCAATAAACGTCATGAAGGTGCTTTTCAAGTGAAGGACATAATACAGAACATGCAAAAACAGGTCAGACGTCAGCAAAACAGAAAGCAGTAATGAGGGAAATGAACAGTGGAGACATTAGGAAATTATTTGAAGAGGGGGAAGAATGATGCTTTAGAGGGAAGTGACACTTGTGTAGCACATGGAATTGCATATTAAATTTCTCCACTGTGAAGATGGTACTCATTAACATCACAGATTTTAAAACTGAGGATCCTAGTGACTCAGATATCCATTCATTCGCTTTTTCTTTCAGATCTCTGCAAACTCTTTTCTCTCTCTGAAGTTACCTGTATATTGTGTTTCTTTGCTTCTGTATCTCATCTTGTATCTGCAGAATATCCAGCTAGCACAGTGGAGTTTCTCTGTGTGGACATTTAACTGAAAGAAAGAGAGAAAGCCTGAATTAGGATGGCAGGAATAGTATCAGGGTACATGCAGAAGAGCTGGTATAAAGAGAAATGAGGTTTAATTTAATATAATTCACATCAGAAAAGGAGCAGGAAAAAGTTACATCTTTAGGATCACCTCAAGGGAAGACAGACAGCTTTCTGCTTCTGTCCAGAAGACAGAATTCTGTATCCCATTTTGAAGTGAGACTCTGCTCATGCTTTGTGTGACAAAAGTAACTTAATCCTGGCCAGCTCTTTTAGAAGAGACTGTTCCATTCTTTCAAGTAAATATAGATCAGCTAAGGACTGAAAAATCTATCTATTAATAGTGTAAAATATGTTGAAATCTTAAAAAAACCACCAGCAATGGTATTTGTGTTTTCAAATATGAACACTTAACTAGTTTATGTTGTTGATCCCAGTTTGGTGTATCAATTTGTATGTCATAGACTTTGACAGCCCACAGCAAAAATACTGTTAATTTGAGATCACAAAAAACGAAGTAATATTCTGGGTAGTGGAGTAACTGATTGTTCAGTTCATTTCCTACTGTATGTACTGTATTTATCTAAATAAATCTCAGACTTCCCATCATCCCAAACTACTAATACTATCAGAATATCCAAATTTATTCCAAAAGACTTATTTATTTAGCGAGTTCTTATGTAAGTTTTTGTAATTCACTGAAGCTAAAGAGATGCAGGATCATTATTTTTGCCTTTTTAGTTCTTACAACAAAAAGTCCTTAAACTTACTGGTTTTGCTATTCAGAAAAAAAAAAAAAACAACTTTGCTGCTATTAAGGATGAGAGGACAGACACTACAAATGTGTGTGCATAAAAGGAAGCACTGGAAGAAGCTAATACACTAAATCAAACAGTGTGGAGATTCACTTTTTTTTTACGTGAAGGTACATGTAACCAGAAAAAACTATTTCCGTATTAAGTGCTACTATTTTACATCATTACTGTTACCAATAATTTATAATATTGCTATAAATATCTCTAAAAGTTAAGGTGATAGTTTAACTCACACGTTAATTTTATTTTCACTGCAACAGAGTCCCAGTTAAAACAACTGACGAGTTAGCCCAGTAATGCATAAAAGTTAATCCAGCAGAGACTCAAGTAAGACCTTGGTGTTCTAGATCCTTTACATAAGTATGGTAAGAAACAGTCATTCCCCAAAAAGCTTCCCCGCTATGCAGGTAAAAGATAATGGGAGAGGAGATTTCAGTTCAAGGATGTAAAATGAGCACTCTAAAAAGCCAAGTGAGGTAGCAGAGGAGTCTGTCTTTCAATGTGGGCATGCCCAAACTTGGTCTCTTTCTTCCTTACCTCTGAGAATGATGAGTATGATGTGCTAGAAAAGATTTATTGTATGCAGACTGCAAGTTAAAGAAATGAGTTTTGCTTTCAGTTCTGAATACGGACATTCACTCAGGTCAGTTTGGGGGATGTTTTGCCTCTGTATTTGAGTGTTTCCCATTGACTGTTTCATGCTTTCCAGTAGGAAGTAGCAGCCCTGGGAAGGGGAGTGCTTTGCTGGGGAGCTAAGCTCTTTACTCCAGGGAGTTTTAGTGCAGAAAGCAAAGGAGATATTTGGAGTGGGTTGAAGCGGTGTCTACCAGAAGAAAAAATTGATAGTTGTATTATCTTTTTCCAAAGAAGTTTCCAGTCTCATAAGTGAATTGTCAGTAAAAGGCAGTATGTGTGTGTAACCAATGGAACATATGCCTCTGTTACTGTCTTGAAGAAGGAATTAATCTGACATTTCATGGAAACTATTTCATCACATTGCATTTTCACATCTAATCCCTGACATTTCATACCAAATTAATTCCCAAAATTGAGTTTCCATATTCCTCTCAGCTGAGCTGGTGATAACATTCTGGTTGCTGTGAGTGTGATTTGCTTTGGTTTTGCAGAGCTGGGAGTTTGGAATCCCACTGTGCAGAGAACTGGCCATACAGTACGAAAGTCTCTATGATTATCAGAGCCTCAGCTGGATTCGGGTGAGTAGCAGCAGTTCCTCTCCTTGCAGACTCTCATGTCATTCCCCAGGGAATTTTGCTCTCCTGTCAGAACATTCTGAATTTAAAAAATAAACATATTCCCTATATAGCTCCATGCATTTACACTGACTCCTTTGCAACTGATTCATTTCAATGACTTTGTAGGTCCACTGAAGTAATTCCTAAGTCTGCTAGCAGTAAACTTCCATGAGTATATGGAGACAGCACACAAATAGGAGCTGGCTTTGCATCTTTGTATAAATTTTTGCATAAAATAACCTTTTCTTTTTTTTTTTTTTTAAAAAAAAAAAAAAAAACCAAAACAAAACGTATTGATATTTCATTTCAATTCCATAAATATCAAGGACAGCTTATGCCTCAAGTCACATAAGAGAACAAGAGAGAAAGAATGGAGAAGGCAGATGTTTATGCCATTCTTGTCAATTTACAAGAATCTGCTCCTCTGGTAAAAACCAATAATGTGATTAAATCCAGGCACATTTGCAGCATCGTTATTTAATCAGAAAAAGTTCTGCTTGTTATTTAAAAGCTTTTTGAGTGTGAAAACAGCTTATCTGCTTTTCCCCCCTTGGGCAGCATGTATACATCCAAATTTAAGATTTATGCTATATGGATGTATTCTTATACCCAGTGGTTTAAATTCTCTCTAGCACTCAAATTTATTCTCATCTGAAGATATCCATCTAACTAGGTGTCATGAACTGCACTTCTGAAGAACCTATTTTCTTCAAAGTGTCCCTAAAGAGAGTGTGGGTGACCATCTTGGTTGTGCACTAGTTTATTGTAGTCATCTAAAACAGGACAGTGTGAAAATGTATCCTGGTGTACAGGAAATACCAAACTGGTGAAGTGATTGTGAATGATAAGCAAACGAACTTGTTAAATGCTTAGTCAAGTTGTTCATCAAGGCTTTCTCTCCTAAAATATCAGTAAATTAGCTATACTTGCTCCCTCTTTATTATTTGGATTTAACCAGCAGGCAGGTGAAAAGCATCTTCATTGGTCAGGATAACCAATGCACCTCATCTTTTCACTGACCTGTGTGTGATCTGTTCTCTGTTCCAAGTTCCCTAAATCTGTGTTGGCCTGACCCGCCTTGAATTTCTCCCCACTCTAAAGAGCTTTTCTCTAAGCCATTCACATAATTCAACACATTCCTCTATTCCTCCAACAGTGACTTTGGGACCTTCTCCATTTTAGAAAAGGAGCTAATAGATGTGGGAACTGAGAACAAAACCTTGATGCAATATTCTAAGTCAAAGCTGCAGTTAGGGTTCCCTGCAGTTGAAGCAATGATGTCAAATTTGATTCTTCTCATTAAAAAGCTATTTTTTTTGCTATAGTGAAATTCCTGTGAGCCTTTCAACTGAGATTCAGTTTCGCAAGGGGGCTTGAAATCCCACTGTTGATACAAATGCTAGCACAGTGCCATAAAACATAGTAATTGAAACTAGAGAAAAGTCCTTTTACTTGTTCAAAATCCTTTTTTAATTCCATGTTAAACCTACTGGTGCACAGAACTGTAGAAGATTTAATTTTGTTTCATCCTTTTTCATGCCCCTCAACTCGATTAAGGCAAACCCAATTGAATTGATATAATTTTCCAGACAGTTGTATAGATTTTGAGCTGTAGGAAAGAATAGGACACTGTGAGCCAGGCAACATAGATCTTAATCTCAGCTTTGCCATTAATTCCACAATGCAATGAAAATTACATGCAAAACCTGCTTAATTTAAAATGAGATACAACAGAAAAATTTTCTTATGTCATCTCCAAAAATAAATTGAGTATGATGTACCATAGTCTGTTCCACCACGTAGATGGTTTAATTAATAATTTTTATCTTTAAAAGAACTGCAGTCTTGTCATAAAAAAAATTTGAGGGCAAAAGAGTAATGTGATGTTTTAATGTGTCTTGAGATTCTGATGTTTTAAGTGCAGCTTTAAGGGTCTGATAGCAGCTATCTTTTTCCTCCACAGAAAATGGAAGCTACCTATTATGATAATATTATGGAACAGCAGCGCTTAGAACCTGAGTTTTTCAGAGTTGGTTTTTATGGTCGGAAATTCCCATTTTTCCTGCGGGTAAGCCAGACTTTTGCAAAATATGGCAAAGTGACCAGGCTCAGAGTAGCCGTTGAGGCCTTGTATTTTTGTCATGGAGATACGATGTCTGCCATTCAGCTTATTTTTTTACGCCTGCACAAGTAAAAACAGCTTTCTGACTGAACTGAAGGCTGTGGTCCAGTGGGGATTTTCTAAGGAACAGAGATCAGAAATTTGACTCATGCCTATGTGTATTTTTGATGATCTGCAGATGCAGCACGAACTGTCTCTGTATTAAGCAAAATGCTGTATTGCAGCAAGCTTGGGTCATTACTCAGCTAATTTTCATCATCTCAAATTATCATGCTTTAAAAACTCTCACATGATAGAATGATTCCAATACCAGACTGATGACTCTCTTATGCTATCTACAAGTGAAAATTTCCTCTCTCTCCGACAAAAAGCCTAGCAGCTTCTCTGCACGTGTCCTCACTTTGACCTTATTGTCTGCTAGTATATACAGGATCAGCTGGGTCTGCAATCCATTTAAAAAGTGAAATTACCTTATTTTCCTAATAAAGAATCAAACTTAAAATGAATATTTGTTCATACAATACCTTGTTGCTAGTTCAGAGCAAGGAAGGAATATAATCTGACAACTGCTGTAACAACTATCTGAAAATTGATGGTAGATGCCATCTAGCTTAACAGGACAAGCTAACTTGAAGCATGCTTTCAAGGACTGGAGGTGCATGTTTGTGTTCTCTTTAAAGAAATTATTTGACAAGAGATGGCACTGCTCTTGAGTTATACAGTTAGAAGCTACAAAAGGCCAAACCGTGTACCATTTTGAAACGGGCACTCTTAAATTTCCCTCTGATTGCTAAGTATTTTTTTTTAACTAGGATTTAAGCAGTGGTGTTTAATTACAATCTTTTAATGGGAACACAGGCAGGGGAAGTAAAGGCAAGCAGGAATTAATCAAGGTGAAAACAGCAGTGCATAAAGGGTGGCTTCATGTTATTAAAAGGTGAAGAGTGCCATAATGTAGCAGCCTAAATTGGTGCGTCAAACACACGTACAGAGGAATCTGAGGAAATAACAAGTGTCGCAGTATGAAGCAGTAGCTACCCTTTCACGAAGATCTCCAGAGAAAACTGACAATTTCTTTTTTTTTATATCTAACAACAGATGTTTCAGAAAATGAGTGACAACAGTCACATAAGCGTTCCTACGCTCGAAGTAACAGTAGTGAATCTAGCTTACCTTACTATATTATGGATCCTAAAGTTTTCTCTTGGATCCTGCCTGGCCTATGTATTTAACGCTGCACGAGTTTTCAGTGCACAACACTTTTTGCAAAGCGGTGTAACAATATGGATACTTGGCTGGAGACATTAACAGCGAACATGAGCATACATAATTATAATCCTTGTTAATTCTGCAATTATATTTGGTAGCAGTACTTCTGATAGCAGATTACTAATGTAGCAATCTCATTAAAAGTCATCCTCCTCCTTTCTCTCTCTAATGATCCATACAGCATACACATTGCGAAGCACAGACTAAGCCCATTAGCAGCCACATCAGCATGGATCACACTGTAAAGAGATTGGAAGAAGCTATTCTAAAGAAGAAAAAGATTTACATGGATTTAAAATTTTCAAATGGATATGGGAGTGATTTAAAGTGATCAAATAACTCCATGCCCTTTTCTCATTTATTTTTCTATTGCTCTATAGCGTAAGACAGAAAATAACCACTTCTTTCTACATCTTTGATTCTGAAGACCCTTTGTCTACAAAAGTCATTGTTCATGTTTCTGTAAATTCTGCATCTATTTCTAGCCTTCTTACATAAGTAAATTAAAACTGTCCATGTTTTCCACCTACCAGAAGTTCAAGTAAGGCCCGACAAGCCACGTTTTGAGATCTTATGTTGGCATCTGTCTGAAAAGTCTAGTAAATTTAGCTTTGAGGTGTTTTCAGGGCATTATTTTTAGAATCACAATAACTTTATTTATAGGCTTACAGATTTCTGGATTGCTGCAATCAAAATCTAAAATAGAGAATGCAGTAAATGTCATAAAGAGATTCACCTTCAAACATGGACTCACTCCAAATTTAATAATAGCTGCAAAGTTTGGGCATTACAGACTGAACTGTCAAGATTCATCATGCAGTTTTTCACCCAGTTCATTGGTTGCTGTGACTGATGCATACAGAGTGACATCTGTCACAGCTGGAACATGGGGTCTGTTCCATAAAGCTGAAACGCAAAGCCAGAGATAACTGCACTCCTTGGCCGTGTCTTATGATCAGGTTTTGGTACTTTCTCTTTGATTTTGCTACAAGATGAGGAACTGCTTGGCCAGAACCCTTTTCCAGAGCAATTAGTAACACTTAATTGCATATACTGCAGCTTCTAAATGTAAGAAATAGAAGGGAGGGAACTGTTCTTCTTCGCTGGGATTCTTTGTTTTATGAAGATGAAAACTCTCCCTGAACTTCTAGTTACTGTTATGTGTATGGGAGTTAAAACTATCAGAATTAGAGAATTTGCCTGCTTTGATTGGTCTTGCATCAGAAGACATTAACAGCAGTTGAAATTGTGTTCTGTGGTAATACACTTAAGATGCTGAAATACAATCTTTATGACACTGAGGACTTGAGAAATCCTGTATCTTACTGTTCGAAGTTTGAGATGGCTCAGAAAGCATCCAAGAACTCTGCACAAGTGGTTTAATGCCTCAAGAGGCATATCTAAATGCAAGCTTTCCATTATTAGCAGAGATTAAATTTTGTTCATCAAGAGGAAAGTGCTTTTAGGCCTGAAGGGCGATTTGCTAAGTGGCCACTGAGAATTCTTGGTAAGGCTTTTCCATATTACTCCATGACAGACAGGGGAGTTCCTGAGGATGTATTGTTTGTCGTGATCAGAGGTGGATTCTGTGGTTATAACGATACAACAGTGATTAAACAATGATTTTTGTGAACAGTTTGTTACGACAAACATAGATCTCCCTCTGTTCTATGAAATACTTAGAACTTTTATCAATCTGGTGTAAATTGTATTTGACAGCAGCTTCCCAGTGTAACAGCCGAGCCGGTGACTTAGTCTTACTTTTTGGTTGATGTTTCAGTGTAGTCCAACTAAAAATAGTCCTTTTTCAGTTGTCTAAAAAGCAAATGGGAAAAGACAATAGGACTGAATGCTGTGTGTGTATGGATCAGAGGCATCTTTCTGTGAGAGATCAGTGGAATAGTCTACTTATTTGTCACTTCTTGATGAAATACATTGTACAGAAAAAAAAAGAATAAAATATATCAGCTGTATTAAATGCACATTTTACTCTCACGTTAGCATATTGACACTGTCATTTATCTTTGTTTTTGAAACAGTAAAAGTTCAAGTGAGACAGAAGCGGACAGAATTTAACTTACTTTTAAGGAGACTAATTTACACTTGTCCTTCTTGCAGAACAAAGAATATGTATGTCGGGGCCATGACTATGAGAGGCTGGAAGCCTTCCAGCAGAGGATGCTGAGTGAGTTCCCACAAGCCATTGCAATGCAGCATCCAAACCACCCAGATGACTCTATATTGCAGTGTGATGCCCAGTGTATCCTTCAGCAAAAGGGCAAACTATGATTAGAAGAACTGTGGTAGAGCACAGAGGAAAGAATTGAAAAGGTCATCAACTTAGATAACTCAGTTCCTAACTGTCTTAGGTAGAGCTGGATATGGTCAAAACCATACGCCTGTCTAAAGCAGGCATGAACTGGTTCATTGCGCTGTGTTGTTGGAGAGAACTGTCACTTTTTATTCAGGGAGTAATGCAGGTCATATTTGATGTGTAAGGGAAATAGCTGTGCTTGGCTACATCTGCTTCTTAACGTTCATGTTTTAACCTTTGCCAAGAGCATTGCCTTAATGCACATTTTGTGTCCTCAAAAGTATTCCCAGTACCTTCTCTTGGAGAACATTTGGTTTGGAACAGATATTAATTCCATAGTGTTATTTTCCATTGTGTTTGTTTTCCACATCAGTATGGTTACTTTTTTGCAATCTCCCTTTCTTTTGAACTGCTGAACTCTTTCATACTGAAGACTTTGAATCTCTCTTCTCATTGGAAATCTGTACTGTGATGCGATGCAACCACTACAATGCTATGTACATGTAAGGACCGAACCACGTAGCATTTAATGGGTCTGCAGAGACTTGTGGAGATTTTAGTTGTGAGCATGCTGCAGTTTGTCTTGCATGACAACAGCAAGGGTATTGCACAGGACTGTAACCATAAGGACATTGTCAGCAAGTGAAATCTGACATAACGGTGATACTTTCACAGACAGAGGGATTGTTTGTATGTGTATTTTGATATGTTTGTTTATGCTTGCAGAGATCTTGTCTGTAACACTGAGCTTGAACCAGTTTAATTAAGCTGGACTGTAAATTGATGAAATTTGGTTTGTAGACAAAGCTGAAGTATCTAAGGTGAAATTTATCAAAGGTACATATTAGATGTTTAGGTACCTAATTAAATAGAGATGTCAAGATCTAAAGTGTCTGCACAAACAAGGCACCTAGCTCTAATTAAATCTAATGAGAAATGGATATTTTGTCTGCTGTTGATATTTTGGCAGAGGAGCTTGAGTTTCTGAATTCAGCATCCTGTTTCTTTCCACAGTAGAGACAGCTTTTCTGTTTGATGTCCCGTGGCTTTCTTTGACTACATAATTTACAGATTTACAGATCTATGCAGTGACTCCCATCCCAGACAATATAGATGTGCTGCAAATGGACCGCGTCCCTGATCGCATAAAGAGCTTTTACCGAGTGAACAATATCCGCAAATTCCGCTATGACAGGCCTTTCCACAAAGGCCCAAAGGACAAGGAGAACGAATTTAAGGTGGTAGCAGCAAATAAACAGTGTTTAAGTGTAAATCTCTTCAAGGCGAATACCGTCTTGTTATTTTATGTTGCTATTGCCTTTCAAGTAATCCTGATGTGATGACCAAAGATACGACAGTAACTCAAGTATCTTGTCTTGACCTTATTAGGCAAAACAAAAGCACTGTCTAATTTAAAGTTGCGTTACTTTAGTACCAGGAGAAATGTATTTTGAAACAAGGATGGATTTCTTTTCTTTTCTTTTTTTTTTTTTTTTTTGTGTTGGAATTCTTTTGTTACTTCCATATATGTTCACCTTCTTGGACTTCATAAATGGCAACCTTCTTGGTTCCCATAACAGAACTGGTGGTCAACCTTTAAAAATTAATAGAAATATTGAATGTGTTGCTTCAGAGCATACTAAATTCTGATTTTGTTATTCAAGTTACTTTCAGCAGAACATTCTGCAAAGTAAGGTAATGTTTAGGAGGTTAATATATTCTTTTCTGAACTTTACTTCCTTAGCACCTGTAGTAAGAGTACAGATGATGTAATTGTGATTCACTGTGTACCTTACATCCTGAATTACTCTTTGCAGAGCTTGTGGATTGAACGAACCACTCTGACCTTGACTCACAGTTTGCCTGGGATCTCTCGTTGGTTTGAAGTGGAGAGAAGAGAACTGGTAACATTCGTAGTTCTGTGATTGGGATTTGAAATTATGAGTTACTGAGGACACGGATAGGCAATTTAAAACTCCTCTGGCTGAATTCTTGCAGTTTAAAATGAAGTATGTCCTTTTTCCACCACTTAAACTGAATAATTGCTGAATGGAACCAGGAGAATTATGTGAGGGAACATAACAGTATAATGGAGACAGTGCCAAAAAGGTGGAATAATTGCATTGTTGCCATGTCTTTGGTATACAGAAGGAAGTTACTGCAACTCAGTGACCTGAAACATAGCACTGCCAACAGTAAAGTTTGTTAATGTAGCTAATTTTCAACAAAGCAGTAAAAACTGAGAGAGATCACTGAACAATCCTAGAGTATCGTATCATTACAAGGAAGATCATAAATCTCAGTGAAGTGTCCATGGAATTAAAGTATATTTTATTGCCTTTGAGGTTGAAGTAAGCCCTTTGGAAAATGCCATTCAGGTGGTTGAGAACAAGAACCAGGAGCTGAGAACACTGATAAGCCAGTACCAGCATAAACAAATGCATGGTAACATTAATCTTCTCAGCATGTGTCTGAACGGAGTGATTGATGCCGCTGTTAATGGGGGAATTGCACGATACCAGGAGGTAAGCCAGGCTCTGCTTCTGAATGTAGTATCATTTTTTTTTTCAATTTTATTTCCATTTCTGTTTCAAAGAGAGTATGATGTAATACGATAAGAAAGTTTTCACGCATATTACCTAAATATGAGGTTAAACCCCTCCTTGGTTATTCTGCATCAGCGCTTGCATAACCACACATCAACAGGAGGCCCCAAAGGCGCAGTTGGGATATTGCGTTGAAGTAGGTACTGTCGGCAGTGGGGTTTCTCAAGAATGAAGCTTGGCTTGCCTGGAAATCCTGACTTGGCAGGTAGAAGTGTGAAGCAGACTCTTTTTTTTTTTTTTTAATACTGCTTACATTATAAATTCATTTTGCAGTAGAGGCAGTGGGACTCATAGTCATTTGAGACTGACGGGGCCTGGAATCAGGAAAAGCCACTAATGCATGCTACTCAACCATTATCTTTGCTAGCCTAATTTCAGACTTGCTGTAACTGTAAAATGACCATAGATGCAATATGTTATCTGGCATCATCTTTGGCAAGCTGTTACTTAAACTCTACATTACAAAAGGTTAGTCTAGGGTCAAATACTGAAAGATGGCAGCAGCAGTCCGGGGGTGAGGGACATGTCTTCCTTACAGAGCCATCAAAAGAATGTTCCTCATGCTTTACATTAGTTACCATGTTACTCACTTAATTCCTTGAACTTTAGGCAGTTATGTGGAGGAAACTATATAAAATTCAAATAATTGGATGGTACAAGGCTTAGTGCTATTGCTTATCACTATCACATGGGGAAACTTTGTCAGATTCATGATTCAACAGAATCATCTAGGTTGCTAAGGCCTCACTGTAGCTTTACCTGGATCCCAGAGTGCTAAAAGCAAAACTGTGCTGCTGCTGTTAGCCTAATACATTTAGTTTTTCTGAGATTTTTGGACCTTTTCCTCTTATCCTTTGACACCAAGTTCGATAAAATATCTTCCAGTAAGCAGAAGGCTTGCCTTTATTTATTTATTTTTCCCTACAGGCCTTTTTTGATAAAGATTATATCACAAAGCACCCTGGAGATGCAGAGAAGATCACACAGCTCAAGGAACTCATGCAGGAACAGGTACTGTTTTTCAGATGCAAAAGAACATTGCTACAGTGTCTGGATTCATCAGCAGTCAGTCTAAACATATCAGATCCAACTGATTCATTCAGAAGCAAAGAATTTTGGTACAGGAGATCTAAAGTACGTTTAAACAAAAAAGAAGGGGGAGATCGCCAGGGGTTTATGAACAAGCCATTCACAACATGGGATGTGAGGTGAAGCTCAGCTAAAAGTACATTTATTGTCTCCATTTACTATCCAGTAGACATCTTGCCACGTTTCAAGCTTGCCAGTCTTTTTTGGCATTTTGAATTATGTCCTCCCATTAAATTTCAAAGATAAGGAGAGTCAGGACAGGCCAGGTCAGGCTTGAGATTAAACTGGCAGAGCTACATGGGAAAACTCAATGCCTACTGCAGTTAGCTGCAGGTTTTTTTTACTGTCTCCGTGAAACATCTTGGTACATAAAGCTAGCTGAATGCTTCGATGGGAGTGGAATCAGAAAATCGCATCTCTCTTTTAGCTGAAAGTTTGGCAATATATACCCCATTAAACGATGTGTCCAAGTCTGAATAGAGCTACTAGGCCTGTTTCTTCAACAAATCACTTAACTTCATTTCAGATTTCCCATCTGTAAAATAAAGATAATGCTTATCTTCCTTTAATCCTCAAGAGGATGTTTGAAGATTAATTAGTTATTGTTTGTACAGATTTTGGATCATGTAGGGAATTATATACATCTTAAGCCCGCTATCATTACTATTTTCTTTCATCTAAGAGCTTATATAATCTCATTCAATCACTAATATATATTTGACCTTTGAAAAAGTGACCTTTAAAAATAAATAATGAGCAACAGAAAGAGCGACAATGCATGCCACACTGCCACTGTTCAGCTCCACTACAAGAAACTCCTTTTAGAGATCCCTGTTGGCAACTTTGACCCCTTCGCTGACACTGGGTGGGAAGTTTTCTTTGTCACAGTGCATTATCTGTGTGAGGATGTAATGTTGTTCACTCTGGAAAGAAAATCAATCTGGTAATTCTTTACAGTTGTAACATAGATGTACTTGTCTCACACTTAAAGTACTTGTTGAAGCAATATGAACTTGCCAGGTCTCCTAGGCTTGCTTAATTATCAGCAGTCTTGTAAATGAACAGTGGCGTATTTTACAGTACTTCCTTCCCCACAGACAGAACTGCGGGACAGGCTTCTGTTCTCTCCTAGACACAATGTATTTGCTTTCTTTTTATCAGGTACATGTCTTAGGAGTGGGACTGGCAGTCCATGAGAAATTTGTACATCCAGAAATGCGTCCCCTGCATAAGAAACTGATAGACCAGTTCCAGATGATGCGATCCAGTTTGTACCATGTAAGCTGACAGTCATTTTCCCATTTTCAAACATTCAGAGTTATAATTAAACTTCTATCAGTTGCAATAAGGTTCACAAAAGAACTGGGCTGATACAGCATTGATTGAACCGACTGGACTGCCACGTTATCAAAAGAATTCTTGATTTTTGTGCATGAAGTAAGTCCTAGAAAGTCTGTTAATTTAGCCTTTAATCAAAACTAGAAATTTTAGTATTTTTTGTTCTTTGTTGTATCACAAAACAATTATAAAGCTTAATTTTCAGTTAGTGTCATAGGAGAAAATTACATAAAACAATTAATTAAGAAAGATTAACAAAGAGCTCTTCGAAAGAACTGCCATAATTTGGAGTGGCATGACATGGATTAGGCTCTCCAGAAGTGTTTTTATACAGGCAGCGACAGAAATTCATGTTGGTTACTTCAGGCATCAAAATGGTGAACAGGACGTGCACTATTATGGGTCTGTAGTTCCTATATAGTCAGCAGAGCTGCCTCCAGAGCATGGCTCACACCAGAAGTGTGTGTGTGTATACACACACACACACACGCACACACACAGACACACACACACACACACACTCTCTTATATACCAGGAGTACAAATATCATCCTCTAGGAATGAGACCTTTCCTCCTACGTCTGCTCTGCTGTACATTAGTATTCTGTGACAACTATACTTGAGACATCTTTACCAGGTGGGTCTCAGAAATTTGCAGTGCATTCTCCTCTTCCTGCTGTAGTAAAATCTTTATGGATACATACCTGCTATTTTGAACATTATTGCAACCAAACTAAAGGGTATCTTTTTATAATGTAAAAAAATTATTTGAAATATGTGTGTTAGCACTTTCTGACTGGAGTAGGTTTTTTCTAAGGTGGCTTCTAATTTGAAGGCTTTTTCCTCCATTCTTAGGAGTGAACACTATGCAAGGATGGCCAGAAATAACACCACCAGGATTTTAAAATACAACCTTTCTCTTTCAAAGCAGATGAGATCCATACAGATCACAATTGCCAGTTTGAGTTCACTACCTTTGTTAAGAGTTTGGACAAGACCTGTACCTTTAAGTCCACGTTTCTTTTTTGAAAAATATAGGTGGCTATAATTTGGGCCACACTATACCTCTACTTTCCTCCCAGATTCCTGAAATAGTGGCTAGAAAGTATCATTGGAAATAAACAGAGAATAGGATTGTAAAGCACTTTATCCTGTGGTAAGGGAGGATAACTGAGGATAACTGTAGAAAACATGGAAACAGATCAGGATTTTCCTGAGCAGAGAACTTGTAATTTTCCATGACCGGCTTAGCTAAAGTATGTTTCCTCTGCAGGAATTACCTGGTTTGGATAAGCTGAGTCCGGCCTGTTCTGGCACCAGTACACCACGCAGCAATGTGCTGGTTTCGCATGGACCTATGAGCCCAGAGAGCATAAAGCTCATGCATCGACACAGGTACCCTGGTTTTTCTTCTGAAATATCTAGGATCTCTGCACACCATTGCATTAAGATAAGGATGTAAGAAGTGATTAACTATTGCAGGAGGAGCAGGATGAGTTTTGGCAGAAGTGCCTTTTGTCTTCATTTAGTGATAATGATTAAAGTTTGATTGAGGACTGGAATAAAAAAAGTTGAGAAATTCAATTTGCAGCAAATGCTAAACACCTCCAGGTGTTACTCCATCACTTTGGTTACTGTAGAGGCAGAAACACATATCTGCCACTCAGATCTCCAGATTCAATCTGACTTTGGAGGTTCCAACCTCTCCTAATTCTGTTGTGTACCCATTTTTAAGGATCAAAAAATGCTCACATCATTGTTTTTTATAATTCTGATCAAATCAGAACCCAAATGTAAGAAAAGCTGACAAGGTGTTTTGATCAGAATACAAAAAAAATGGCTCAGCCTTCACAGAAATATCTGAAAATGTGTATGCTTATTCAAACTAAATATGCATCTATAAAAACTGAGATAGTGATTAAGGATAAAATTTGGGATTTTTCAGGGCAGAATATTGTTTTTGTATCCAGTCAAAACTGCTTATTTGAAAATATACATATCCATATCAGTATGAAAAAACAGTGACAGGAATGTCACTGAAGTTAAGAAATTTTAATTATCTTCCATGTTATTTCTCTTCATGGATCCACACAGCTTAGCTGTTTTTAAAGCCTGGTGTGAAAAGCTGTGGAAACCTGGTCTTTAGGGCATGAATCCAGGAGGCTGATGACATTCTTTTTACTATTACAATCAAGTAGCCCTTACACTACTATCATGGTTTGGCAGTTGACAATTGGTGTCTAGGTGATTTTTATTTTTTTTTTTCCTCAGAAATCCTCACTTTGTAAAGCCTTTTTTTTTAGTTTTTAGGGCAAACTAGGGAGATTCTGTAGTGTACAAAATATATATTTGTGTATGTGATTCAGAGTGACAAAGAAAAAAATTAATTTCATGAGTGAGATCAGGGTGCAGCCCGCACACCAGCTGGGCTGTATTAATTCACTGTGAGCTACAATGTTGCCTTCAACTGTAATGCTGAGGCCCAACAGATGCAGTGAGGAAAACTGTATTTTGACCTGTGTGTCTCGTGCTTGACTTCCTTTGGAATGTTTTATTTTAAGCTGCTCCCACTCATCATACTTCAGTGTTAAATATGAGAGTAGTTTCAGAATGTTCTGTTACAAACAAAACAAGTATGCACCCAGCATCGTGACATGATGTTAACATGGCTTTGGATTCTAAAATCCTACAGCCTACATACTGTGTGGTCTTACACATCATCTTATTGTCACTTCTTTCATATTTACTCACATACATGGATTTGTTTAAGCTTATTCGACGTGATTTTTTAAAAGTGTTTTACATCTAGAGGTAACCTAAAGCAGTAGGTAACTGTAGGTACTTACTAGCCTGGAAAAATTCAAGCTCCACAAATTAAAAAATAGGTTCAAAAATAATGATGCCCTTGTTCTGTCTCTTTTTGTTCCAGCCCACTGAACTTGCTTGGTTCAGTCCGACACTCGTCATCCTCTCTGTCATCCCACACCTCCAGCGAAACAGGGAACCTGGTTATCCTAACAGACAGTTCTGTGGGGGAGGCTGCTGAGGATATGTACCACATGCAGGTACAGCTCCAGCACAGCCCAGAGCGGCTGTTAGAAACAGCACTGAACGTGCTCTGGAGGCTTGTGCTTAGGAGGATTACGCTTTACCTGTACACCTGGATCTGTCCTGTGCTGTTTTTCTCAAAGAACTGAACAGACTGGAAGCTAACGTTGTTCAAAAAGTTGACAGTAATTCAGCCAGGTTTACTTCGGGAAGAAATCTGTATTTGTACAGTGGAAGTTGCTAACTGTGGTCCAAGATCATACTGTTGCTTTCAGAAAGTGAGGTTTTAGTCAGCATGATATTTATCTGACCTCTTCAACATATGCAGTTAGTATTGCTCTGGATTTAAGGGAAGGTGAAATGAGTCCTACAGTCTTGAGTGCAGATTGATAGTGGCCTGCACTGAAGCTGTTTCCTAGAGAGAGGCTGCACTGGGTGATCTGAGACGGGTCAATATCTATTGTACTGATTTGCTCAGTTCTCTCGTGATGATTTCTCTGCCTCCTGGAGTTTGTTTACCCTAACTCCAGGTACCACGGCTCAGTCACCAACATCTCTGTTTTATCCTCATCCCAGGCTAGCCCTTCCACCTCAAGCCTGAGCTCTACTCACTCAGCACCATCCCAGATGATTAACTCTGCCCCTTCCAGTGCACGAGGTAAGAATGGGTGGACCCACTAAAGGGTTAAGTGGACCTGCAGGCGTCCCCTAAATCTGGCAATGTTGTTGTCTTATTGGTGAAAGACCACCCACCTACACTGAAATACACCAGTGCTTCTCTTCTGGAGCTGTAAATGCCTCTCCAAAAAAATATTTATTTAAAAATGCTTTTCCTTCTCCAGAAATTGATTGAATCACTTTTTTTTTTCAGGAGTATTTAGAATATATCTCTAATGCATGCTGGTTTCAGGCAGTTGAATTTGACAATGATTTCCATTGTTCCACTACAGAATTGTGACAGGCAATCTAGAGGAAAACAAGAATAGTCTTTGGTACAGTAGAAAGAGATCATGAAGACAAAGGCAAAAAAATTATAATTTTACATGTTTAATGACATTATGGCACAAAAAAAAAGAACTTGAGGCAGTTTAGCAGAATTGTATGTATGCAAAAGCATACGTGTATGATGAATGTTGAAAGATGAATTTTAAGTACTGGAGTTAAAAGAAGGGCTTCCCTGCTGGGAAATTCTTGAAGAAAGGAAGAATGTGAAAACAGACTCTAGGGGTACTCATATTGCCTTTGCTGCTACAGTAACTGGTCTTGATATTGCTAATCATTTTCCTCCCAAGCCTCACAGCTAAAGTAAAACCACTCCATGCAATTTCCTGACTTTGGTAACTTCTATTCAAGTTTGGTTGGTGTTCCCCCTGCCCCCCCCCCTTATTTTGGATTCTCAGTTGCAGGTTCACAAATTTCTACACCTCTCTTTTCACAGGCGTCTGAAGAAGGCATCCAGGATATAGTCAGAGAGGCTGATATTTAAATCTTACCCCTTTTTTCCCATACAGAGGAACTGTATGTCTCCTTATGGACACAGAATAGAGAAGGGCCCTTTCTCTTGGGCCAGCCTGGGGCTTTTTTGTTCAATCTTGCAGTAAAATCTTAATTGACTGGCTGTTATTATGATACAGATGCATCAAAGTGATTTAATTGAAGGATCGGATGGAGTAGGAAGGTGAGAAGTGGACATCTTCAAATAAAGGCAAATAGCTTCGCTAATTACCAGGGCCTGGAAGGAAAATAGTGACAATTCAAATTGTAAAGTAACAAGATGGCACTGGCATAACAGGAATGGGAAGATGGAACTGAGTACAGGGCTGTCATGTCAGGAAGATGTCCTTAAATGTATGTGCCTCAGCTGGCATGTGAGGTCTGAGTCCTCTGGGGGATCTGGAGGGTTTTGGTGCTCATAGCGTTTCAGACTGTTTTCCACTTTAAAAATCCAGTGCTTGTGGTGACAGGCTGTGCCAGTCTTCCTGAGCTAGATGACTTCACAGCATCACCAGCTTCCCTCTTTACTGTATTCTTTGCTGCTGCTTAGAAATGAAAGTGATGAATGCTACACAGGGTACGGTGCTGATGGATGAGCCAACAGCACCTCCCAGGGATGAGAACTACACAGTGTAAATGACCACAAATGAAGAAACAATGAGAAGTAATGATTTTTGAAAAATATGTGTTTCTGTGTGTATATATATATATATATTTTTATTCTTCACTCTTACTAACATGTTTTGATAGCCTGTGATACAGCCTTTCTTCTCTGCTAGATTTGTTCACTTTTAAGTTAGGTGAGCGCAGCATTCAGACATTACCCACTGTTTATGGAATTTCACTTCTAGTAAAGTCCCAGATGCTCTCTGTGTTTCACAGCATGCAGGTCACTATTCTGGTTAGTATGACACCGCTGTCTGGTATGGAGTTGTTTGTAACAAGAAAAAGCCCTTAGACTTAAGTTCCACTGTGGTAATACAGCTTTGTTTTTCTCCTTGGTGATTTTTCCTTTCATTTTGTTTTTTTTAATTGGGTGAACTTGATGCTTGTGAAAATGAGAGACCAGTATCACTGGCTGGAGCAAGGTACTTCACAAACATGACGTGCAGTTCTGCCAATGCACCTCTATCCTTTTTTTTTTTTTTTTTTTTTTTTTTTTTTTTTTTTTTTTTTTTTTTTTTTTTTCTTCCCTTTTTTTTTGGTATTTATTTATATTCTTTTTAATTTAGTGCTGGTCAAAGGTGCTGGATTGACAACACTGGAGGCTGAAGCCCTCTATTTATCCACAGAACAGATACAGCATGGGCGGCAGCCGTGCAAGCTTCCCCACACTGCCCCCACCAATGTGCCTCATCTCTGTCCTGGAGGGACCACCTCTAGAGGTGAGAGGATAGTTCAGTCGCCATGACCCATCTGATCCTTGGCCTTTCTGCTGAGACTGCCAACAAAGCTATGATAGTCACGATGCTACAGTTAACCACTTCTCAGATGGGAAGTATATGAAGGCCAACAATCCATTTTGTACAGGCCACCTAAATTTATCAACTTAGCATCTTTGTCACTTGTGGGTTTAACGTGAGCATAGGATTTCTAGGTTTTTGTCAGGTGTTTAAATGCTTCTCTCATTGATTCAAACGTTAACGTAGAGGTTAAAAACCACTATTGCATAATCCAGAGACTTATACCACCTTCTCTCTTCAACTGCAGAGTCCCTACTGGAGCTCAGCTACTAGCACGGTTCTGAGGAGATGGTATCTTTATAATATAGATTAGTTCCATTAATGACCAAAGGAAGCCATAGCCGTTTTAAATCTTATTTCTAATTCTTCACTTCCAAAAAATGACCCTTTCCTTAAGGGCCTGCAAGCAAATAATTTGGCTTGTCCAAAGAAAATAATAAAGCCATTAATCCCACATTTTGTTTAAAGGATAGTCATCAAGACAACAGATTAATGATTTGATCATATCACTGAACAGCAGATTAAAGCAGTAAACCTTGCTCTAGTTATAGTATACAGAAGTTAGAGCAAAAGTCTTAAATAGAAATGAAATCAGAATACAGTAAGAATTTTCTAATTCTGTCGCTAACAAGAAAGACATTATTAGTCTATTTTTTAGATTAACAAGTATGTATCTTTCACTTTTCACCTGGCCTGACCCTTGTGTAGCTTCTTCCCTATGAAGAAATCAACATTGTTGTTGTACGGAGGATCAATAAGAAATTCAGAGTTTGTTTTGCCTTCATTGGAGGTGACTCATGAGGCACTGCTGTAACCTTACTGGGGTTAAAAGATTATGTAAGCCTATGTTCGTTAAGCAGAAATTGTAACACAAAAAGGCCTGGAAAGAGCTAGGAGTGGGTTAGGTTATTTTCAGTAATTTCATTTAAAATATGTTTAGGACTAAAGGCAGCTTCCACTTGACACTTGATGATTCACCTCTTGAGGCATCTCTACTGCCTTCTCAACACAGCCCCCTCTTCTTCAAGGTGTAGAAAATGAGTCCTGGTGTCTTATTCAGCAGTTTGCAAGAACTCATATATTTATATTTAAAACTTCCTTCTCAAAGCAAAAAGGTTATGATTTGGTGCAGCAGTGAACTGTTTTCATAACAGTAATGAAAATGAATAAGGAAAAAAGATTTATTGAGTTTGGAATTTAACTGCATTAATTTTCAGTTTCATTCCTTAATACTAATAGTTGTCACAAACGGATTAAAACTTTTATAATTAAAAAAGAAAAACTACTTCTAGCTTCAGTATAGGTTTTCCTGTCGCATTAACAGTATGTACAGTGCTACATCCATCAAGTGTACCAAGCTACAAGTTAAAAGGAATAAGCCCTGATACATGCTGCAGCATTTTATATGGCCACTGGCTGCTCTGGAAGCATTTAAAAGCTTTTTTTTACTTTGTTTTTTAAGTTTTGCCAGTCCCTCAACTTACCTGTCCAAAGAAGCAGGCCTGATTATTAATGAAAGTTTCAGTTACAGCCACTCCTCTTGTGCCCCCAGTTCAGAGGTATCAGTACTTCATTTTGTTTGCAGACTGGACACTTGGCATAATCTGTTACAATCTTTATAGCTATAGTTATTACAAATTTAGGGTACTACACAGCAGAGCTGTTGTGTAAACTAGACTCTGCTACCCTGTTTAGCACACAAGGGATTTTTCAGGTCATGCAATGCAAGGTCTGTGGAAACTATAATCCATATACATATAAGATACATATAAAAACTTATAAACTGATGGCACATAGAGGTGGTTTGCATCTTGGATATAAAAGAGCAAGGATGACAAAATAAATGAAAAGGAAAAGTTTGCAGTGTAGGTTGTGCTGTAATGTAGTTCTGGGCACACCTAAAAGTTCAGCATCCTTACATTTGTCATGCAGAAGCAGGACTATCTGTGATATGTGAGTAAAAGAGACTCAGCATAAAGTGTTAACACTGTGTTTTCCAAGCTGATGTTGTATATAAGAGCAAATAATGTTGTCTGATGATGTTTCTGTTTTATGTCTGGGAGAAAATGAGTTCGGAACTAGAATGCAGATACTCTGCAGCTGTTCATGTCGGGGTGGGGCTGTAGATTAATCTGGGATCTGCCACCCCTGATGGAATTGTTGCAATTGTAGGACCTTATCCTGCATTCTGCTGGACACATTGTTCCTTCCACTGTGTGCTGAATATCAGTCCCAAAAACTGCATGTTTGCTTTTGCTGGGGTAAAAGCTGCATTAACCAGCACCAATGCCTTTGCTCATACGTTGGAGTGCTGTTCAGGTAATGTGTGTGGTTGTGGAAAGTTTGCAAAAGGGGGCATGTATTCCCCAAAAGCCGGCATGGCTCTGTAATGCGCTCTGTGCTGCCATCTGTTAAGTGGGTGTTTGTGACGCAATGAAATAATCAGTGCAAATTAAAGCTCACTCCAGCAGCTTCAGAACATCAGTTCCTGCCTAATATTGTGCATCCCAAGGGATGCGTGTATCGGTAGTATCACACTAATGGAAATCCCTTTTCTGGCAAATCCAATGTCAGCTGTTGCCTATCAGAAGGCATATTGTTATGTGGCACTCATCTTGAAGGACATGAGTCCCAAATAATCCCACATGCCAGGGAGCTGTTTGCATGAAATACCCTAATATCTTAAGTGACAACTATACAGATAACCAATAGTTAAGTCAAGCATACTCCTACTCTAAGCATCAGTAAATGTCCTGTTGCCATAAAATGGCTCAGTATACCAACACGCTCAGCAGTAAGCATAGATTACCCAGCAGAATTACAACCAAAGTGCCACCCAGATTTATAGAAAATTCTGTTTATTATTGGAGGGGTTTTTTTACTTTAACAAAGAGGAAGCTAACTGAAGTATCGCCAACTAAAAGGGAACACCTCAGACTATCTCTACTAGAACTGGGGAATTAAATAGTTTCCTGTAGCTTCCTGCTTTAACTGAATTATCTATCTCAAGCTTTTATCCCTTTCTTCCACATGGAGTCCTAAAATGCTCAATTTTATGGCATTTCTGTAACTCTACAATACTTCAAGGGGTGAGGGAGCATTAAGTGCTGTACAGCACAGACGCAGCTGATTCCACAGAGATGCCCACTATTTGTTTGTTTTAAGAGGAAGCACTTCGCAACATACAACTAGGGACACATACATCTTACACACCTTACATGGTATGTCCTTAATTGTATATAACAGGCCAGTTCTTACTCCATCCTCGTGCTATGCACCCCACCAACACTTAGCTGCTTAGTGGGCTCGGCATCATGTTTTCTTGAGTCCTGTAAGATCATCTGTCTGAACAAAAGGCAAAGGAGGACGAGATCGCTGGGCATGCAGAGACATGGCTGTTGTTTGTCACGTGTACGTGATTACTCTCACTTGTTTACAGGCTCTCCCTCTCTACCAGATAAGTACCGCCACTCTCGGGAGATGATGATGCTGCTGCCAGCCCATCGGGACCGACCTAGCAGTGCCATGTATCCCGCAGCTATCATGGAAAACGGACAGGTAGCAGATCTAATTTCTTTTATGTCAGTTCAACCACCTGACTTCAGTTCACCTCCGTGACTTCATTTTTACTATTTTTGACCACTTTAAAGCTTCCTTTTTTATTTTTGGAAAGCACTACAACTTACTTAGGATCATTTTCAGAGGCAATGCAGAACTTTTTCACGTTAATTGCCCCCTAGAGCCATCACTCTGGTAGTCAAGTGATAAAAATGTTAATGACGGTAAAAATTGCAGATATGCACTCTGAAAATGGACCTTTCTTATTTCCCAACTGTATCCTGGTGCCAGAACCCTGGTCCTCTGCAACTACTCACACCATTTTATATATTCATTTTTCTAGAACCACGGCCATGCTGCAGACTACCCTCAAAGTTCCTTCTAAATAGCTTTATAGTGATTTCTAAAGCTATCAAAAAACCACGAGAGGCTGAAAATATATACTGATACAGGGTCTCCAAACAACCTGTGCCCATATATACTACTTCCTCTGGACAAATTAAAAAATTCAGGGTATGTCTACATTGTAAGCATTTTAATGTGGCCCTGCCATGCACTTCTGAAGGGAATCTCCTGATCATGCCCACTTACCGCACTTCAGTTCACCTTAGAGAACTGTCTCAGAGCACGCAAACTCAATTCTTTCAAATGAAACCAAAGCAAAAGGTAAGCTCCAGAAGGGCACGTGATGCATTCCAGCTGATAATGGGCACAAGACCAGGCTAGAGCTAGTTAGAAATAACTCCTCCGGAGAACACAAGCAGCATGAATTGTGGGTCCTCAGCACACTAGAGATCCACTAGTATTGCACTGCAGTACTTGCCAGCGCAGACACGAGCTAAGCTTCCCATGCATTTTTTAGTTAAAAAAATGTTCTGTGCTTAAAAAAAAAAACAAAAAAAAAACCAAATTGAAAGCACCAACTGGTTTGTAACTTTTTTTTTTTACTTTTCTTTGCTAACTCTTCTTCTCCCTTAGCCTCCAAATTTCCAGCGCGCCTTGATCCAGCAGATGATTGGACCATGCAAACCTTGCAGCGATCCCAACCTGTCTGTGGCTGAGAAAGGTACTCTTTTTCCTAGTTAGAATGTATGCTTTCTAAAATACTATTACTCTGGTCATGCTACAGCAAGTAACAAATGAGCTTCTATGTTTCCTGGCAGAGTGCATTCTCTCGCATTCTTTTAATTAACAGTTTAATTAACTGGGCCTTCTGCCAACCTGTAGTCATTTCAGATCATTCACAGAAGGGTGAAGTTGCACAAACCTTTTTATTTCATAGAGCTTTCTGAGTTTAGCATTTTATTATTGAAACAAATCCCGCAGCCTTTATCAAGCAAAACTTCCAAAGCAGCAAATGAGAAATTATCTCAAAGAAGAGTACAAGATTTGGACTGTATTTTAAAATTATGAGATATACTGCTTTTTTAATATGCATTTATTGTTCAAAATACTAACATTTCTTGTAATCCCTCTCTAATTATTTAAGTTTAGCATTAGTAATGCATGCTTTTTTTTTAACTCACTGCTTTGAAAAAAACAGGCAGAGCCCCTGCAGAAAAAAAGACATGGAAGAAGAGAAAGAGTTAGTTTGTTTGGTGTAATAGAAAAGGAGGAGTTTGTGAAAGGGATGCCATGGACAAAGCGATGGGCTCAAAAAAATTACAAAAAAGGCAGCATTTTGAAAAAGCAGAAGTAGGCAAAATTCATGAGTCAAAATCTGAGACAAGGAGGCTGCAAAAGCAAACAAGTCATGTGCATGGCTAGGAAAATGATATCTTAAAAGATTTTTAAGGCCAGGAAAGACCATTACAACTCCCTACTCTGACCTACATAATGCACTCCATTAGACTTCTATCAATATTCTTGTTTCAGTAGCTGTATCTGAAATAAATTGCATGTTTTTGGGAAAAAAAAAAAAATCCAAATTTTATTTTAGAATTTCTAATAAATCAGAATCCAGGACTTCAACAATGTGACAGCCTTACAGAGCAGCCCAGATTGAAACCAAAAGCCAGCGTGCAGTTCTGAATAAATGGCAGAATGACGACTTGGTGACAATAATGAAGGATGACAACAGAGAGTTAAGGCTAGGGAGTGAGGGATTAAGAGCTCCGTCTTCACTGTGTTAGTTTGAATGGAACATACAACAGAGGTGATGAGATCTTTATACTGGACAGGAGAAAGATCTGGAAAAGGAAGGCAGATAAATAATTATTACCTCTCTAGGAAAAATACTTGAATTTGTGGGCAATGTTATGTAAGAGTGTAGTATACAGCACAAAGAGACGGGGATCGAAGACAGGAGCCATGAAAGACACAGGTGACGATCAGTAGTTGTTCTTAGGGGATGGTGTGACAGAAATCCCAACTCTTCAGACAGGTTGGCAGCATAAGTACAATTGCAGGTGTTTTTCACAACTCTTGTACCCACATAATTCTTTGTAAGTCAGGATGCCATCTGCCTTGGTTAAAGAGTCCTGCCCTGTGAATTTACCCACCCGCTTCCTTGCCATGTCAGAAGCTCTTGCTCAGTAATTCTCATTGACAGCAGGGTGACATCAGTCGCCAAGAGCAGAATGGTTCAAATGCAGCTTCCCTGCTAATTAAACTTGGCCACCGAGCCACTGAACAGTACTGGAGAGAGAGACAGCTAGGACAGAGCACTGAGAGCTCCCTGGGTAGGTTCCTCCCCGAAGCGTTTTGGATAAAGCATTGGGTTTAACAGGCAGCAGCCACTCTCAAAAGTCATCTGACCTCAGGATGATTTCCAGCACCCCTGAATACTCCAAAGGCTGTAAATGAGGGAGCACTGAGAACATATGCATGGATTCTGCACTGGGGTACCATGTTCTCTTCTTCACGTTCTTCTACTGCATCTCAATGTTAAAAAAAAAAAAAACCAAACCAAAAACCGCCACAAACACAGCAATCATTTTACAAGCCAAGCAAATCAGGTTTTATTCTGTCCTTTTTACTTGATGCTGGTATATTACAGGAGGGACTAGCATGGCTGGCATGATTATGCATCTTGTTAGAGGCCACAGGTTTAGCCTTCTTACACCAGTTGCAGCAGTGCAAATTAGAGCACTCTGGTATGTGCACAGCAGGAGCAGGGGTGCTCAGAAAACTCATCTGAAGCCACAGGACCTGGGTTGCAATGTACCTCTCAGTTTGAACTTGTTCTCTGTCAAGATTATTCATTATCTTCTTTGTATGCCTTTCTCAGATTGAGAGTGTCTCTTTAAAAACAACATCTACTTTTATATTTTTATGGGTTTAGTTGTGTCTTATGAAGCTGTCACTTTGTGATCTTTAGGAAGTTTTAGGTCTTGGAGACCTAAACTAATTCATGAACTAAAGAGGGAAAAAATAAATCTTTCAAAGCCATTTTAGAAAAGAAACGCATCAAAAAGGGCTGCAGGCATTTTAATTAAGGAGAAATCCTCTTCAGATGTTAAACTCCATGTTTATTTCTCCAGGCATCCATTTTCCAAACTGAAGATGGAAAAAGCTATTTTTGTCTGTTTTCTCTGGTAGGCTCACTGAATTACACTTTTCCTTTTATTAATCTGAAGAAATTGCTTATTTGTTTTTAAATAAACATACACTTACTGCATGTCTATCCTCTCAGAATTGATAATCAAGTCTTGCAGTGTGTTTGGAAGAAAGGAAGGTCCATTTTAGTAAGGTTTAAGGTTGATAGAATTCTCAAGATCTTGAAAAATGTTCACGTTAGAAGCTTTTATTTCTATGAAAAGCCAAAGTAACGAAGATCATACTCTATGCTTGCTGATCAACAAAGACTTGATCTCTTCAGGTAACTTTAGAATACAAGGAGTCCAAACTGCTGTCTTTTAAATATTTTGTTATCAAAATTTTTTATCAACTCTGTAGCTTACTAAATTGGGACTTCAAATTGATTATTTCTTTTGTAACAGATCGAGGTTTAATTTCCCTCATGCCCTTTATTCTGTCTTCACTTAGCCACTGTAGTGCAGCAACAGGCCTTCCTGTGTTTCATGAGGGTTCTGCCACACATTCCCTTCTGCTCTGTCATTGTTTACCATGAAGCAGAACAGCTCACAACTGAGATCTAGCTGCTGTTCCATCAGTGAGATTTCATTTTTATTTACTCACTGGTTTGCAAAAAAAAAAACACCCTAAAACCAAACCCTAGCAGTGTTGTGCTGCTCCTCAGATTTGCTAGAAATGAGCCAAGGAGATCACGGAGGGGAGATGGGCAGACTAACGCTACGACCACCTAACTCTCGCTTCTTTAACAAAGCAACCTGTAAACTTAACACACTGTAGACTAGACAATGTCTTTGCACGCCTTCAATCCCACCATTTACCCAGTTCCTAGAATCTGTCTCTTTACTGCTGAAGAGCTCACTGAAAAGCCAGTCCTTCTGGCCCAGAAACTCCTTGTTATGTTACCCAAGATAAATCTGTTTCAATCCTTCAGCTGTGCCAGCAGCGCCCAGTAGCTGGAGCCTAGACAGCGGAACCAGAGAGGCCCTGCCATTCCTGTCTGCCCACATTGGGAGCATCTTGGCCCCACCAGTACCTCCCCGAAGCCTGCCCCATGGTAAGGAAATGCCCAGTAGGCCTGCTGCATAATACCTGCAGTCATGCACGGATAAATCTAAGGCCCCTGAAAGCTGACCTTAGCTTTTTTTTTTCCCCCCATCCTATTAAAAAAAAAAAAACAAACCACACAACAACAAAAACCTAAAGTCTTTCCTGGTCTGCTAGGTTAGCACTGAACAAAGTTTTCGAATTTTTTTTTTTTTTAACAAAAGCTTCAGATCTTTTTACAGTCCTTCTAATAATATGGACTTGTGTGTATTTTGGGACTACAATTAGGTATGTGAGTGTTGAAGCTCGACCATCTTCAGTGGTAATTTAAGATTACAAAGCTATTAAATGAAACTTCAAATGTTCATTGTTTACGAGCCTGTTGCCTTGCCATGAGATCCTTGATAAAAGGGGTGGGTGTAAATCTATCACTGCATTGAATTTCTCATTAGTATTTTGTGATGTGACAGATGCACTCCACAGTATCTATCAGAAAAGAAGCCCTAGGCTGGAGTGGAGTTACCAGCCTTTGGAGCTGTTCCTGACTTTACGGAGTCTAAAACCCCAGCTCTTTTGCTGCAGTGAGGCAGCACAAAGTCTGTGTTTCTGATCCTTGTCTCATTCCAGGACACTACTCACTGCACTTTGATGCCTTCCATCACCAGCTCAGTGATGCTCCTCCGGCACTGCCTGCACGAACATTGCGCAAGGTAAATAAAAAAGTGGCAGGAGAGCAGAGAGGGATGTAGAAGGAAAATAATGGGCTTCTGAATGGATCCTCCTCCACTGCCACCAAGCAGCTTTTGAATACTGAAACACCATTTTTAACTTACACGTGAGAAAATCCACTGAAAGCTCATAACCTGTTTCAGAGTTGAATTCTATAGAAATAACTTACATGTGTTGTAGGCCCTTCCACCTTCGTCCTTTGCATCATATGCTGTGATTTCAGGCACCCTGATTATCACCTCAATACCATTTCTTTAACAGCTCTGGTGTTAAGTGCACTTGTCTGCCCACAAGAGGTACTTCCGTACAAGTCAGGGGAGTGCGTCTATAAACCAATAATCATTGACATTTTGAATGCAAACGGCACCATTGTTAACATTGCTGTCAAAAGCTGAAATATGGAACAACGCACAAGATGCAGTGCTGCCTCCTTTGTCAATTTTAACCTGGTTTTCTTTTTCTCTGAACAGTCCCCTCTTCATCCTATCCCTGCATCACCCACCAGTCCACAGTCTGGTCTAGATGGAAGTAACTCCACTTTATCCGGCAGTGCCAGCAGTGGCGTCTCTTCCTTGAGCGAGAGTAATTTTGGACATTCTTCTGAACCACCTCCTCGCACAGACACCATGGATTCTGTCCCTAGCCAGGCCTGGAACACTGATGAAGATCTAGAGACACCCTACCTCCCTGTCAGGTACAGTCTCTCTGAGCCTGATGTCCTAGAGTCGCTCAAATCCCAGCCATGCCGAAGCCACTCTGCTCCATCTGGAGTCATTCCTCAGGACACCATGGACCCTCCTGCTCTACCCCCCAAACCTTACCACTCCCGGCTGCCAAACATGGAGAACGAGGAGGGGATGATAATTGAGGAGGATGACAAACACCGCCCATTGCATCGTAAAGTGTCCCAACCAGTGAGTGCTGGAAAGGAAGAGCAGGCCAGGGTAGCATGGGAGCATGGCATCAGCGAGCAGTAGGGACAACTCCTGGTAAGCAGCTTGCATCGTCATTCCAGGTCTGACTACAAAGGAGAGAGATCGGGACTTGGAGAACAGCAAACCGATTTTCTACTGCCGCAAGTTTATGTCTGGAGCCCACAAAAGCAACTGGGCCAGCATGAGAGGTTGCTGCTTTCCTTTTTAATTTCTTTTTACACCTTTCCGTTATGTTTTTTAACTTTCTGTGCAGTGGACAGTTTATTCCTTCTGCAGTTTCTTAACCACATCATATGGCACACAAGCCACAGAGACTTGCAGAAGCTGAAAAAAATAGTTTTAAGTGGAGGGGGAAACAGGGGATTGTGGCAAGTTGATTTTGAAACTGCTTTCCTCCCAGTTCCGAGACGCACATGAGTAGAAGCAGTTGCACTAGGGACCTATTTTTTTTCTGTACAGAAGTGAAAGCTCATTGCTGAAATCAGGGATTCTATGAACTGTCAGGCTGGAAGGTGCATGAGCTGCAGGCAGTGGAAAGATGGCAATTCTAAGAAGAAATTGGCTCTTTTGAGAGCAGGATTGTACATATCTGTGCAGTGATCTCCCTGCATTGGTTCATAGGTGCTGAGGCAATCTAGCCAGTGCTAATGCACTGATTTCCAAGATATCATTTCCAACAAACTCTGCCTCCTTTGTTTTTTATGTACTGTTTAATTTCTTAAATTTTGCTTTCACTGGCTAAACCAGGCTGCTTTCTCATTGGAATCATACGCTATTCATCTGTGCTGCAGGGTAAGAGGAGGTTAGTAGCCATGGGAGCTGCTACCTAATTGTAGGCCTTTCTCATGCCCAACTTTGGGCAGGCTGTTGACACCAGCATTTCTATTTCAGTTTAAAAACAAAAACAAAGCCAACCAAATTGAGTTTCTTGTGCCACAGCTGGTTGATGACCCAGCCAGTAAAGAAAAGGTAGCTCAAATGCATCATATCCAACAATCCTTGCCTCAGGGCTGAACATCACAATTCTCACCAATTTCCATCACCCAGGAGCTGAGACTCATTCCCTGTTAACATAATGTCCTCAGTCCCTCCCAAAAACTCACTGCAGCTGGTGTGCAGAAAGAATCTCCATCTCTCATAGTAGACAGAAAACACCATGATTTAAGAAATGCCCAGTATATAGTGTATACCCTAGAGTCAGGGACCTTAAAGGCAACCTGTAAAGAAGAAATGTTTGTTTCCTCTTTTGCTTCTTTAGAATGTATGAAGATGCTTTAAGAGCTGCTCCTTCTGTCTTCTGGAAGGTTGATTTCTTTTCTCCTCAGGCAGCAATACAGCCTTCCCACTCCCCTCCTCCCCTTTTATTTTTATTGACCTGCTCCAGAGAGGGCTGAAGAACAGTTACCAAAAAAAAAAAAAAACAACAAACTCAAAACCAAGAAACAGAACTATGCAGAGGTGAAGACAGTACAAGTCTGTGAACACAAAACAAGCCTTTTAAGCAGTACTTGCTTAGTTCAGTACATGACAAACCAGGAAAAAATTCTGTGGGTAATAGAGCCAAGATCTGTTCTTTGAAAAGCATAATAAGAAATCTTGTATTCCTCTTTTTCAGTATTTAAGAAACTTTAAAGTTTTTAGATAAGCAAACAATATTTCTTCCCCCTACCCATGTCCACACACATTTTAGCCTTCCTTGTAATGCCTTCTACCTGCAAATTGCAAAGCACACACCAGAGGATGGTACAGACCACCCTCTTTCTTACCACTGAAAAATTTGAAGCACATTCAGGTAAGAGACTTACCTCAACCATATAAATTAGTGTCAGAAACAGGAATAGCACTCAACTTTCATATTCAATTCTTGCCCTAACCACTCAGTTTCTCATGCTACAAACCGCATAAAGAAGCAAAAAAGGATATTATAAATCTTTTACAGGTCACCTTTAGCACTACCTCTAAATGCATCACTGGGCAGAGTACATTGTTTCTGACCTCTCCTAAAGATGGTCTGTCTGTACAAAGTCTGGACTGAGCAGTTTTATGAAGGGGACTTTAAGAGGATTTGTTTATTTTCTTTCTCAAGCTCTAGCCCATGCAAAACTACTAAGTTATGGATTTGTTTCTTAAATGGCCAATTTGGCTGGAACAAAATCTCTCTTGCTTCCTCTATTTTGTTAATAACACAGGCTGCTTGCAATCATTATATCCTTCAAAATTAAGACAGTGATAATAAAACCTGGCCTACATTGGACATTTCATCTCTAGCAAGGAGAACTTTCCAATAGTATAAGAGTCCTAAATGTTAATGAACCAAGATGGATCCCTGGTATAGAACCCATGTATCAAAACTCAAAATTACGGTTTTGGTAAAGGTAAGTCAAGGTAATTCCTTATAAACGAGTAAGTATTTTCACATATGCTATTCTTCAGTCTGACTGAGATTCTTCGAGTGAAGTGTTTAAGAGAACTAAGTATTGAATTCCATCTCCCCTCCCCCACCTTTTTTTTAGCAGGAAGATTAGAAATAGTAAATGTAGTGACTTACTGAGCTTCCTTATTGCTAAAAACAGCAGGTCTTGCAGATAAAACATTGCAAAAACAAGAATGCATTTAACATGGGACTAAGTCCCAGACAGCTGGAAGAGTTGCCCACTAGAGCTCTAATCAGTCTCTCAAAACATCATCCTGCTCTAATCAGAGATGCTGTACAACAGCAGTGGGTCTATTTTGGGAGTCTGACTTTACTATGTATTTGTAAGGCTTTGAAGATCAATCAGATGATGTATACAAATACAGTTTATGGCAGATCCACACAGAGAAGGACAGGATAAATTGCTGAATTTATCAAATTTAGGCCTCTCTGGAGTTAGATTTCTGTTACTGTTCTGGTATCTACAAAGTATTCAGTCTCCCTTTTCAGTGCTTGCCTTAAAGGGGGCAGAAGATCAAAAGAGTATTATTAAGATTTTGTGAATGTTGGAACTAATACTTCTTGGAACTAACACTTCTTTGTAGGGTGGGGTGTCTTACAGCATAGTACAACACCAACATCAAGCTCAGTCCTGGAGTAGCTAGAAGCAACAGTAGCTGTTGCACTTGCCCAGCAGCATTTGAAGATTCCTTGTATAAACCACAGCAGCAGGATGTTCTGAACAGGACCTTGCCATTCTATATTAACTCTTAAGTCAAACTTAATATGTACTTGCCTTCATTGGGTTTTCTTTGCGTAACAAACAGCATGTGCATTCCTGAGAAAATTGGTGCGATTCTGCTATAAATCTCTCCATCATTAGTGTACCTGCTGGCCCCATCTGAAACAAAATTGAGAAGGAACTACAGTAGTAGAAGAAAAGCAATTAAAACAATTTTTCTGAATCCTACAAATATTTTTTCAATTGTTGGATTGGTTTTATTACAGTGTGCAAGACAAAGAGAGTCTTTTCCATCTTTTCCTCTGGCTGCTTTTTAGCTTATCCTTTTTTATGTAAGGGATATTCCATATCTCTTCTGTGGGAGAATCAGCCAAAACTGGGGAGGCTGGAGAGAACAAGAGCCTTTGGGAAACAAATTACGTGATATTTAAAATTTCCTCTGGTCATGCTTCTTTGTAAATACTCCCATTTGAATGCTGTGTATTTGTACAGGAAATTGAGCAAAAAATGTATAGATTGTGATGTCTGACTGGTATTCTGCCCTGTAAATGTGTTTTTAACCTCTGGCATTCTGTGCTTATTTAAAAAAAAAGGCAAAAACCTCTAACCACTTCTCTTTTGTGTATTCATGTTTAAAATAAAATGAAAACAGCTATCTTATCTATAATGGAAATCAAATTTAAAAGGAAAAAAATAATTTGTACAAGTGTCCTAAGGGTTCTTCATTGTATATATTGTGATAGCATGTTTCCAGAACCAACAACTAAGTGGTGTGAATTTTAGATGTAAATATCTGCTGTTTGTTTTGGGTTTATTTCCCTTACCCATTCACTCGACTGCTGTGATGTGGAATTAAAGATTAATACCTGATATTAAAATGGTACAGTTGTATGCTTGTTGCTGACCTCCAGACAGGACCTCAGGCTGCTCCAGATGTTCCCAAGGTAGGCGGAAACAGCCATTGCTTCCCACTTTTGTATGAGTGAGGAAACAGGGGGCAACCAGAAGGACCTTGTGGTGAGGGAACAGCTGCCACATTTTCTCAGCTGACAGTACACTATTTTATTTAGTATCAGCTTCTTAAAGCCAGCATGAGGCATATCAACCAGCTAGCCATGTCAGTTCTGTAGATTTGTATGACACATGCAACTACAGTCTGTAACACCTGTTTATCACAAGCTTTAACACACAGCTTTGAGGCAATACTTTCAAAGACCAGCTGAATCAGTGATTAGTTCCTCCACTATGAACCTCACTGAGTAGATTGCTGTTTGATGAGTGAGGGTTTATTTCACTTTTTTATTTGCAATAGCATGACCTCTTGGGAGTGATTTCATTTCTCAGTATTAAGTATTTATATACAAATAATTTTAAAAGAATGAGTATCAAAGAATAGCACTTAATTCCCAAATGCTGTGTTCCTACATGTCTTAAGAGGTACAGTGACTTCAGCATGCAAGCATTTTCTTCCATTACCACTAACAAACCAGGTCAAGGTGCAAAGACTGAAAAAGTAACCCATTTCTCCCATCTTGTCTTGACTAACCAACCAAAAAAAAAAAAAATATTTTTAGGGAAATATTTAGGGAGCTTGTCCCAAAAAGCATCTAGCAGGAAAATATAATAAGCTGGCCCTGGGGTGTACATGCACTGACAAGCCACTCTTTTCATTAAGTACACACCACACACAACTGCTGAGAAGAGATAAATGGTAACAGCACATCTAAAATACCAAAATGTGGCTTAGCTAGTGTTTCCGAGACATCTGAAAAAAATGTCTATATCAATCAGACCCTTTGAGACTGCTCCTAGTCCAACTTGCCAAATCTTAAACAAGTTGTTTTTTTTTTTTATTTAGCTAAAGACATTTACTAAACCAAGCATAGAAAATAAAAAGTGTATTTGACACAACAAAATACGTGAAGCCCTTGCCTTTAAACAAGAGTTTACAAAAAAAAAAAAAAAAAAATCTTCTTGTTTCTGTTAAAAGCAGCAAAATAACTTTTTCAGTGCAAGTCAAATACTTTAAGCTAAGGCCACACTAGGCAGAGTGAAATTTGAATACTCCATTCAAATACCTCTCCTTATCTAAAGGAAAAAGCTTCGGCACAGTTTCAATATATGACTTGTGCAACTCAGTATGAATGTCATTACAATGCTGGTTACAAGAGAAGTTAAACCTCTAGAACTGAGCTGATAGAGATTCAGCCTTCTACAACTATGGACACACTGTTCAGGAGGCTAAATACAAACATACTACATTACAGCCCAATGCCAAGAGATCCTAGCTACAGGTCTTCTCTTCTCTATTACGAGACAATTAGTATAGCACTTCTCCTTTTTGACAGGCTTTACTATCAATTCCACATACATTAAAACCAAATTTGTAATAGTAGTTGTACTACAGTTCGGCTCCCATTCAGCATCCACTCACAGCAATACCGCACTGCATTTTTTCCACCAAACCAACCTGGTTTCACCTCCACCCTGACAAAACACACTGTGTTGTGCTCTCAGATCAACATCTGAAGCTGAATGCATTTCATCTGCTCTGCCAGCTGTACGCAGCCTTGCCTGCTCAGACCGCACAGCCAGCACAGGTCCAGCCCACCCAGCACCCTCACCATGAACACAACAGCTTGCACCAGTTACATAACTTAAACCTCCCAACAACAGATCTACGAAGCCCAATTAATTCTCCTGCTCCCTCCTAACATGCTGCCCTTGCCGCACTAGCCTGTAGTGATTGGTTGATTAGCTCAGAGAAGAGAAGGCTCTGGGGAGACCTCC
>WHYT01014952.1:424025-500000 GCA_009806455.1 Tetrax tetrax | reverse complement strand
GGAAAAAAAATTAAAAAAAAAAAAAAAAAAAAAAAAAAAAAGGAAAGAAAAAGAAAAGATTGTTTCTCTAAATGCCAAGAGCTTATTAATGATTCTTTCACAGATCAGAAAAAGAATTGTGACCCATATTCTAAATGCCATATTGAACTGCTATGCTCTTACCTGGAAAAGTTTGCTCATATCATTGTGGGAGAGTAAGACTGTATCATCGTGTTAAAAATGTGCGTACAGTAAGAACCTAAATAGTATTTTAAATAAGAGGTTGGTAAAAAGAACAAAGAAACAGCTTTATAATAATTTTTGCAACTGGCTTAGGGCCAGTTCCAACAGAGGATTGCAAAAGTTACTGCTAGCTTTTCTAAACTGTAGTATTGATTGCATTGAAAGCACTTGAATGATTAAGACATGAGCAAGACTCCCTAAGAGTCTTGATGCTTTGGGATAAAGCTCAAAGTGTCCTTTGAAGATATTTGTTAGTAGCGCCCTGAGGTATAGCATTCTGGATGAATTAGGGCATACATAATTCAGAGTAAAATCTTGATTTTATCATGTAAAAAATGTTGACTTCACAGCTTTCTATTGTCAATTAGCAACCATTTAACCAGTCTTTGGAGTTCTCTTATATCCACATATCCTTTCTAGACATCATTCATCATCAAGAAAATGGCAATGTACAGATGACTACATACAAAAAATCACAAACCCACTTTCACAGAATCAAAATTTTTCCAAAACATGCTGAAAAATTTGTAGTATGCATCTGAGATGTCAGACAACACTGCAATAGTCTTAGATTTGATCTGAAAAAGCTTTTAATTTTACCAAACTAAAGAGCACCAGTCACCCTCTGGATGAATAAGTTGGGTCTCTAACTGTGCCTTCTTTTTACAACATAAAAAGCACCCTTCCCTTAAGTCATATATTCCTAGTAATCATGTAACATCATACATGTAATTTCTACAGAAAGTCTTTTACACAATTACAGCCCACAAGACTATGCCCTGAAATATATTTTCCCAGCATCTCCTCTGTCATCTTTGGCAGGTCTCCTAATCTCATCAAACTCATAATCAAGAACAAACTTTTTGCAAACCAGCAAGTACAGAATGACTCCGTCCATGGAAAAACCATGTGATTCAAACCAAGAAAAATGTGTGTACAAGATTTCCATAACTACCATGGTAAACATATCTCACAGGGGAATCATGACAATCCAGGAGCCCTATACTTGTGTATCACTCATGTAACGTTCCTATCCAATATGTCAAAACCTTTTACAGAAAATTCTTTGAATGAAATCAAGCAATCACAAAACCCAGGAATTAATTAATACAGAGAGCTGAGAAACACTTAGTTACTGAGGAGAGAACACTTTTATGAAACAACAATTGCATCTCTAATGTTTTAGTCCTGATTTTCAGCCTGGAGAAGAGAAGGCTCTGGAGAAACCTTATAGCAGCTTTCCAGTACCTAAAAGGGGCTCACAAGAAAGATCATAGAATCATAGAATGGTTAGAGTTGGAAGGGACCTTCAAAGGTCATCTAGTCCAAACCCCCTGCAAGGAGCAGGGACATCCCTGACTAGATCAGGTTGCTCAGAGCCTCATCCAACCTGGCCTTGAACATTTCGAGGGATGGGGCATCCATTACCTCTCTGGGCAACCTGTTCCAGTGTTCTACCACCCTCATCATAGATTTTTTTTTCCTAATATCCAATCTGAATCTTCCTCCCTCTATTTTAAACCCATTACCCCTTGTCCTATCACAACAGGCCCTGCTGAACAGTCTCTCCCCATCTTTCTTGTAGGCCCCCTTGAGGTACTGGAAGACCGCTATAAGGTCTCCCCGGAGCCTCCTCTTCTCCAGGCTGAACAGCCCCAACTCTCTCAGCCTGTCCTCACAGCAAAGGTGCTCTAGCCCTGGACAGACTGGAGACGTGGGCCCATGTGAACCTCATAAAGTTCAACAAGGCCAAGTGCAAGGTCCTACACGTGGGTCACGGCAATCCCAGGCACAAATACAGACTGGGCAGAGAATGGATTGAGAGCAGCCTTGAGGAGAAGGACTTGGGGGTACTGGTGGACGAGAAGCTCAACATGAGCTGGCAATGTGTGCTTGCAGCCCAGAAAGGCAACTGCATCCTGGGCTGCATCAAAAGAAGCGTGGTCAGCAGGTTGAGGGAGGTGATTCTACCCCTCTGTTCTGCTCTCATGAGACCTCACCTGTAGTACTGCGTCCAGCTCTGGAGTCCCCAACGTGAGAAGAGCATAGACCTGTTGGAGCCAGTCTAGAAGAGGGCCACAAAGATGATCAGAGGGCTGGAGCACCTCTCCTATGAGGACAGGCTGAGAGAGTTGGGGCTGTTCAGCCTGGAGAAGAGAAGGCTTCAGGGAGATCTTACAGCAGTCTTGTGGGCCTACAAGAAAGCTGGGGAGTGACTTTTGTCAAGGACATATAGTGACAGGACAAGGGGTAATGGATTTAAATTGGAAGAGAGTAGGTTTCGATTAGATATAAGGAAGAAATTCTTTACTATGAGAGGGGTGAGGCACTGGAACAGGTTGCCCAGCGAAGTTGTGGATGCCTCATCCCTGGAAGTGTTCAAGATCAGGCTGGATGGGGCTTTGAGCAACCTGGTCTAGTGGAAGGTGTCCATGCCCATGGCGGGGGCTTGGAACTAGATGATCTTTAAGGTCCCTTCCAACTCAAACCATTCTATGTGTCTATGATTTCGTGAATCCCATATGCCCCGTCTAATAGCTGAACTACGTTTTAGACCAAATGAATAATGTAATTAGTATTTTAGCTAGTAGAGATGAAAAGTTGAGATAAAAACAAATAAGGAAAGCAGAACCTTCAATTTCAACTACATATTTTTAAGAACTGCTAGTGAACTGTGCTTTTCAGGCTCAAATTTTATAATATGCACATATATAACCATAGACTGGTCATGGTCATGCATGGAAGGGACGGTGGGAGGCATCAGCCCCGAATCACAGTATGAAGGAGAGTGCAGAAAAGCCACACAGCGTGGGATTTTCAAAACAAAGCACTCATGTGGCAAAACAAAGGATTTAGAAGAGAATAGTTTCTGCACATATTATAGTGAGAAATTAGCATATGTAGTACCATTTTCACACTCAACCCATGGGTTTTAGAAAGAGCCAATTATTGCCAGCACCTGCTTTGGATAGCAGTTTTGTTTCAGCTGGCCAAGAGGTCATGCAAATGAGTCAGAAAACTTATGATTCCCTTCATGCAGCCTGTCCCAATGAGATGATGGTTGCTCGCTGGCTAAGGTGAGGGACGAAAACTTTTGGAGAGGCCATTGGGGATGCTTGGGAGTGCATTGCATAGGGGAATGAAGAAGTGTCAGTTCAATTTGCTGAGCCTGGAGAAGGCAACTCCAGCCACAATCAGGGTCTTGTGTTCACTTGCAGGTGGAGGGAGCAATACCCTGCTCAGTCTCCAGATGAGGATCCTTCTACCACACCTCTTATTTGCTAATTTGGAATATAGCTCTACCAGTGGCATTTGTGCAGCTTAGTTCCAGACACTGTCAGAGCACTGCTTTTACCCGCCTTCATCCCACTTAAGCTGGCCCACATTTGTCAGGCTGTTCATTTCTTAAAATGCAGTAGGTCGGTATTGTGTAGAAGCTGTCCCTGAAATGGTGCCTCCTGCTGACACCACCAAGAGTGGGGCTGCTTATCAAAAGTGACCTTTGCATGTGGCCTTATTTTTACTTCCACAGCATCTGAACTCTGAATAAACTTTCATCATAGTCTCTTGAGTAAGAATGTTTCAACACAGAAAATTCAGATGATGTCACTCAAGACATCTCTTTTGTTCTCAGTCACATTTTTCCCTTTGCAGAATTTGAGATTGCAAAGATTTCCAGCAGGAAAAAAAAAGGTAATTGGTGTAGACCTCCTGCCTCTCAAAAGAAAGACTGCAAATGGGCAACAAGGGAATAACGACATCTTGATTGCAGAAGAAATGTCTTTTGAAATGATAAAGTGGAAAAGATTGAGTGTGTCTGCACCAGTAAACCAAACAGGACCAGCTGCTGTGTTGAAACCATCTGTACTGTATTTTTAGTGTGGCCCATGGCATGGCTGCTTTCTTGTTCCAGACACCCGGAGAGAGGTAAAGGAGTTTCATGCTGGGCAGCCCGCTGTGAATTGCCCTGGCAGCCTCGCTTGGTCTGAGCAGACCCTGATAGCCATTGCCACACCAGGCTACGATGGAGACACAGGGAAGGCCAGGAACCATCAAACACAGGAGAGTTTTTCTACCTGCAAAGGAGAAGGATGCAATACATACAAGGTGGTTTCTGAAGGCTGGCATGCCCTACAATATCACAACATATATTTGTTAATTTTCAAATACATACCACCTCACTTGTTGCCTTGAATATTTCCTGCATATTGTAGCCAAGTTTTGGACAAATATTATGATTTTAAAGTTGCCATGCTGCTTAGCCCCCTTTATTACCTAACCTTGCTCTGTTCTACCTGAGGTCAATAACTCCATATTGCATAGGAAAGTTGATTTGTCAAATAATTTAATCACCTCTTTTTGTAATGGTAGAGTAAAATTGGCAGAGAAAGCTTGTTATCAATCTGGGGTACTGGTAAGCAGTAATTATGTGTAATGAGGCTTTTGTCTTGCAGCATTCTGAAGATCATCTTGAACTCCTCCTCGTGCTTCAGCAAAGGGACTGTCATGTTGAATTTTCCTTTAACATTTTCCCCACTCCCTGAAAAGAAATTATACCTTGTTAGATGGAAGCTCATTTGAAGCCTCAATTTTCTTGAGTATGCTGCTCTTGTAGGGAGTACCAGGTGTGCTCAGAGACTGCGGCCTTCAGGTTCAAACTCAACAGGCATTCTACAAGTCTTTGATTTTTTTTCCCTTCTGCTGAAGAGGCAGTGGTTGTCTTGACAGCAGGAACAAAGCTTCATCCTTGTACTTTGATATGTAGCAAGGTTAAAGTAAAACCAAAACGGGCTTTCGAGAAACTGAGCATTTTTTAAGACAAAGGTTGTAGTAAAGGCTCTTGTTCTAATAAGATATATTTAAAAATTTTCATTGTATTCAAGGAATTTTATTGCACTGCTCACTGTAGCATATGAAGATGCCACCCATAAAAATATATGCTCTGCAAGGTGATTTGTGAGGTGTCACACACCCTGAACTCAAATTATGTTATCTTCTCAGAATCACATGCCAAAGGAAGGCGGAAAAGCACTCAACAAATTAGTTTTTCTGAAGAGGTACCAATATTGAAAAATAATATGATTGTATTAAAACCACTGAAAGGAGTCCGGAAGAGACAAAACAAGCTATTGTAAGAGAAAATAAGCATTTTGCCTTTCATTGTTTCTTGGAAATTCCTACATCAATGATTTCTATAATGTTGGTCAGATTTGCAGGGACTTATGTTCAGCTATTCTGTATTGATAAGGAGCTCAACATGACACTGTAGTAAGCATTAAAAAAACCTGTTTCTGACATTGTAGTTTTGAGCTTTTTAACAAAATTATGACATGACCTACACTTTTCTCAAATTAAAACACATTTGGCTCTATAGTGAAGCTATATTAGTATATAAAAACTTTTATTGAAGGCGGAAGTTAGATATTCATCAAGTTCGTTCAGGACTATGAATTCTTGTTGCCATGCTGTATATAAATTATGATTTTCTACTTAGTGTAGTTGAATGCATACCAGAGGGTATGCATTACTGTGAGGGTGGTGAGGCGCTGGAACAGGTTGCCCAGAGAAGCTGTGGATGCCCTATCCCCGGAAGCGTTCAAGGCCAGGTTGGATGAGACTTTGAGCTACTTGGTCTAGGGGAAGGTGTCCCTGCCCATGGCAGGCAGATTGGAACTAGATGATATTTAATGTCCCTTCCAACCCAAACCATTCTATGATTCTATGAGTTTATGTATTCTTTTGGTAACTGTACTTTTTTTTTTTTTCTCTTTTTTCCCCCCATACTATTGTAGACACTTCAGGAAAATAAAAATATAGTAAGTGAAGTAATAGTGAAAAGAAGTATCCAAGAAGCTCATACACCTCTCAGGCGAACTTATGTGAACACAAAATAATATTATGTTTGTATTAAAGTAATTTCTCTATCATGCAAATGAAAAGGAATTCCAGGAGGTAAAAGTCCATATTCACATTCAGAGCAGATCTGTTAGTACTCAATGAATAGCTTTTCTATAATTTATTTAGTTCTACTATATATACAGGGACTGTACCAAGTCATATCTAGAAATACACACCTGATCAGCTTTATTCTACATCAGTTTCAATTGCCATGAACTGTATGTGATCTGCAAAAAGATATTTGCTTTACAGGAAAGAATATTAACATTAATTTATAGTGCAACAGACTTGCATTTAATCATGGTTCTTCTAAAAGCAGCAAAAATGACATTATGGAGTCACAAACCCTGCTGGAATGTTAGCAGAGGTTAGTAACTAAACATTAAAGAAAACTGGTTGTGTTTTGCAGAAGATCTATAAGCAGATGAGGTAAAACACAGGTAAAAGCTTTGTTCCAAGCTGAAAGAAAAAACAGTAGTGTCAAGTTGCTGAAATTGTTCATCCCTCCATTCGAGATGACCATGGGAGGTCAGTGCACTCCTGCAGGAGAGATCCGCAGTGGCTGGTCTCCAGACCTCGTCTCAGGGATGGTGAGGCACCAGTGTTTGTCAAAGCAGTGAACAGTGGGAGAAGTGGCCCTGGCAAGAGCAGCCAATGATGATGAAATGAATGAGGAATGACTAATGCTACCCTGAATGTTGTCTAGCTGCATATGTCAAAACATAATACAATAGAGAGCTCAGAAGCCCCAGATTAGTATTTCCACCACCTTACTTTCTAATGAAATAGAAAGATATATTCTAACCTTTCTGATGACCACAGGGAAAAAGGAAAGCCCCATTGATTTCTGCTAGAAACACTGAACACACTGTCAGCATCTTGCTATACCCGTATCTCTGGATCACTCTTCTGTTAATAGGGGGAATCATCGTTGATGGGCAAAAATGAGTCTGTTCCAAGGCTGTTCCCTGTTCCAGGGAACCACAAGTTTAAAAACAGGAATCCAACCAAATTGCCCAGTTGTAACTGTAATGACCAGTTGTCAAGATGTAAGCCGAAGATGCTACTTCCAAACGGAACAAAACCAAAAACCACTGTAAAAGATTACTTTTTGACCTCCTCACTGGAGTTTTATGCTAGCAGATTAATGATGACAAAACATGAGAAAACACTTCTGCAAAATGTGAGTTTAATAATCTAAATAGAAGCTGAAGCTGAAACTGAAAGTCAGAAGGCACAATGCAACCAAAAGGAAGAATAATTTTTAATGACTGTTGTAGAATAAGTAAAGAGGATATGAACTGCAAAGGAGCATCTGAAATTTCTGATGATGCTAGAAAAGTTTTGGGTAGGGAGGCAAAAAGGGAATTTAAATTCTGGTTCATCTATTTTAAAATAAGATTTATCTGATTCTTATTGTGATTTAGTGGTCACAGGATATTATTGAAAATTAATCGAGTCTGATGCCCACATAAAACATTAGCATCTCTACAGCCATATGGAGAAAACTTGTAAGGGTGTAGCTGATAGCACAGAGTTCACGATTTTTGGAAATTCAGTGACCAGATACTGCAAATTTACATTCTTGCTGAGTAAGAAGAGATTTGCAACACGTCATACTGCAAAATGTAGCTCTACGCAGACCTATATGCAACTCTGTGTTTATATAGGAGTGTTTGCCACCTGCAAACATCTGCTCATTTGCAAATTGCTCAAAGAAGCTGGTGCTTAACTTTACAAACCTGCAGTTGGGAGGAATGGGGAGATGAGCCCACCAACCAACCTTACACATTGTTTCAGATATACTGTCTTTTCTTATACTTAGTGAAAGACTTGTCTCATGCTTACAAATGGATTTTAATAGCACATTTAAATGGAAAATGAAAATGAAAGACTCACTGGTATTATCCTGAACTTATATAGAGCAGAATTTTCCCACGCATACCTCTGTATCAATGGGTCTCTTTTACCTTGCACATTAGAAATCTGGTCAGCCAAATTCAGGGCCTTTCTTCATTTATTTGCTATACAGACCAAATGAAAATGACAAATAGGAAGACTGAATCTTTAGATCGCTTGCTGAAATTCTATTAAGACAAGATGAGCATGCAGGCAAATAAAAACTTTAATCTGTATTTAGAAATTAGCACACTGGATGTGCAATACCTTAGAAAGAAGATTGTATCTTAGAATCCCATCCGTTTGTCACCTACTGAAATAAATATAACTGCTTAGTAGAAGCTACATTATTTTCTTTTAAATGGAATTTCAGTTAATAACTGCAGCTTAATCAGTGCGGTATATAATTTATTTTCATTAGGCTCTATCAGTCTCCTGGGAAACAAGAGCTTAAGGAAATTCAGTAGTTGTAGGATCAGCCATCAATTTTTTTTCCTGACCTGGTATTTTTAGACTTGTAATTTATATTATTTCAATAGTTTCTCTTAATGTGCCCTCTTTGTAACTGCATATAATTATCTTAAAGAATATTAAGAGGGAATATCATAAATCAGAACATATTAGGAGTCTCTTGCACAGTCCAGAGAGAACTGGGTCACAATACTATAGCATCGCTTTTTCTTGTCGATGGCCTTTCATGCAATTATATGAAAACCCACAATGCTAATTTAATGTGTTAGTAATCAAAAGCTAATCTGTTTTACACTAATATATAATTAACATATAAAGATCAAGACCAGATAAACTACTTAGAGATGTACAATTACACCAAAAAATTAATATGCATAAGAAAATGTCTGTGGACACTCTTCATTCAGTAGCAAAATGCACTAAGGCTCTGGATTCAGGTGTAATGCCAGTAGAAGCCAGAATCTGGAATTATTGTCATATGTTTCATCAAAGTAGTAAAATTTTGCAGATATTAATACATAATTTATAATTGAGATTTTTGTTTCCTCCGAAGAAGCACTCATTATAGCAGAAAGCATACTGCCTGTTTCTCTAAAAGATGTTATTTTCTTTTTTTTGCATCTTTGAAAGATCCTAACCATGGCACGCTGTCCTTTGGCAAGACTGACCACTTCTCATGCTTACACAAATGATTATCTTGGTGGGAGGGCAGTGGGTGCAGCTCGCAGAGCTTTGAGAGTGAGCCTCCCACTTGGCTGGATGGTGACAGTCGCCAGCCAGCTGTGCTGTGTGGGGCTGGGCTGGGAAGCCAGCTGTGTCCATGCTGCCAGCTGTGCCTCTGCTGCCAGCTGTTCCTGTGCTCTAGGGCAGTGTGTGGCTGAAACCACAACTCTTTCCTTCTGTTAGCCTCATGGGCTGCCTGTCCCTGGAATGTTGGGATAAGGGTTGGTTTTAACACTAACTTTTATGGAGTTCCTCTCATTCCCCTCTAGGGTCAAATCATTGAAGTCACTATTTTAACTTCTTTCACCTGGCCTTTTTGCTTGGGGATTGCCTGCTGTTAAATACCCAATGTTACCTTACTGTACTCCTTCTTTAACATTCTGGAGCCACAGGAACTTAACTCCTGTGGTGGTAACTTGTTCAGTATTGGCTGAGTTGTAGGGTGACTTCTAAAGCCCTTGCCAGCAGCTGGACACCAAGCTGAATGAGGCTGCTGCCATCGTGTTGGCTAACAGTGTGTCAGAGCCTTACCCCATCTCCCCATCTGCTTGTTGGACCTTTCCTTGGGCAAAAGCGTGCCAAATGCAACTCTTTCTGTAGCTCAGCAGTGGATGGCTCATCCATTGCCTTTACTTCCACCACTTGGCATTGAGTTACGCCACAAATGCAGCACTCCCATGGCAGGTCTGCTTTGACTGCTTCCAGTGCAGTATAATAAGCACTTAGATGAATAAATGAACAGTTGCTATTTGGCATCAATCTTTATTTAAACTTTTTTTTTTTTTGTCTATATTCTCTTGCTAGAGACCAGGACAGACAGGCTCCTCTGTGACTGCCACTGAAGCTAGCTCGCCTGTGAAAGATCGTTGTTTTCACTAAAGCTCTGAGAAAGTGAAAATGGGCCAAATTCTCTCCTCTTTCCCACTCGTACAAAGTGATAATAGCTCCACTGGAAACAAAATTGTTGTGGTTGCAGGTGGATGTAAGAAGAGGGATGCTGAGGCTCTTCATCTGTCCATATGGGAGCACTGATGCATGCTTGATTTCTCCAAACAAACAAGGAAAGACAAAATGAGGGGAAATGCTTTAACTTGATGGCTGTTTTGGATGTATATTAGCGATACAGCATGCAACACAGGTTTTCCTTAGGAGTGAATGTGCCTCCATCCACACCTGGGGGGTAAGTGGAGCACACCTGGGGGAATCAGGGATGAAGCTGTGTAGGATGTATCCCAAGTACTCTACTGGAGACTCAATGCAGTGTACCTCTAGAAGAGTGCAGATAAGGTCGTCTAAGTATATGCTTTTAACATGTGTGCAAAAGTGTTGCACAAAACAGTCCACTACAGCTTGACAGGCTTAGTTTTGAGCAATTGAAGAAGAGGTCCTTCTCAGATAGTGCCATGGAGGACTCCTGCTTGCCACCAGAAGACAGACGGGGTGTATCAGGCCTTCCTGCTAGCAAGGACGGGGAACGCACTTTTATGCACAACCAACAGGCAGGTTAACCTTTGCCAGGAATGGGTGGAAAGCTCTGCCAGAGGTCTGACATTGTGGCAGCATGTGGAGATCACCTGTCAGCTGAGATGCACAGGGCTGCCCAGATAGTAGGGATATAGCAGAGCCTGGGCGGAGCCTGGAGGTACCTATCTAGGTACCTGTGCTTGAGGTAGCTGCAATAGGCTCCCTTTCTATTTGATGGAGAGAGAAATAGGCATATTCTCTGTATAAACAGACCTATTGTCTATTTTAAGGTGAGACGTAACTCAGAAGTGGCCATTCATCACCGTGAGTTATACAGTCTGAATGACTAACTGGAATGTGATGTTTAGAGATTTAGAGGTTAGAGGACATGAAACCATGCTAAGGTGCCTAATTACATTCCTCAATTTTATGTCCCTCTATAATTTTAATTCCTTTTAACCCCTCCCCCCCTATATATTTTAGCTCTACGCTTTACGAGCAAAAGGGGAGTTGCCTCCTATATGCTTTTGGGGGACACCAGTTACATTGCAGCCTCTCTGAACCTATTTCTTAGCTAACATCCCCCAGGCTCTCAAAGTACTAGGAGACCACATGAGGAACAAACCTTTCCACTCTGCTACCTTACAGTAGGGAAAACTCTGCTCATTCTCACGCATATCTCCCCCACCACCCTAAAAGGCTGTCACCATGTGATGCCCACAAGAGATTATAACTCCAAGAGTTTCTTCTATCAGCCTCAGCAAATGAAATTGCTGATTCTGGCACAAAGAAAAGCCCCAGCTGGTAAGAAGAGGCTTTTATACCATTCCCTGTCTCTGGAGGGGATTTACCTGAGCCTCACTGAGCAGCTACAAATACACACACAGTCTCTTCCTACTACTCGTTTCTCTTCCCATCACCCTATGAAGTCACATGGGGGAAAAAAGGCAGGAGGGAGCGGGTGTCTTCTGCAGAAAGACCTGCCCCTCGTTCTGCATACGAGGTCTTGGGATGTGAATGTGACCAGCCTAATTTTCCTTTATGCTGTTAAAGATTACCGTGTTGCTCGAAAACTGTGGCGTGTAAAAATCAATGTGTTCATTGTCAACTACGCTGGACACTTATTCCTTTAATCATTGCCTCTCCCATATCTGTATTAAAATCATTAATAGAAAAGGGCTTTGCAATTACGTAGCTACTTTCTCTGTGAGTGTTCTTGTGTTCCTGAAAAACTTTGCTAATTTCTCAGTGGTATATTCATAGGGAAGAGAATAGAACAGAAGACTTTTAGCTGCAGCCCATTATGTGTTTTTCCATCTGTTTGTGGTGAACCAGAAAGAGCTATGTGTTAGGTCTTGCCTTATGGCAAAGCCTGATCTGCAGTTGCTGCTTTCCCACACTTACTTAAGCTTCCCTGCACATCCCCGCGCACAAAGCAGATGCCGGTGCCACAACAGGCCCGAGAGCCCTCCTTCCCAGCGTGAGGGACTGTTACACAGCCAGGTCCTTAGGACTAGCCTCCAGCAAAGCCAACCGACCAAACAAAAAAAAAAGCTGCCTACCATTGACATCTGATGATCTGAAACCGGTTTATCGATTGAAAAGGCAAAAAAAGCATATGAGATCATCAGTTGTCTGCTACAGCCCTTCTGGGATCAGTAATCTCTTTGGTGAAAGATTTCGGGAGAGAAAAATAACTGCAGAAAGCACCTAATATTTTTCCTATTTTCAAGTTCCTAGTTTTCAAGAATGTAGCAAAAAGCAGTGGTGCTGAGGAGACCTTACAAGGCATAAATAGTATTTTCTCTTTTAAAAAGGATGAGGGGATAAAACAAGCAGTAAAGTGTATCTTTCCCTGCATTGATGGTGATTGTTCCTCTCCCCAGGGTTGAAATCTTGCCATATTAAAATAATTGGGAGTATGCCATTAATGTCAATAGGGCCAGGATTTCACCCCTTTTATTCAGACCTGGACTCTCTTGTGGGCAATTGGCCCTGTCTCAGACTTTCCTCCAGGGAGCCATTCTCCTTGCATTATATCCCAATCCCCATCCAGTGCTACAAACTGTCTCTTAGAACTAGACAGACTACTGACAAGAAACAATGAAGTTGATAAACGTGTTATTAAAAGACTAAAATAATCTTGGACTTTGTTTTTTGGGTTTTTTTTTGTGTTGCCCTTACAGTATTTGAAGATTTTCTGTGGCCATTTGGTAGCTTTTGAGTGTGAGGTGGTTGAAATTATTTTCGTGTGCAACATTATGAAAATAAAGCTCACGGTTAATTTATGGAGTTACTCTTATCTATAGAGCAATTACACTGCAGTTATTAACAAACAGTGCCTTTCAATAACAATAGCCTAGCGTACCAGATTAATTACTGTATTTTAAAAACAGGTGTGATACTTGTTTTTCTTACATGCTGTAATTATGAAGTAAATTGCAGAACTTTATATTCATACTGACACAACATTCAAAAATACACATAAATTTAAAAAGTAACTGATTTTGCTTCTTATGTTTCCCACGCAGATTTTTGGGTCAAATTCTGCTTCCACTGTCTCAGCAATTAAACTAAAACTGACTTCTGCTTTTTTATCTATCTTTTGTAAAAAAAATTACTATCTACATTACTATACATTTTTTGGCATTTGAAATCTCAGATAATCAAATGAATGGTTACTAATAAGCGTTTTATCAAAACAAAATTAATCTATTTTATCTCTATCAACTAATCTACCTAATGCACTCTTTAAAGACTTAATTTTGGCCCCAATGTAATCTGCAGAAAAATCTGTATGTATTTGCTTAATGGTACAGGACCATGTAAAGATATTTACATGCACCCTTGCAAGAGTCTACTGAAAGGGCTTCGTGTGTCAGCTTTTCATTTCAAATTGGGCTACCTATATTTGTGAATGGATGTTTAATGTAATCTGGCAATTTAATCTTCTCTTTCCCTTTTTAGAGGCCTACTCTTAGGTTTACAAATCCGCTGAGTCAAAAATACACAGTCCAAATGATAATTTTTAAAATATCTATAGATTCTTGAATATTTGTTTTTCAAATTTATCAATTTCTTGGCACTGTTGTTGTTAAAGGCAGAATAAAATCTTTCCAGTCTCTGCTTTAGAATATAGATATAAGGAGGAAACCGTGACAAACATCTTGCCTTTGTGACAACATTATTAAAAGTCTAGCAGGGGTCTGGATCTACAGCCCTGAGAATTTATTTTGTACCAAAAGCTCTTTGAACACATAATGAATACTCACAAATGAGAACCTATTCAGATGGTGTGCTATTGAGTCAAGTTCATCAAAGTTAAAGTAGCATATATTTTCTGAAAGCTGTAGATGATTACACACTGGTCTAACTTCAATGAGTTCTGATAATCATAATTTCCTGCAATAGAGTTAATTAAATTATGTTCTGCCTTGGGGATCCTTTTCTTATACCAGTATGATTGTAAAATAGTCTATTATGTTGCATTTGTGCCCAGCAGATTCTACTTAAAAGAAACCAACCCAACGACCATATTTGTTAGACGGAAATAAGCTACTTCTGCTTTGTGTCTACCGATTCCTTTAATGTCTTCATCCTAGATCGCACCTGCCAAAAATCGCTGAGAGCGGGCATCTCCTGACCTAAAGGGAGCAGGGCCAGACGGTGACTGACAGATGTCTGCCTTATCTCTTGGGGGATCTTTTGGGGAACCCCTCAATGAGCACATGAGCCAGGGTGCAGCGAATGCCACCCAGGAGGCCGTACCAAGGGAAGGACACAGCCTTGGCCTCTGCTGAGGTTGGCAGGAGCCCATCCCTGCTGCAAACAAAGGGCACAGGGCAACACTGGGGAGGGCGGAGAGGCTCAAGACCTTGCTGAGACACTGCCGCTCTCCGTCATCTTGAATGTCCAGGGCTAAAATCGCCAGCTTCGGTTTAGTGCAGAGAGTGGGGTTATTCATTAGGGGAACTCTATTTTGAGGATTCAAATATCTAGTTTATGAACAGTGCTGCACCTCGCATTTTCATCATTTGAGGGAAGAAGGTATAGAAAAATAATCTATTTATCATTATCCCCAGGTTAATAAAAAGAATTCTTAATCTAAGTTACGTGGCCAGGAAAAGTCAGTACAGTGATTTAATGGAGAAAGTGATTCACAAGTTTGCTGTAAATGTATCTGATTACTTGACAGTTATTTAATTTCATTCTCTAAGCCCAGTGAACTGTGGTGCTTTTTAGATTTCAATTAATTGGAATAATGCAAGAGAATCTCTGAGTTTATGTTTGAAGTTATTTTCAATCTCACAGCCCAGGAAAAAAAAAATTAGCTCAAATTTTAGGTAAAAGCTTGCCATATTTTTTGTTCCAGATTAATGTTATTGATCCTTACTAATTTTAAAAAGTCTTGAAGACATTTTTTGCACCTTTGTGGTTTTAACACAAAACCTCAACCAGATGGAGAGACCAGATTTCTTCAAGTGCACTTCTCTGTAGGATTTCTGTTATTACCAGAGCTTCAGTGGAAATTATTTTAAGGTTACTTGCCTGTAATTATTCTTTTGTTACAATTATAAGCATGATAAGCAACATGTACTGTTAGTTTTTTTAATCAAAAGCTGATTCTATCTCCTCTTTACATAGTTTTCAGGAAAAAAAAGAACAAACTACATCAGTATTTGCTGTGATAACAGAAAGTAATTCTGATGTTCCAATGGGTGCTGTGACCCGTGGAGTTTTGTGGTAGCAATAGTGACTGATCTTTTGTCAGCCATGTACTACTTTTGAAATATGCTTATAACACGTAATTAAACAAAATTGTGTACCAGCAGAATTATACAAATACTATACAGAAAACAATGGATAAGGCCAGATGCATAAGAAAATCTGCGTAAAGCTCAGCTTCTGATCTTGTTCAAACACTTGATCTTTGAACTTATGGTTTATGATATCCTTTGTCAAAGCCCTTTGATCAATATATAGTTCATCTTTCCTGATTCTGATTCTCAGACTCAAGTGATACAGTAAAATATTTTTTTGATTTATCAACTCTGTGTATTGCTCACCTGAAATAATTTTATGCTGAAATCACATGTAAATACTTTAGATGCATGCGTGTAGTCCAGTTGCTGCAGTACAGAGAGAAGAGCTCATGTAATTTCTGGGGCAACTCAATTTAGCAATAAGTCGGTGTATAATTGATTTCGGAACCGTCCAGCCCTCAGCAACTCCACCACTTCCCACTGCAAGGAAAATGTATATATTGTAATATTTGTTTTGAAAATTTATATATTGGCTGACCATATGAACATGTTCTCATTGCCTACTCAGGCCTTTGAGCAATTTGCAGCCTTTTGTTAGCAAATAAAGGCTCTCCGAGCCTCCTACTTGAGCACTGAGTTTACCAGCTGCTATCCACTCCTAGACCTCATTAGGGGCCTGCTGTTCTGCTGAGAACCGCACCACATGCTACGCCCCGCGTTGGCGGCGGATTAGCCTGTTGCTGCTCCTTAAATTACCAGGTACAAAAGGTTGCTCTGTTTCTCCATAGAGAACTACCACTCTTATCCTCTTTGAAGAGGCTCTGTATCATGATCTCTCTAACTAATTAAGGTCTGCAGACAAGCCACAGGTTGTTATAGAGGATTCATCCCCATGGTTGGTATCAGGAGGGTTTTTTTTCAGGTTTTGTTTGTGAAGGATTAAAGCTGCAGTTTCTCAGAATCAAGTCCTAGAAAAACCAACAAAAACCATACATACTCATGTACATATTTTTTAAAATGCTTCTTAACATCAACTCCCATCAGACAGGTTTAATGCTATTTTACTTCTACTTTGAAACATTATTTGGGATAAATATTTCATGAATTTTAAAAATTATTTTAAATATGAAGAATAAATTGAATTCATTTCTGTGTGTCTAGAAATAACTCTATAGTAGTTACAGTCACAGGTAGTTTCATATAACTCTGGAGATGGGGCATTTAAAAAAGAAAAAGTTGACCAGGATAGGTTGATGGGGAAATACTCTTTTTTTTTGTTTATCCACGCTACAGTTCTGATGGATTTATGTGAACACATGGATAATTTAGAGTGCCACGTGGGAGAGAGGCTGTAATTTAGTGACCTGCTTCCAGGTCCGCGCAGAGCAGAACTCTGCCCCTGTGGCCCCTGTTCGGGTTTCCCAGCAAGTCTTCATGTATTGGACTGTGTTTATGGCATCCAGTGGGACTTTTCTAGTTTATTTTTGTTTATTGTGTGATGGATTATGTCCTATCTGTTACATAGTGGCATTAGGTATTTTTTGTTTTCATTCCTAGATCTATGATGCCCACGAATGAATAAGAATTAGTTGCATCTCTAATAAGGTGGCATGTGTTCCATGGATATTACATATTGATCTGAGACCTTGTCCAGCAATTGAAGAACTCGATGTTGAGTCTGGTCTTTTGTGTAAACATCATTATATGCTGGTGCTGGTAAAGAGTTACTACTTGTCTGTGATCATGGAATTATTTACATATAGAAAACGATCTGTGCGCTCTTCAGAGAAGTTCAAATGATGAATATGGAAAGAAGAAATGAATATATCAGTTAAGGAAATAAGTTAAGGACCCTTTTTATAAGAGAATACTCATTATACAGCTTGTGGTTTTGCTTATTATTCATTATGCAGAGGTATACCAATACTGTATAGACCTGATCTACAAATGCATTTTGGCATGTAGTAGAATAGTCTTCTTTTAATTTAGAATGGGAGAAAAACAGTGTTGGAATCTTTTGGGGAAGTCCGTTTATATGATCCAGAGGCAGTCAGGTTCTGTTACACATTCTGCCAACTGTTAAAAAAATAAGCAGATCTAGCTATTCTTTCCTCCAGGATCTCACAGCAGTATCATAAGGTGTTCCAGCAACTCTCTAGTATATGCCAGCATAAATACACAGCATGTAAATGCTTGAGAAATTTCAACTACAAGGAAATGTCTTCATTCTATGTGTTTAGTTGTGTAGATCATTAGGATCAGAGTTCCTGGTGGTCCTAAATACCTACTAATCATAGTGTAGTCTGGCATCTTGTGTACCACATGCAAAGATCCTCATCCAGTAATCTGTAATTAAGCCCGTAAGACTTGTTTGAACAATGCAGTATTTCTGAGAAAGAAATACTATTGTAATTCGAGGAGTTCAAATGGTGAAATGCCACCAAGTCCATAGCTGTTTCAAAGCTTGGCATCTTTCACTGTTGAAAATTTGCCCCCCTATTTGTCATTGGAGTTGCATTATTTCACTTTCTAATCACTGCACCTTGATCTGCTCCATAAAGGAGCTACTTACTACCAGAAATTTCTTCCCTGACCTTGTACTTTACTTACTAGCAAAGCTAATAATTTTTTTTTTTCCTTTCTAAGACTGAATAAGCCTTCAAAATCCACAGATTACCTAATACAGGAATAACAAAAATAGTTTATTCACAATAACAGATGTTTTAGGGATTTTAAAGATTTTGTTTGTACTTCCTATATTTAAAGAATTGCCCTTAGCTCTTTGGCCACTCACAGACGTACCCATTTTACTGTTAGTTTTCCTTATAAAATATAGGCAGTTATAGAAAGTTATGGGAGTCTTAGTGATCTGGGGATGTGACTGCTGCTCTGTGTATATGCAGCCTTGCCTGTAGACTGGACTGCATTAGCCTTCCTTGCCTGTCAGATGTCCACTTCTGAACTTTTCACTAGCTACAAATAATTCTGAAGGATAACATTGTTATTGCCTTGGCATGTCTTCTTAACCAATCCTGTTTTTTAACACTGTCCCCTCCCCGCTCCTGGACCGGACCTCTCCTAAAGCAAAAACAAGTACAGCTTCAGAGATGATGAAGAGGAGAGTGACTGGATCTTCTCCAAGACCCTGTAGCTACCAAAGCCTGAACCTTGCCTGTACCAAAGGAGGTGCAGAGGCGGGGTCTGTGCTTACGGAACTGGGAAAACAGAGAGTCCCAGGATGGGGAACGCTGGGAGCTGTTAAGTTCCAGCACCAGAGGACGGCTCTTGTCCCACCTGCAAATCTGCTGCTCCAGAACAGGTTCAGTGCCTTGGCAGTAGATGACATGAGATGACATGAGAAGAGATCTGTCTAGGGGAGGATGATGAACCAGGCTAGAGCTTACATGTCAGTACTAGCAGGAATAGCAATACTATTTGGTGATATTGCGGTGTGAGTCTGCTGTGGACCACTTGGTTGGGAAGAGGTAGATGAAGCCTCCTTCAGACAACTGGAAAGAGCTTTGTATCCACAAGCCATGCTGTTCTCATGGGGACCTTGAATCACCCTGAGATCTGCAGGACAGACAACAGAGCAGGACACAAGCAATACGGTAGGTTTCTGGGGTGCATGATGATGGCTTCCTGACACAGACAATCAAGAAGCCATTGAGAGCAGATGCTCTGCTGTGCTTCATCTTTGCAAGGAAGGAAGAGGGCTGCATGGATAAACAAGGAATTCCTGGCTAAGCTCAAATATAAAGAGAAGGTATAAAATAAGTGGAAGAAAGGCCAGGTGACTTGTCAGAAATAGAGACACTGTCTGAACATATAGGAATAACGAAAACCAAGTCCACATGGAATTGAATCTGACAAGGGACAAGAATGGTTTCTATAAGTACGTTGCAGCAAAAAGAAGATTGGGCAAAATTTGGTACAGCTGCCGACTGGGGCAAGGGACCTGGTGACAAAGGACATTGAGAAGGCCAGGTTACTCAGTGCTTGCTTTGCCTTCGCCTTTACTGGTAAGATTTGCCTTCAACTGAGATATACACAGCCCTGTGGAAACAACACCAACGCATGCACAAATGATTGCGTTATTGAGCATTAGTTTTAAACTAACACAGCAATCAATCCCATCAAGAGACTGATGTTTCAGGGAAGCTGGGGCAAGGCTTACTTGCAAGCACAGTTCCTACGGTAATATGGGCAAAGTGGGCCATTGTATGCACAAATGTCTGTAAACAACCATTTGTGTGCATATTTGTGTTGTTTCCACACGGCACTGTATACCTACTTTGTGTAAATGTCATGACTTGGAACTAACAGTGCTGGTGATGCAGCTTTTTGAATGACAGCGCTGTGAAAAATAGCTCCTTGATACGCATACTTCGTTAAAAGTCTCAACAACAGAAGCAACTGGGCCGTGATTGCTATGGGCATGGCTACAGCAGAAATCTGCCAGCCAAAGTTGCTCTGTAAATTCAGTTCTGTTACATGCTAACTCATTGTTATGGATCCAACCCAAGACAATCAAGTAATTATATGGTTGCAGCTGGTAAAGCAGACTGACATTTATTTGACTGCAGAACAAAAATGTGTGAAGCTGATCTAACTACTTAGGACAATGTGGATGGTTTTAAACAAAAATCACAAGGGCAAATACTGAGAAGCAAAATTTGAAGGAATGTGTAAAGTTCAGCTGATAGACTGTGGCCAGTGGGCTTTAATAGGGTCTTATCAAAATCTAAATGGGTGGAAATTGCATGCCCATGCATCAGAAGTTTTTTCTGACTGAAATATATGCTTAGGCTTCTGTACTTTTTCTTGCTAGCACCTTTGCTTTCAGTCCTGCAAGCTGGGAATCACATCACCAAAACATGTTGCAGATGGAAAAATGCTCATGTTAAGTTGCAATATTTTCACCTTTATAATCTCCTTTTGGAGCCTCATACATGTGCAACTAGGGATGTTCAGATTTATTTCTTACAGATTTGTTTCAGAATTCTGAAATTATTCTGGCTAGATTGCTTTTCAGGAGACACAGACAGAGCAACTGGGAAAGGAGGCATCTGTGACTGCAAATTATAGTGGCTTCATGCTAGTGAAGTGAAAGTTTAGGGTTGGTTATTGTTTTTCTGAAACTTGAAAAAGGGGTATGTGTAAAAAAATTTGTAAATGCATTTGGCAAATATCACCAAAGAAGAAAATCTAGTGATGTATATTTAGTCAAGGAATTGCCATTTCAGATGCTCTGTGCCCTTCCACCCAACTCCGAGTTGCTGGGTTTACCTGGTATGCTGATTTTCCAAAGTATTCTCTCTGTACAATGTAGGCTTTGGAATCCTGAAAATAATTATTTGTTAGTGAGAGCAGGAGCTCAGATGTCCCCAGTACCCAGCTGAAAGCCATTTTGTCACAAAACCAGCTAATCCTGACTGTTTAAACCTGTAGTTTTCCATTTAAAAAGAAAAAAAGAAAAAAGAAAAAAATTACTGGGAGGAGTAAATATAGAAATATGAGAAATACACTTACCATGGTGGATACAGAAGATAAAGCAAGAGCGAAAATAAAGGTTTGAGTTTAAAGAGGAAACATCGTATTTTAATATTGTGGTTTAAATTTTCAGTCCTCACAGAGGAAACTTTTTTCAGGGATGGTCTCATTCATTAGTTACTTGCATACAGGTTGTAAAGCATGAGTCACTTAAAGATCTGACTCCTGGCTCAGATATAACAAAGAATTCAGGAGGAGTTTGTCAGAAAATCTGATTCGGGAAGAAAATAGCATGGATTAGTATTTATGATTACTTTTGGATATACAAAATGTTAACTCATTTCATGGGATATTTGATCTTTTTTAATGTATAATGTTGTGGCACATATTTTTACACTGTCAGCTTGGGAGCACTTCTTTCTCCAAACCAAATAAACCTAATTTGTGATTCAATATTGCAGGGATGAGAAAAGATATGAAGATGACAGCAAAGATAAGAAAAAGAATAAAACTGATGAAGAGCTACTGATCATTTCAGATCTGTGAAATAAAAGAAAATGGGTATATTAGTTCTGATCAGGAAGATGCTCTTGGACTGTGATCCTCTTAATTAGTTCAACTGGGTTCAGTGGAAAACACAAGCAATTGTCCAGTAAATCAACTTTTCCAGTGGTACTTGGTTTCTAAATTGGCAAATGCTTTAGCCCGTTCTGTAATGTGCGAGCTGTTAAAGAGACTGGTTACCCCAATTTCCTATTACAAAGAATTTTTCAATTTGGCTAACGTTGCACCATTACTTGTCACTCATGCAGCTCCCTACCCCCTCCAGCTCCTGACTTTACTACTAGAAGAAAGAAAGCCTTTTGAATGTAAACCCAGCAAACTGTGCTGCCTTATGTTAGCATCTCATTGTTGGCGATGGAGAGCCTCTGCCTGAGCTGCATCACTAGTTCTCCTCAGGAGAAGCCTTTATCTTGACTTGTTTCCAGGAGCTGCCACACGGCAATAACTGGGCACATTTCAGACCCCAGAGATGGAAAGGCAGCCCAGGGCTCCTGGGCGCTCCTGCTCACATAGCCCACAGCATCCACTGCCGTGGAGGGACGACAGTGGTGAGCTACTGTGGTTGTATGGAGACTGGCCACTTCAGGGTATATCTTTTCTGAATAAATACTACAGGAAGGTTGTTGGCTGCGTAGTTACCTGTGGATATAGCATACAGTCTCTTCTTAAGGGCACACAGTCTGAAAAAATATATAGAAATTGAGGGAAGGGGATGTATCAGGCTTCAGCTCAGTAATCCTTGATAGGCTCATTTGTGGTGCCCCCCCTTCCCCATCCCCTGATTAAACAATATTAACTTCTCAACCTCTGTTCAGCACTGCACATTGGTTCTACAATTATGTTTCCATTGTACTGGAGTCCCTCACAGCTCTCCTCACCCTTCAGTACTTCTCTCCTAACATGAACAAAATAAACAGTTTAAAGTGAGTGTCGTGAAAGAAATTAAGTTTGAACAGGGCTTAGAATGGAGCAATATCACTGACTGGGCCATTCTACCACCAATGGGCAGGATGGGACAAAGGGTGGGAAAACAGCTGCTGCACTCTGCCTGTGTCCAGCAGTGCCACTAAGGGAATAGGCGTCGAGACGCAAGGTTGGCAGAAGCAGAAATCTCAGTCCTTGAAACCAAGAATGAAAGGCTAAGTATGAAGTTTCATGTGGCAGAAGGAACAGCAGCAACAAGTTAACACATGAGAAAGACAGTCAAGATGATAATCTCAGGAGTAATCTCAGTCACATCATCTTTCACAAATTGAGGACATTTAGTGTAGGCATTAGAAAGCTGCAAGGATCATGCAGTGAAATCATTAGAGCTTGAATGAGATTTAAAACCTGAGTACCATTTATCTATGCACCATCACATCGCACCCAAGAACTCAAGTCCAAGAATTCAGCTCTGGTTGTGTTAAATTTAGGACAGAGATTAAAAATTTCGGACGGAATGTCATAGAGCAGACTAGGACATTGTATTGGCTGGAAGAAGACAGATGCAGAGACTGAAGCTGTACTTTCAATTAGGATTAACATAAGAAAGACCATACTGAGTCAGACCTAGCCAACTATGCTGGTTGCAACAATGGCAAAAAGAAGATGTCACTTGGGGAAAGAGAATTGCAATAGTACAAGCATATGGTGGCAATTTCCTGAAGAAAAGTGGGAAACAATAGCAAAAAAATCAATAAAACCTGGGGGGGGGGGGGGGGGTGGAACCTCATGGATGGAGGGAGAAATAAGAGGATACAGCAGATGAGATGCTCCAATAACAGATACTCTGTAATGTGGTGAAGAGAGGATGTATTTGAAAGTTTGAGGAAAATCTGATGTTGAGAATGTGAAAGTGCTGGTAAGTGCAGAAGGAAATATAGATGTCTAGAGAAAAGGACACTAGATGATAATGAGATGCTGTTTTTCTTTCACAAATAATTATTCACTGAAAAATGAAGTCATGGGATGGCTAACGTGTTCATTAATTGATAGTAATTTTGACAAAAGAAACATGAGAAGGTGTTTAGAACATATTAAAAACTGCTTTGAAATTTCTTGAAAGCTTTATGCTCTGACGTCAGGAAGGAAATAAAAAGATAGTCTCAGGAAGCTGAAGGGGGAGGTTGATCTTATGCTTTTTTTCCTAGTTCAGAAGCCACAATAATCCATCTAATTAGACAGCATGATTTTATATTAGAGGGAGCTAAAATTAGAGAAGGAAGAAAGACAGCGGCTGTATGTGTGCAGCTATATGTTCAGTGTCTCTATGTAGGAGGAATACAGGTGAAGTGTTCGTGTCATAGAGGTATATTGATATGATACTTTGGGAAATTGGAGATTTCCTTGAGGAACAGTACCAAGAGAGGAGAAGGGTATAAAAATAGGATTGAGAACTGATGTCTGAGGGCAACTGGAGAGGTTGGAAGTTGGAAAATCTTGGAAACAGAAGGAGAGAGTAAGATAGTTACAGAAAGGGTGTTACAGGAACAGTAAGTGTTTTCTCACAGGTGGTGGGATAAGTTCTCTGAGACATAAAAAGGTATGAATAGATGGAGAAAGGACCTCTTTGTGTACAGTATCATGAATTTCCAAAGTGTTGAAAATTAAAAGAACATTACAGTGGGATCCACAGGTGTGCTCTTTTTTTAGAAGAGAAACTCAAAACGATGCTGTTGCTAAGCAAGTGCAAGCTGTGTGGTTTGTCACGCTGTTTCCCCCGGTCTTTCCTTCTTGTTAAGTCACATGGCAAACTGAAGGCTGGATAAAGAGGTTACCAGCTATCATGATTGCTCTGACAAACAGCATCTTCTCACTGTGTGAGGCTGACTAATAGATGCATAACTCATAAAAGTGAACAGCACAGATTCACTCAGAGGTGAATTTGGCCCCTGAGGCCATGCTGTGCTCTGACTTACAACTCTGATGTTCTGGGGTGAGCCAGGAGTAAGGATACAATTTGGTCCAGCGCCACTTATGACAACTATTTTGAGACTTTCTCTGGCACAGCTGCCTGGCAGATACAATTAGTGTTCAATAAAGAAATGGTAATTATTTACAGATGTATCAGTAACAAAAGCTCCTGATATTCAAATTCAGTTTCTGGAACAAGTGAAGGTGGTAGTGACACCAGTTAAGGCCATGTGTCACCATTCAAACTAATAACTTGGATTTTATTTTTAATGCCTGAAGAGCTGCTTCCTTAGTTACTGAATCCCAGGACAAGGTACCATTTTGGAGTGTCAGCAGTCCTGATACTCTTTTCAGGCAGCAAAAAGATAAGAGTGGAGAATCTACTCCAGACATATCAATTGTCTTTCTTTTGTTTGCTCTGTCCTGACCTGGAAGAAAAAAGTGAAACTTCTGAAATTCATTGCAAAGAAAGATACTCAGTACAAGTCCTTTCACACTGATTGGAGAAATGGATAATTTAGAAGCCTGACTTCTTAAAGTTTAAGTTTTTACTTTGGTGGCTTAAATCTATGTGCTGACACTTGGGATATCTTGATTCTGTCCCTGGACTAATTATACCTGAGGTAGGTAGTTGACTTCTGCCCAATGCATAAGCTCTCTCTGCATGATTTTTCTTGAATGCAGAATGGGTATGAAAGAGTGGACTTAATCCCCTGGAATAGTGCAAGTCATTACTCTATAGCATAATGAAAACCTCAAACAGAGAGTGAAAAGCAGACTTTTAAAAGCCCAAGATCTTTATTTCTTACTCATGCTTTGCTTGAAGATAAATAAGCTCTGGAGATTCAAGCCCGTTATTGCTGAATTCAGGATGGGGTTTATAGACAGATAAAAGCAAGGTTCCTACTAAACAGAGAAGTAATATCCTAGATTTTCTTTCTAAAAATCCAGTAACATTTAGTGATTTTTGTTTTATTAACCAACCTTCTTCTTGCTCTTTCTGTTGTTTTCAGTGGAACTGACTATTTGTAGGCTAGACTGAGGTGACTGGAAATTCACACTGTCCTTTTAGCCCCTGGGTGAGGGCTGACTGCCGTTCCAGTCATTCCCAGCCAGTCTTCCCTGCCTGGGGGGACCAGCCCTGGGGGCACGGGAAAAAAGCTTTCGCAAGGCCAGCCCTGCCCTGGCCTGCCTGCTGAGACTGCTAGCCAGCCTGTCACTAATGCACGCGGTGCTGAGGTTTTCTGCGAAGCAGACACCTGCCCAAGAGGAACTGGACCGAGACCACCAAATTGTTTTAGGTAGGTCAGCAAACAGCTGTCAGATTGTGTAATTTGGTTCTCCTAATTTGGAAAGGGACCTTATTCAGAGACGGAGCTGTTTGCCTGCTGACAAGCTCACATGTATTATGTTGTGCATAATGTGCATGATTAACGCTTGTTTATTGGAGCAATTGTGCTCCGTGGCGGAGCTGTAGCTGCTGTTTTGTGTGCCAGGGGCGAGCAGCAGCAAGCTCTTCTCCCGTTGGGAGAGGCAGTACAGCGTGCAAGGCAAAGGCTTTCGCAGCTTGATCAATAAAGCTACCCTAACCTCACGGCAAAGTAAATATTTTGTTGAAAGCAACTCTTCTGGCTACCTACAGGTGTGGATGTTTCAGGTTTGCCAGCCAGTCTGCAGGTAGTAGACAGCTGTGACTTTTATTGCCTGGTTTTTCAGTCTTCTTCCACATAGGAAGTACCAACTAACTGGACACGTGAAAAACTTTTCCAGCTAAACCTTCTGTAGCTATTTTCACAATTTGCTTTTGAACATCAAGGGCCTCTGCAGTCCTACACTACATAGTATTTTCAATATTTTAATGAGGATTCTTCTTTACCTTACACTGATTTTGCCTCTGAGTAACTGTAAGTACTAAGAATGTGATACTAGCACAGTTCTCCCACCCTTAAATAACAGAATTTTTGATACAAAAAAACTTTCATTACACTCATGAAACTCACTGTAAGTTTCAGTCAAGTGTATCACATTTTCACGTGTTGCATTTGTTTGATTTTATTTCAAGTTGATTTTTTTTCTGTTAATACAGTGCTCATTTTACATAAAAAAAAGTAGTGCAGACCAAAATACCGAGAATTTGCAAAGCTATTAAAACCTGCTAATTAAAAAAGAAAAAATAAGATTACGATAAAAAATAACTTTTTTTTCTTATGTTATGTAGTTTAGAATTCTTTTTTTCCTGTGCAAGAAGTGCTTAGATGAAGTAATTGTCAACATCTACTTTTACATGGGCACATGCGTTTTCCTCTTTATCCTTTTCCTAGTTTTATAGAAATTAAAAAAGGATGGAGTGAATACTGTAAGAAGTTGGAAAAAAGAACACAAAAGAAAGAAGAATATTTCCTATTTCACCCATATCAGGCGGCCAGCTGCTCAAAACCAGAAAGCATATGAAATAAAACTCCCACTCCTGTATTCCTGCCAGGAAATAATGTGGCATATGAACAGTTTCTCCAAGAAAACACTTGCTCCCTATTCACTTGTTGTTCCATTGTTTTCTTCATCACTCCACTCTTCATTTAAATTGACCTACTCACTAATAGAATTTAACTTATTTCACTCAGCCTGCAAGATACACCTGCAGTTCTCCCTTCCGTTTCCTCGGCAGGGTTGAAGAGCTTTCCACCTTTTTTTTTCCGCCTCCCCCAGCTGTGCGTTCCCACCCTCCTCCATGGGAGGCTGCTGCCCCTCTTCAGCAGCCCTGCTCCTTTCATTGTTCCTGCAGCCGGGCGCTCAGCTGGATCTGCCAAATGAGCTATTCAGAAACCTCCCAGGGCTTGTGAGGAGGAAGATTGTGTTTTGTTTTTGGTCTAGATCATTTACCAGCTCCAGTTTAGAAGCGTAGTCAAACAGTTCAGTCCACATGGTGGAGAAGGTGATAGCTGGGGAGGTCGTGACGGCAGGGGGAACCAGGGAGGGGCAGGTACAGGGAGAAGGGATCCAGGGCACCTTGAGGTCTGCTGGTGAAGGCAGTAGAGCCAGAAGGAAGCGTGGCTCTTGAGATTACCTCCCACTGGCACAAGCAAACGGAGAACGCTGTTACAAAAGGCATTTTTTTTGAGATCTGGGAAGTGTTACTGTGTACAAAGGACGTGTTGAGCTTGGGTAGAAGAGTGGATATGGGAAGAGCGCGTTTGAATCCAAGAGAAAAAAAAATAAAAAATGAAAGGCTGTTAACATGGACATTAGCAGGGACAGGATGATAATGGGCAGCAGTTTAGGAAACCTCCTCAGAAACTTGATTCAAAGCAAAAATATTTGCTTTGAGTTTTCCTGTTTGCTGATTCAAAATAAATTGTTTGAATGGATTTTTTTTTTAGGTAGGAAAAGGGATCTGAAGAAAAAAAACGTCTTGCAAATCTCTCTTCAAGCTTGGAAAAGTGAAACTTAAACCATGCTTGGGAGCATCCCCAAATGTGCTTCCGAGTTACACTCTCCCATGGGGTCTTCCGTGGGATTAAAACAGCAAACAGGCCTCGTGTCAGACCTCATTGCAGACGCACATTTTATTTTTCTTGCGGAGGAGGAGATTCAGTAAACATGCCCAGCTGAGGACAGCACACTAGCAGTTCTGCGACAGCACCTTCTGCAAAAGGCAACTCTCTCAATCTTTCCCAATAGAGCTGCTTCCTTTTGCAAATAATTATCTATTGGATGAAACTGGTAATCTAGGGTGATCAATTCTTAATACCAGCAGTTAGCAGAGCTGATCTGACTTCTGGGAAGCTGATGTTCATATTCCTCCCCTGGTGTATATTTAGTTGGTTATGTGAATTGGGAGTTGTTTCATCCAAGTGCTAATCCGGACTCAGGCAGGTGTTAGACACAAACGTGGCATTTCCTCATCTTCTGAGTGGTCCAGCAGGCAGGACACGCTCTCCTGACAACCCTTCTGCATCATGCCTTTGTCTCCCTTTACACGGGAGGTGTCCGATCCAGCTCTGCGTCTCACTGCATGCCCTGGTACTTGGTGATCCCCACCTTGTGGCTCATCGTCTTATGGGGCTTGGTTGGCCGCAGCTGTAGGGCCGTGACACAAGGGGGCAGTTGCAGCGTGTGCTGGAAATCACATAGGAGTTTGTTTGCTCCTGGAGGACAGGTGCACCCCCTAGTTTGCCTGAAAATTGCATATTTTGTATGTGTTTCTTGAAGGAGGAACAAAGTGATTAAACTCAATGAACATTAACGAATTCAGGATGCTGGTGGTCTATCACAGCACCCATATCACTCTATGTTCTTCCAGATGCAACTCAGCGGTTTGGCTTTTGTGAGGATTGGGAATTAACCACTGCCTCTCCTCAGCTGCACGTTTCACTGACCACAGCAGTCAGGAAGGGCACACAGGTCACACTTTCCATCACACCACAACCCGTCTTTGCTTATTGTGTGTTCCCTGAGCCAGCTGCATTCAAAGAGCTCTGCAAGGGATTTCAGCAGCTGCCCAGGGTCCAATCATACCTGCATCAACTGCGCCTGGTGGGTGAAGCCACCTTTTTAAAAAGATGCAAGCACAGATCTCAAGCTCTAAAAGCAGCTTAGCCCTTACCAAACCATGGGAAATATTCTCTGGGTGAACTGAGGACAATTTTCTCACGCCTGTTTTCCAAGGTACAGCCTGCTGGACTCTCAGGCTTTCAAATGTGCAGCTTGCACGTGTGCATGCAGCTGCTACAGCACTGCTTGCTGAAGGTTTAAACCTTCAACTTTGCCTCTGTGCTGATAAGCTGACAGCCCAATTGCTTCCATGTCATCTGCATCTTTTATGACCCCAGATATTTGTTATTTTTTCTTTGCCAGCTACCATGAGTCCTCTCTATATTAGGTAATACTGCCTTAATTATGTCTATTTATCACCTGTTACAAAGAAAACTCACTGTTGCTGTTCTTTCATCCTCCCAGTCATTTTTAATTCTAGTCTCCAAACTATTAATCTTAAAATTATAGTCAGTTCCTTAATAGCTCCCTGTTGCTGAATTTTACTGCAGGCTTTTGAAACAGAATGCCCCCCCCCCCTCCAATTTTCTTTTCCTCTATGATATTTTCTTGATTCCTTGGAGGAATTCTTTTACGCTGACAAACAAGATCTTTCTTTACGCATCCTATCCTACCTTGTTCTTTTGGTAGCATGCTTTTCTTATGATTCAGTAGTTCTTTGTTGTTTCATTTAATTTACCTGGTAATCCAGTAAAATACCCTGTTCTGACCCCAGAGATCTCCATGCTGTTTTTTTTTTTTCCGAGAGCTTACTGTAGCTTCTTCCCAACCTCTAGTTTTAAGAAACAATCCTTAATGTTTACTTTATAAGAAAGGAGAAATGGAGACATGGGAGAGCTCTTTTCAACATAAATCACCAACCTGTCTCTATGTTTTCATATCTCTGGTCATTAAGTAGTGTTTGGTAGAGCAGGGGTGTGAAAGCATAAGGGTAACCATGGAAGTCCAGTCAAAGGTTGAGTGAATCCCATACCTTCTTCCAAGCCAGTAGCAGATATTTAGGGGAAAGTGTACCTGAAACACTAAAGTTTTTATAGCAGACTGATCCTACCTCTTGTACATCCTCCAAGCTTCCAGCAGACACTGGGTTAGGGACTACCTCAGCCAGAATTTGGATCATTATGTCCAAGAGTCCCTGGTGGGCTCGTGTCTCTGAATTTGTGTGAAAGAAATCAGGAGTAGAGAGGACTTCTGGACCGCTGTATCAAATCCTCTGTTACAGCAAACAACATATTAAAAATAAATCTTGAAAGTGCATAGTCTTTTTATTGAACCTCTGTGATGTTTTAAACTCTCCATTCCCTTCATTTAGAGATAGAAGCCTGGACCTTTATCCATTCAGCACTGAAATGATGATTATGGTGGTAGGCGAGACAGTTTGAGGCCTGTAGTATCGACTCCTCTAAATTAAACTTTCGCCCAAAATTTACAACTCACGGTTGACTTCAGATTGCCAGTTTGCCACATCGTCAATTAGTATACGTGGGGCTCTGTGGTTAGATCTAGGAAGGACAGAAGGTGTCAGAAGATCATACTGAAATTAGTGTTTGGTGAAAAGGTGATTTAAATTATGCAAAAAATTACTGGATAGCTGAAAACTAACCTTCTGTATGTGTGCGTGTAAACAATTTTCAGCCAGATCAGCTGTCTTCTCTGGCTCAAGGTGAGTAGACTGGAATATGTAGCCAGAGCTCAGAGAGGGCTGAAAGGGAGAAAGAAGGGCAATACAGCAGCCTTCAGTTGGATTAATTGGATGTTGCTGTGGAACTGCAACCCCACATAGTGTTCCCATCTGAATTTTGTTCTCCAAATGTGGACACTTGAGGCCACTTTTTGCTCTAAAAGATATGTGCTTCCAACAAGCAATGTCTGGTTTGTTTCCCTTTTGCACTCATGCTTCAGGGCTAGTTCAGATAAAGAGGTTTGGTTTTGGCGTTTCTGGCTGCAATAATATTTTCCCCAGCATTTGCAACTGCAGATGGCATTTTAGGTAGCTCTTCTAACACAAGCATCTTGTGGCTTCACTGGTTCTTTGTATAGGACACTAGATATATAATTGCATTAATTCCTTTGTGTATTATTCATTATTTTCAGTCACTCAAACACATAATTTCATCTGTAGGCTACCATGTGACTCAAAATGAGAGTCAATTAATTGCTATTTTTATCATGGCTGAAGTTCACTCTTTATTACTGAATGAACTGTAAACAAAATAATTTTGCAGTCGAAATGATTATAGCATGTTTAAAATTGTTCTTTTATGAAATATTGGTTATACACATAAAAAATAAAGTAGAAAAGTAGCTTAATATTTCTAGTTCAAAGTTAATAAAATAATCCAGAAAATAACAGCTGCTATTGCATCACTATATGCTCTTTGTAGTTAGAAATGCAAAGTTTCACCCAATTTTACATCAATACTTTCTAATTTGGATAAAACTGCTATGGGTTAAATGCCATCTGATGCTAAGAGTGTCCAAGAGGTCTGAAAACTGGCCCATAGAGCCAAGTAGGGATTGGGAGGTCAGTTTTAGTTGTTATCAAGCTGAAACAGCTATCTGTCTGCCTTTATTGCCCCAGTGGCAGACAGCAAATATTCTTTGGAGACATCAGTCTGGTGCTATTTAGTCAGCAGAGCACATATTGAGGAATTACAGCAACTTTCACTCACTTGTAAATTGTGATGGGACCAAATATCTCCCTTGCTGCTATATTGCTTTATTTTATCCTCGTAGTAGGAACAAGAAAGACAGAAACATAGCTGCTGCCTTTTTGCTGCCTTTTTTCCCCCTTCCTCCTTCTTAGACTCACCAAGAGCATCTCAGGTTTGCTCAACAAGCTGTAGATTAGATTCATGCATGCAGAATGTCAAGTAGTCTTTCTAAAGTCATTGCAAAACACAATTAAGGCAGAAATAAGCAGGGTATAGATGCTAAAATTATATCCTGAACATACAAATAATTTAACTTATGGTACACCTGAGTGCTTTAATTTAAAAAAGCAATGAACACCTAAATCAGCTTCTGAAAGTTCTTTAGTGATGCTGCAGTTTTAGCGGTGAAAGTCTCTTGATTATATAGATTTTTTTTTTTTTCTGTATTGAGCTTTAGTCTGTATAGGATTATGTCTTAGATCTCACTTTATTCCTAAGCCCTCTTGGGATCTGCAAACCCATGGCCCAGTTCCTCCACAGCCAGAGCAGCTAGAGCTCACGGATTTTCCCAGGACACAGTCAACAACATCTAAATACCAAGCTCCACATGAAACCAGCAGTGTTTGGCTTTAATGCATAGGAAAAGAGAAGCCACAGTTCTTCCTCTGGCAGAGATGCCCAGTCTGCGAAATGCTCTGGCAGACCAGAGAGGACCTGGGTTCAACATCTTCTCCTTTTTTTCTCTGCTGACCATTCAGTAGTCTAGAGGTCAGTCTGGGGAGTGCAGGACTACCCACCATGGCAAGGAAGTTGTGCTGTAAGGTCTTATCTTTCTGAGCAGTCTTGTCTGTTCCTGCTCTGCCTAATACTGCTAAGCCATGCTTCTCTTTGGCATCTACCCGTATTATTCTGCTGTTAGGTTTCCCAAATGGAGACATTTGTGATAAGCATCTGAAAGAGAGAAAGGGATTTACAGTCTACATTAAAATGTTTCATCAGGAAGAACATGCTCATTAGTGCAATATTCACTTTAATCTCATCTTTTTCTTCTGCCACTGCACATTGCTCTTCTATCAACACTGATTAGCAGCTAGAAACCTGGCCTTTTTTTTTTTTTCACTTGAGCATCCCGCATACGGGGGATGAACCTTAGCTGTTGGTAGACGGGCAGTGAGGCTCTCTGTATTATGTTAGTGTTGTCACTCACAATGTTTTCATTATTTAGCGTTTTCATTGTTTAGTGTTAATTTCCTGGCTCTTACAAATTATATCAGGATGAATTGTAGCACAAAGGCTTGTAGACTTGATTTGATTTCCTTTCCCAGAGAAGGTGCAAAATTGTTCTCAGTTCTGGGTGTTTTTTTTTTTTAATGTGAATTTTCAGATACTACTTCCTTGATCGTTCGTATCGAAACAGAATTCTAATTAAAGGGGAAAAAATATATATTTTTTTTTGTTGGCTGTTTGTCCTTAATCTTCCCAGTGCTTTGCTCCTAGAGGTCTGGGTGCAAATACACAGGAGATCTTGAGAAGTCACTTGCCAACCCATTCTTAGCAGAGCTACTAATTTTCTCTGTGTGGGTGCCAAGAAGGAGATAAAATGTGGCTTTTTTTTTTTTAAGCAGAAAGAATTTTCGCCAGCTCTCAAGAACACTACTATCCTTTGTGTCAAAATAAATGATTTAGAGTTGTAAATCTGAAGATCCAAGTTTAAGTCTGCAGCTAGACAATGCAGGCTCTCATCTTTTAGAACTGTTGTTTGATGGCATTTGGGAAAACTAACTGTTAAATGGTTATTTAGTCACAGTTTCAGAGTGCTTACTCGTCCGTGAATACAAACATAGTAACAGACAATAAAATAGGGTCTGAGAATGACTGCTGCATGTTTTTACAAAATAATAGGGAATGTGGAGTCAAAAGCTCCCAGTTTCCAAGCTGTCACGAAAGGGTACGACTCTTTTATTACTCCTTTTCAGTATAATCTGAGATTTGTCCACTAACTAAATTCTGCTCCACTGATTTAGCAACTTAGAAACTATTTTTAAAAAACTATTAGGATTTTTCAGCTATTTCACTTGTTAGATAGATCCCTTTTTTCTTCCCTGGCCCCTTTATTTTTTAAGGAGATATTTCTATTCATACATTTGAACACATTTAGAACAAAATACAGCAATAAAGAGATGTGATTAAATTTACTGGTTGCTACAGAAATAAGTAAAGTAGTTGGATACCATCTTTCCCAGCTGGTATGTTAAATTGGGACACAATAATACATTAAACAAATTCCATCTGCACTGGGCCAAGCTATAGCACTTATCTAGTCAGAGATACCTCAGTTTGAAGAGAAGCGCTCTATTGTATGCCAAGCCATATCCCAATGTACCGCTCTGGCTCTGGCTTCCAAAGCTTTCAATAAGTCACCAATCTGCAGCACATTTCTTTGCATGCAAAACCTTTTTCTTACATGGCTTTCAAAAACTTAATGTAAGAATATATATAGAATCAGCTGGCAGCTGACTGGCTACTGCATATGCCACATCTGTGATTGTAGTCGAATGCAGTGCTCCAGGAAAGAAAGACGACTCAGAATTTTGGCTACTGCCGGGCATGGCTCAGGCCATCACTCTGACTTTGCTGTGCAGCTCTGTCAGGCACATCAGTCCTGGTTTGCAGCACCTCTGGTCTCCCATCCCCGAGGCACCAAGGAGCTGACACTACAGTTTGCAAATGGGTTGAGGTAGGTATATAGAATGGAGGGGAAAATCGCCAACTTTCTGCTACCACTTTGCTACCTGAAAGCCTGTTTTTTAAAAAATTTTTTTTTGGTTCTTGTTTGGTTGGTTTGGTTTTTGTTTGTTTGCTTTTGTTTGGTTGGTTTTTGTGTTTGTTTTTTTTTGTGTGTTTTTTTTCTCCCCCCACAGTAGAGAGGAGAACCCCTTTATATTAACAATAACATTTTAATCAATTGCAATCTAGCCTGTATAGTAAATTTGGCTTGCAGAGTGTTCTGTCTTTAAACAATGATTCCAATCTACTAGAGCCACTGGATTAAATCCTTCCTATAAAAATAAACTCTATACTACTCACAATATTTCTACAACTAATAACACCGAAGTCACCAATGGGGAATCTCATCTGAAAAAGTGTCAAAAGGTTTGGCATATAATACTGAAATTAAGAGCAATAATTTTTCAGAGAGATTATTATTTAATGGTTGGAGATCAGAGGTGTTGTGTCATAAAACAAAAATCAGATGTTACAAATAGGTTTTCTGTATTTAAGTAATTGAAGGCTAGAACCTAGATGTCCAGCACAAGTGTAGAGCTGGGCTTTACTTGATCATTAAAGTCTTCAGCGTGTTGCTCATCTGGGTATTATCATCACTGTTCTGTATCTCTCTGTATGTCTGCAGTGACTAAAACTGGTTGAATTAAAATTTCAATGCAACACTTCAAAAATTATGCACCTATATTAAGACACGTGCAATGAGAGAATAATGGGGAGTAATGTGTTTTGGCATAAGCACGGTAGATTGCCAGAGATCAGTGTCACATTGATATTTGAAAGTGTGAACACTTTGATGGAATAACTACATAATTTAATTATAGAAAAATATACCAGAATATAGGTAATTATGCTTGTTGCTTTTCCCCTCTAATTTCACAGAAAATCTTACTAAAGTTTAGTATCATAGAAAGCATGAATTGTCAACAAATCAGGCAGATGGTCATCCTGCACCCAAATATCAACAATTTTTTCTCAGAGTGATAACAATTCTAAGCTTATCTCTGATAGCTTTGGGTGCAGAGAGGAAGGATTGGTTATGATCTACTGTGGGATTATGATGTAGAGCTACAGTAAAGACAGACAGTGTTAGAGACTTGGACTGCAAAGCCCCATGTCATGGAGCTTTTTCTAATCTTGGAATTAGTCTGCATATCCCCTTGTAATCCCATATAGAGCTCAAGTCATGCCAAAAGGCCATGAAAAACTGCTAATGTCTCTCACAGGCAAAGTGAGAGACATTCTTTAATACACAGACCAATGGCTAGATCTTAGTTTGTGATATTCTGGCTTAAAAAGATGTGGCCTTGTGAGTTAGAAGTTAATCTAGTCTCAGTCTGTGTTATCTGATAGAGTGGGGTATCAGATTTGGTGAAAATCTTTTACTGCACAGCAGTCTTTTTTTTTTTTTTTTAAAATACAATTTTATATAACTTGATGGTGCAAACCTTTATTTTGCAATTTATTACCCAGATTTCTCCTTATTGTACTTAAGAAAGTGAAGCTCAAATATGCATATTCAGGCAAGAACTTAAGATTTACTGTCTTCTTCTTACATACCCTAGTTGAAGGCTCTGTGGAACCACCAAGGAGAAAAGAGAAGAGGTACTGGATGGAAACAGAGGTGCATGTGAAAGCGCCTCAGTTAGTATTTTGGTGATGAAGAGTCCTCCCCTTCTTCAGTGATTTCCCTAAAAACATAGGTGCAGCAGGAGATGACAGTCCAAAACCAGTTGTATCATACCGTGCCACAAATTGCTCTTTCCTTTTAAAGAAGGCACGGTATGTTGCAATACTGTGCATTCTGTCCATCCAAGTGCATCCTCACTGGCATCTGTGTCCTAGTGAAAAAGGCTGGCTGACTTGTGAGCAGGCACACAGCCAGTCTAACAGATGGAGGTGAGTGAAGTCAGCCAAGAGACCTTGCACTAGCTGCGCATCAAGTGTGCTAGCGAACGGCAGGATTCCCAGACAGAAACACCCAAATGTCTCCTGGCAATCTCATATTCACATATTGATGCAAGGCAAGAGAAGAAAAGTAGAAATAGAAAGATGTGAGAAGTTGTTTCTATGTGGTTTGTATTAGCAATGTACCTGTGGTGTGTGAATCAACATTTTAAAAAGTGACTTGTCACTCCATCTTCTAACACCACTGGCAAAGTTAGGCAGGCAAGGGAAGGGCTAGCTCTCTTCACAGGAGATGCATTCAAGGTCATAGGGTGTGCTTGTAACGTATTAAATAAAAAAGTCTGATCTCCTGACTGTCTTTTGCCTTGGATACAAGACCAGTAAAACAAGAGCAATCTCTTGGCACTCCCACTCTTAATAAGATGATCTTTATCTAATGCTGTTGGCAATCAGGACAGAGTTGTGTTTGTAACAATGATTGTGAACCCATGCAATAACCAAACAGCAGTATAAACCAGTTGAACTATCATGCAAGAGCCTGGAAATGAGAGTCTGGATAAACTGCCACCATAAAGGGAGAATAAAAAAGCGATCTGAATAAAGGTTTGCTAGTAACTTGTCAGACTCACTTGGTGCATCTTATGATAACAGCATCTTGTCATTTGCAGAGCAATGTAATAAAGCTGTGCCAGGCATGAAGAGGAGTGTTATTTGGCATTCAGGATGCTACACAAATATGACAAAAGCTAGTCAGCATTTCTTCCCTGGCTCGCTTTTGAAGAGGAGAATTGAGCTGTACACAGGCTCTCCAATGCAAAAAGGATTCAGTGGAGCAAGGTCTTGCCATTGTGTTTTTGGAAATTGCGGTATGGTTGTGAATTGCAAGAGTCGGAAGAAAAGGACAGATTGAGTTGTGTTTGACGGACAGCACAGTCAGGACTGTGAAGCTTCAGAGTCACCGTAGCTCCCGCTGCATCAGGCACTGGAGAGTGGGCAGAAAACCGACTAAATAGTACCAGCACTTCACCAGACAGATGGTCAGGCAAAGGCCAGAGCCCTCTGTCCTTCACTCCCCTGCCTCTTCCAGTTTCCAGACGCAAGTTGAACTGGCACAGGGGTTGCTATAATTTGCTGCTGGTATAGACCAGCAACAAATTACTGCCCTGAGGAGCAAGTAGGAATAGGGAAGAGCATCTCTAAGGCATAAGGCCTCCAGGATGATTCTTCATGCACCACCCATCTCTCAGGACTATGCCCAGAGGCCTGAGCTACCCTGTGGAGGATACATCTGAAGCCACCAGAGAGCAGAGAACCTCTCTCCCACCTCCTGAATTTCCCTCTCCCCTTCTGAAGGGTAATCAGTCTAGATAGATGTCAACTTGATTATACTTGAAAAAACAAACCATATTGGTATGTGTCTTGGACCTCAGTGTAGTAGAGACACACTTGCCTACTGACAGGCTTGGAAAAATACCTTTAGCTAAGGAGACTTGCTTCTACTTGCTTATCTCTTTTTGCATTTCTACATTTTCAAGAACTTTGGATGTAAAGGTCCATCTTCCAACAATGCCTTCCAAGCAGTAACTGGTAATGCAAGATGTTACTTGGTGTGAGTACTGGGGTCACGATTGAATCCCAGAGCAGATATATTCAAACAGGCAGCCAAAAATTAAAACCCTGATGGTGATCCCTTTATTCCCACTGCAAACTTCTATTTGCATCACAATTTTTACAGCCTTAACCAGCTCGATGGAACTTTCATTTGTATTTGAACATAGCCATACTTAAGAATAGACAAGCACATTTTTCCACATGTTGAAAGAGACTTATATGACACATCACCAAGGTCAGGGATCCCAGTATCTTGGAATCATTGATGAATTTATGGTCACTACTTTCCCATAAGGATGCAGAATTTCAGTAATTCGCCACTGAAAAAAGGCAACTGGCAATAGGATTCATCTGAACAAATGTAGATTCTTGCAATGTAGGTCTCCAAATCCCAGCTAAGCATCCTATGCTATTCAGGGTCAGTGGAGAGAGAGAAGCAATTCTAGACATGATTTATTTTGTCTTGTTTTATGTATCTGTATGAGATCAGACAAATTTATTTCTTAAAACGCTATTGATTGCAGCTCGGAGGTTTGCATTGTAATTAAGCAGCAATCCTATTCAGGGAGATTAAAGACTGCAGAAGAATTTAGGTGCTTATATCTGAAATGTGGATGCTCAGAATGCTTTTTTAGTTGCCACTTCTCCTTGGAGATACAAAAAGTTCCTGAGGATCAAATCTGTAAACTTGCTAAAGGCAAGCATGCCTGTCTGTGAGGCACCTTGACTCCCAGTGACATTTGCTGCCCTAGGCTTCCCCTGTTCAAATGAGGAAAAAAAGCAAAAAACATCAGTCAGGACAGAGTGCTGCTCTGAAATATTGCACAGTATCAGCAAAGACACACAAAAAAATCCCTGAAAATACAGAGATACAGTTTTTGTTATATTTTAAAATAATTTAAGTTTCTGAATTGACTGGAAATTCCCCAAAAGTAGCATTTTGGGGTGATATTTTGGTTATGGCTCCTTTTGTCAAAATACATACTTTCCCCGTGTAAGGGAAAAAGAATAAGGCTGTAATTTATACATGATATTGGATATATTGTGTCATAACTACAATGGCATTTGATGCATGCCCACACATATCTGTGTATGTATATAAATGTATAAAATTTGCAAATACTTCCAATTGCTAAACACGTTATAAGTGATAAGAAGATAAGGACAGTAATGCATTAATTAAGATAAACAATTCCAATTAATCACTGGTAAATACAGAAACCTGGGAAGGCAGGTTTATCAGGTCTTACCTTTCCCATTGGTAACTTATAGAATGGAGAAAGAAGATAAAATATGTCCCCATTCCTCAGCCATGTGGCTTTTCTTGTTTCCAGCCTCCGTGCCCATTTTTAAAGATCTGTAGCTTTGTAAAGCCTTTGCTGGCTTGTTGTTAAAAATGGTGTCAGGTATGTGGCAGGACTCAGATTCTCAGAAGTCACTTGATGCATAATTCCTGCTAAAATCTGTTCTCTCTTTTTTTGTCACTCAGCAGGGGATGTCTAAGCTCTAAGATTCCTTATTTATGCTTCAGCAGCAATACAGTTTCTCCCTTCCATTAGTCTGCTTGAGAGAACTGGAGACTTCTTGCTGATGGCTGTATTCTTACTTCTTTGGTTCAGGGTGGTTAAATAGGAAAGTGACTATAAATCTCGTTCTTTTACCCAGTGGCTCACTCTTCCTTTGGGGTGTCCAAAATATCCTGGATATACATGCAATTGATCAGAACATTTATTTTTCCGGTAAATCAAACTACCTGATCAAGACAAACAGCTACTGTGGGTGGCAGCTAGTCTCCACTGACCAGGGAAAACACCACAGTGAAATGAGCACTTGGTGCACTGCAATGTTTGCAGAGAAAAGACACTATCAAAGCTGCTTTTTGTCCACTATAATATTTGATACTCTCCTAATTTTCCGTGATAAATGTATTTCTCAAAAGGGAAAAAAAGCCAAAATTGTCACTAACAACATTATCATACCTAAGGAATTCTTTGATTTGTTTTCATAGATAACATTTTTGAGAATTGTAAAGTGTAAAAATATAGCAGAATTTATTCTGAGAATAAGATTCTTTTCTGGGATTTCTAGGGCTCTAAATGGTTTACAGTTAGAAGAAGTGGAAATAACTAGGAAGAAGAAGGTACTTGGAAAACAACTAACTTCTGAGCTTCACTAAAGGAGATTTGTGCTGAAATGAGATCTGTCTTCTGCTCAGTAAGACCTTCTTGAATAAATCAGCTGGATTACGAGTGGTCCACCCACAGTTCACTAATCCAGAAAATTTTGTTTTGAGGAATCGGAGGCCTGTGAGATGGAGAGGAACCCCTGCGTGGCTCTGAAAATTCAAGTCCCATCTGAGACTTTGACTGTTTTCTCATCGTTTTTCCCAGATACCAATGCTGCAGATTTTGTAAGACCATGTGTCAGTAACTCCTTGGGGCACCAACTCCAATTTCCCACAGGATTGGCAAGTGGGTGGTTGGTCCAGATGGGCCCACAAGAGCTTTATGCCCCAACTTCCCAATCATTTTCTAGCACCCGTGGTAGACATAGCCGATCAGCGCAGAAGAGCAAAGGCCTCAGTGTGCGGTTAAGAACACATGACAGAAGATACCAGCGCTGTTGGCATCCTAGAACCAGCAACAAGCAGAATATTTTCATAACTGAGTATTGTATTATTGTGATATTACAATATGGACAAGGTTTGATAGTTCATTTTTCAAAACAAGTAGAAAGCAGTGCTTCTGGCTTTTGATGAGAAAGCATAAACCAAAGGGTCTAAATTCTGCCACTCTCAGTTATTACAAACACGACCCCAGTCTGCAAATAATTCTATGTAGTTATGTAAAAGTACTTTTTTGATTAGGATGTAAATGTACTTTTTGATTAGCGTGAACTGCAAATTGAAAAATATAGAGTAAATGTAACCTTAATTGAAGTTAAATACAACAAAAATTATCTTCCTGCCACTTTTCCTCCATCTCCAGTTTTATTTTCCATGTCACCTAATTTCTCGTTGTGAAGTGAAGCCATCCTCTCCAGGTGAACAAGCAGATTATGTATAGGGATGGGAGAAGTCGTTCCTCAGACACATCAAAGTGGAATAGCAATATGGTTTCCTGACATGGGGAACAGTCTGAAAAACAGCATGGAGACAGCTGAGGGGGTGGTGAACAAGGAAGATATCTATGACAATGCATGGAGGGGAATGTCAAGCCAGGCAAGGTCTTCAAGGCTAATGACAGAGGACTGAATGTGGGAGTTTTGCTGATGAATGGTGATAGATGGATGTAATCATGCTCTGGCTGAACAGACATTTCTCTGTGTCATGGGAAGTGTGTGTTGTCCACATGGGTTGGCACAACCACCTTTCCAAATCACAACCCTCTGGACCGCAATCCAAGCCTCCAACCTGTGAAGCAGACTTGGTCCTCAAATGTCGTCGTCTTAATGAGAGGTGAGTTGGGGTGGTCTCACGACTGAAAGAGTTGTCTCTTACATGGAGACCAAGATGAAGCTGAAGACTCCTTCCTTTTACTTCTCCAAGTTACAGAAGAAAACATGAATCAGAAACGGAATCAAACCCACTGAATCCCAAAACCGGTTATTTCCCTGTGTGGTTATTTCCCTCCTTCTCTTTCTCCCAGTGAATCTGCTTTGTCACATCAAGTATATCTTTACTTGAGACAGTTCATACACAACAGTTGTGAGGGTTGATGCTTCCCGACCTATGTGTCAGGGAAGGAGATTTTCCTGCCTCTTCCAGGGAAAGATGTGTACTGTGGAAGCCAGAGGGGAGGGTATACTTAAGTACTTCACAGATAAGAACCAGAATGAGAATTTATTGAAAAAGAGAAATAACGGTATCTTAAAGTGGATTGTAAGAAGGAGGCAAGAGTTGGAGTACTTTACCTTTATGGCTGAAGGGCTATGCAGCAGTCAGAGAGCGAGGGAAGTCGGACACATTGGCTGCCTGGACGCAGACCCAGAGTGGGAAGAGCGGCATGGCAAGTGTTTGCTGCCAGGTGTGTTTCATCTCAGCTGGTGGCACTTGGCAGATGTCAGGTAGCCAAGCAGCTCTCAAAAAGAAGTCGTTTTAGTTTTCCTTATGAAATATTTTCACTTTTAAGGGGATGTGTGTGATAAAGTGTGGGAGATTACGTGTGAAATTAGCAACAACATTTTTACTTTTTCTTTTTGTTTGTTTCTTTTGCTCTTTAAGAATTACATTTGTTAAAGTGCTTCTTGAACATGGAGCTGGGCTGGAAGCAAAGTTTTATTTATTTATTTATTTACAATTCCAATGTAAAGATGAAATTCTCATGAGAAGACTGAAAAAAGTTTTTCATTATTTCCATTTTTAAAAATTTGGTGGAAATCTCATTATCTAAAGGTTTTTTATGTAAAATCTTTAAAGCAGCTCCAGTAAAAAAGTAAATGAAAATAATTTACTTAATTCCAAATTTAGATGTTTGTGGTTTAGCCCTCATCCTCACACAGTTTTTCGCTCTCCCTCCCCAGCGGGATGGGGGAGACAATTGGGAAGAAAGGATAGTTCATGGGTTGAGATGAAGACAGTTTACTAGAATAGCAAAGGAAAACTACAATAATAACAGAAGATAAGGATACTAAAATATACAAAATGAACAATGCATGATTTCTCACCACACAATGTCCCAGTGACCCATACAGCCTGTCCCAAGCAGCAAGAATGGAAACTAAACCAATCAGCAAGCAAAGGAGCAAAAGGGAGGAGATGCCTTCCCAGCCAAATCCTACTTTTATACTGACCATTAAATTTATGGCATGGAATACTCTCTTTGGCCAGTTTCGGTCAATTGTTCTGGCTGTATCCCTCCTAGCTTCCCGTACCTGCAAATTAGTGACATCTGGAAAGCTGGACAGTGTCCTCGGTCTCATTAGCAGCAATTCCTAACATCAGTGTGTTCATCAACATTCTTCACATCTGAAATCCAAAACATATCGGCTACTGAGAGGAAAATTAACTCCACCCCTGCTGAAACCAGGAAAACATTTAAATTATAGCACATTATCTATGTGTATTAAAACTGTATTTGTGCATGCTTACATTCCTGAAACCCTCATTTGCTAGAGTCCAAGTGCTGCTGCTATGCATAAAGTATTCCGTGAGGTATACCCATATATTGCCAAAGTAGCAAGAACGTGTGCACTGATGTTGATCCAGAGGAAGCCTAGGGGTTCTTCCCTTCCCTCTTGTACGCTGATTATTTCTGCCAGGCCCAGAGTAATCTGTGCGAAAGCGCGGGGGCCACGGCTTGGTGACAGGCTGTACATGCAAACAGATAGCTTGCATGATGCTTAGAAGTCTTTTTTTCCTGAAGGTGCCGTATAGCAACATCTTTGAGTTGTAGGAGAAGACAGCATGGGGCAGATGGGAAGAACCCGGCCCCGTTGCTCTGGGGCTGGGGTTGGTTGGTGCACAGCACCCCGTTAAAAATGAGGCCCTGAAACACTCCTCCTCAAGCCCTGTATGTAAAGACATCAAAGATAAAATGTGTAAATATGCCAGAAAGAATGATACTTTAATGCTTTTATGCTAAAAATGGGCAAGGGAATTGTCAGGACTCTTGTTAGGAAAAAATATAATGTATGACATTAAATATTGACTTAAAATATCTGTTTTGCCACCCCTTTCTATTATTTCAGTATGCGATTGCTTCGAGGTAAAATATGATTTTTCTGTCCCCTCTGTAATAACATATAATACATCAGAACAGAATTGTCTAAGTCTTGGGAAAATCAATCCACATTCCTTATTCAAATGGAGATTAAAAATATCGGATCTTGTAGCAATTGTATTTCTGATCTTTTCATTGTTAAGCCCATGTCATGATTAATTTATATTTAAAATAGAAAGGTTTTTGGGATGTAAATGACTGAAAAACTGATTGGAAAATCATGAGAGATGTGAGGGTCTTATTTCAAGTGATTAGTAATATGTTAAGTAATGACACCTATGTAGTTGTGTCTTTAAAATACTAAAAAGTGATGATGTAACAGGGATAGTATTTACTGGTGGGATCAGTAAGATGCCATACGTGTTAATTGACAGGAAGAGATATCTTCTGTTTTGCACTGCAAATGGCACAGCTAAGTCGACAATGAACGACTTTTCATGCTAGATGTCCCACATAATACTGTGTTCAGCTGGGAAATGAGTGTCACAGTCTAGCCAAATGTGAACAGAACTCAGTTGGCATGTAGGAGATTCAGTTCTTTACCTGATGTTTTATTTAGTGAACTGAGTGGTCGTACTAAGTGACTAGGACTTATTCTGAATAACACATTTGACATGCAAACACTCGTTATTTTAGTTAAAAACCAACACTGAATGCATTCCTGTGCATGATATCTTCACACTTGAATGGTTTCTGCTCATTTGATTTTAAAGGAATAGTTTTATTATATATTATATAGAGCTGTTTCAGTTGAGAACACCACCCTTCCTCTGCTGTGATGATGTGTATCAAAAATCTTTTGATTTTACCTGAAATAAAACATTAGGACTTTGAGCAGTGTGTGTGTTGTCTATGAGCATGTATGTGCCCATGCACACACGGGTATTGGCATTGTGAGACATCGCAGACACTACAGGCTCACGCACATACATAGAAAGAGAAAATTATTTTTCTCGTGCTTATTTTCTTGGCACTTGCAGTTTGGTTAGATGTGAGATAGATGAAACATTTGCATCTTCTATCTGCATAATGAGTTCTATACAAAATGATTGCAGCTAATGCAAAAGACAGGGTGGCATGTTTTCAGTTTTAATGGGGACACTCAGAAAACTTCCAATCTTTCTTGACATTTCTTATAGCAAAATAAATGTGGTCTAGGTTGGAGTGTCTATTATGAAAATAAGAGAAGAGCAAGTCAATTATATTTCAATGACTGAATAGCCAGGGGTCCTCATTAAAATGATCAGAAAGGCTGCAGTGTTGCTTTCCTGTATGTAGCCACTGATTAAGTTGTATAAGAATGACATGGCCTTTTTGGGAGAAAAAGCAGAGTATGCCGTGGTCTCTAGCCAGCCAGCCAGAAACCGTTGACACTTAGAAAAGTGAGATGCGCACTCCATCAAGAAGGGGAAGTTACTACTTATGGGGTCATGGACTCCTGATGTATTTAAAAATAGTTGTGGTTGTTTTATTGGACACAGCCAGAGAAAGCTTTGAATTTGCACTAGGTTGTATGAAAATGCCTGCGGTATGGTGGTGATATGGTATGTTTTCCTTTCCGCTGGCTTCGATGAAGTATACATAGCTTAACAGAACAGTACTATTATTACAATCTTTGTGTATTTGAACCTTTAAGCAATATTTTAGTTATCAGTTCATTACTACTCATTTCTTAGAATTTAAATTCTTCTTATTTGCCAATTATTTTTTTGGTATAAAATATTAGGAGAAAAAGGTTCAGTAATTTTTTTCCCGGGAGAGACTGTATCCTGAAACAGTAAAAATAATATTTGTTTAACCCTCCTGAGGGTCTGCAGTCTAAGGAAATATAGTACTGCCTAAGATCTGCTAATCCCAGATCAAGGGGCTGTAGAATTTTTTAAAAAATACGTTTTCCCTTTCCTGTTATTTTATAGATCTTACATATTTATTTTAAAATAATCCTTTTTCAATTATATTTTATACAATTTTACCTCATAAAGGATACTTATGATAAGGATTGCTATAAAGAGATATACCTTGTATTTCTTTTTTTTTTTATTAGAAAGTGATCTAGAATATTACCATTTTACATTTAAAAGTGATACAAAGCAGAAAAACACCCATGTGTTAATTAAGCTGCCATGGTTTAAGTTTCTTTCCCCTTCAAATAAATTGCATCACTAATAGTTTCTGAAGATGAATTAAAAAATAAAAAACAAGATTAGTCAAGTGAAGCAGTTTGAAACAATAACCTTCACTTTCCACCAAGGGAGAGATACATCTCCGCATTGTCTTCTACCACCTGATTCATGTAAATACTAATGCAATAAATTAAACCGAATAAAATCTTTGCTATTGCTAGCTGCAAGTACTAGTTAATATAAGCTTGTATTCTAAGTCAAATCACATCATACACTGCTCCATCATTAGCAATGATACTTCATTATAAATTAAGATAATTTGAGATTTATATTACAATCTGCTCACATTTTGATGAAATAATTTTCAGTCTCAAGAAAACCAATAGTAAGAGACACTATGAGCTAAATATACTAACATATCAGGTGCTTCAAACTAATTTAATTTACTGAAATTAGCTAGTAATGCAGCTAAATAATAATACTTTTCATTTACAATTCAGGAGCTCAGTAATAGACAAGGTAAACCGCAAATGCTTGTAGTGAACAATAAAAGAATTGGTAATTTTGCCAATTATTATATACCACAAGATGCCTCCTTTAAAAGATTTAATTCTTTATTTACATACTTGGCATCTAAACAGGAAGCAAATTGTCTCTGCCCTATTTACTTACGAATGTATGAGTTGCTTTAATTCTTTTCCATGTAGTTTCTGTGATATTTTGACTCTTTAAAGTGTTTGTGGAATTCACCCTGTCATTATTTCTTTTTTAGTAGATGTAGAATCTCATTGTATTAAGAAAAATATGTTTTATTTTTCTTCTTACCAGTTAGCAATACGTGATAAGGCTATATAATTTATATGTCTTAATTTTTGCAACAGAAATAAAATTCATAAATAGAACCAATTGATAAGGCTATTTGTATGCAAGGAGAGATACAATTATTGATGTAGTACCCTGCATAAGAACACAGCCTTATGGTGCTTAATACTTGAATTTAGTTTGAAACACCTAGATGTCTTTTCTCTCAACATTTTGGCAGCTGGTCTAGTTTATCTTCTCAGCAATATGTAGTACTGAAATTCTGTAATGACTAAAGAAGAAAAGTAGAGTTTTTTGTTGAGAAAAACTTTGAAAAGTTTTGAACAGTAAAGAGGAAAGCTTGAGATTTCTTCGGGTACTCCTTTTCTGTGCATCTTAGTGTGCACAAACACATCAACAAATTAAAATATTATTCAGATTGACTGGGGAGACATTTTTAGAAACCTTGCCATTCTCCTCTTATTTACTGCCATAGATGCATGATTTGTGTGTCAAAATATTTTTTTTGACCAAAAAAAGTAAAGAAGTAAGGTATTGTGGGTCTTTGAAAGTAATTAATGCTATAGTCACTTTTCTATGAAAGGGAATCAACAGCAGCAGACCATAGCAGCATAGAATCATCTCACCGATATGTCCTTCCAGACTGCTTACACTCATCTGAAAAATCACCTCAGAGTTGATGTTTCTGAGGGGAAACATATTCCATGAGGTGGATATGATTGTACTCCACATGTAGAAGTTTCAAGAGCAATTCACCATCTTCTGGAGGCAGAATTTCTTACATGACCTACTCAGCTCTCTGTAGATGTGTATGAAAGAAAAGGAAGTTTGCAGGAAACATTTTGTGTTGTTATCCATGTCTTTATTTAAACTTTAATTTTTCTGGTAAGAAATGTAATGCAGAACTTACATTATTGAAAATGTGCTGTGCGTATTTTAAGGGTTCAAGCAAGATTATGAGATTAAAGCTGAAAACAAGTTACTGTATGTGAATTCCAATGTAAAATATCCTCATTATAATAATTCACAGGGAAAAAAAAACACTGTTGTAGAATCAGAACTCGCCAAACACGACCTAATGTCAACAAAGAACTCTACTTTAACCAGCCTTTCAACCTGTGTATCATCAGAGTAATTGGTCTTTTAGTTGATTTGACTAACTGACAGCTAAGCCACTAATAATTACCTGTGGCAGCATTTATATTTTTTTCTTTCACACTATAGCACAACATCAATGAATATATTTTAAATATTAACAGTAGTTGAATGTTTAGATTACAATTTAAATAATTATTTATGGAAATATGATTACATATCTGTGCCTACAATAGAGAGACTATTTAATTTGATTAAAGAGAGAACAACAGAATATCCATCCATCTAATTTTCTGGTTAAACTATTCATGACTTATAATAATATATTAATTTTGTCAATTTATTAGGGTATCATTTCAAATTTTTGACAAGCTTTCATCTATATTTAGCTAAATTTGTGTTCAAGACAGTGCTTACTTAATAACTTATGCTTTATGAAGCTTTTCAAGAGCATGATATTCTCACTACCATCCACAATTTTCTTACACTCTAGTGCTGAGGCTCTTTAACATAATGTATTTCCATATGAATGATATACATAAAGCCAAAGCATATGTATGTATGCTCTTGGCAGAGTAGAAATGTGCTGCAAAGACATCCAAGGAGAATGTATGCTGGATAGTTCATTTTTGAGGTAAGCTAAAGACAGAGACTCAGTAAAAGCTAAATTAATACAACTATTTGTTCCTTTGGAAAATACTACTTTGGGTACTGTGTTTTGTTCTTTACTAAGAAGAAATATTTGTTTATAGAGATAAGGAACATTTTTTTGGTTATGATTGAATGGAAAATAGTGGACTGGGCAATAATAAGCAATGTTTCAAAATTTAAACTGTTCTGAATTATTTAAATTTCCAAATATCAGATTTCAGTTATGTAACGTGAGATATTTAATTTTAAGTACAGTATTTTAGTTTCTAAAATATTTTCCGGTATGTTTATTTATCTCTCCTGGAAAAAAAGCATAGATTTTTCCTGTTCAGCATTGTGTTACTCTTCTATTCTGACAATTGTGTCCTTTTGGAACTAGAGAAATCATAGAATCATAGAATGGTTAGGGTTGGGGGGACCACTAATTGGTTTCCATGTCTGAATAAAACTCAAAGTATTTATTTCCAAAGACTGGTTAAAAAAAAATGGTAGACACATTTAGAATTCCATGTTGTAGCTATAGGACTTATAAATGTTTTTCACATTTTTGTAAGTATTTGAAAATATTATCTGGATATTATTAGTAGTTTTTCATTATTCTTGAGAGCATGTTGTTGTGTTTTAATTACAAATGTTGTTTAGCTGATGATATTAAAAAAATGAAAGTCAGATATTTAGCATAACTGAGGAAAACTAGTTACCATGTATTTCAGTATTATGTGAAAGTATATTTAAAAATATTTGACTGAAGAAATGTAGGATATACTAGACTTTTGAAGGTATTTAAAAATCTAAGACAAAGACTGTTGAAACTCTTGTGGTTACTTAAAACAGCAACTGAAAATATCTTTAATGCACGGAAGTGTGCATACATTTCTTTAGTTATTAGCACGATGTGTAATCATTCGTTTTAATTTCCTTATAGTACTTTACTCAAAGTCAGAGAAACACTGCTACTGGAATAAGTACTTTTCAGGAATTAAAGATTTGTTTTTCTATCTGCGTTTCAAAGGAAGTCTTACTATATTGCCTTTTTAATAAATATTTCCAAACTTTTTTTAACTAGGAATAAAGATAATTAATTTCAATTATATGATAGCTTTACAATAGAACAGGTTATCTGTTTTTTATTTGGTTAACCTATTCTGTTGGCCCAGCTTGCCATTACAAAGTATCTGAGGGTAAGTGACAAAATAACACCTTCTAGCATATGTGAATACAGGAATGAATGCATTCATTTTAGAGTATTCTTTTAAAAATATTAATAAATTAGACAAGTATTTTCTACAGATTTCCACAGAAGAGAAACATTACAATTTAAACTGTCTTTCAGTGCTTTCAAAGAACAACTCATTACAATCTTACATCTTATGCCAATGAATTTATATTGGAGTAAAATGGAAAAGTTTTTGTTAAATTACCCTAAATACGAAATGAAATAAAAGTATTGTCCCTTAAGTATGTTTGCATTTCAGTGATAAATAATAATAACAAGATGTATAAGGTCAGTACATACAGATACATAATAATTACAATATCATATGCTTTTATTTTTTTTTTTTTTATATTGCCTTATTGTCCCTAAAACATGCATTACCAATTATAAATGCATAAATGACACTGGTTTGGACCTCAGAAGGTCAGGAAATTAGAAGTACTCATGAAATGTGTATATATTTTCTAATAGTTACACATGGGCTTTTAACTAACAGATAACAAAAATGTCTTACAGCAAATGCTACCTGATATTTTAAATCCACTCAGAAAAAAAAAAAAATTATTGCCGTTGGCTGAAGAGACCATTACAGCAAAAGAAAAGTCGAATGTATGAAATAAAAATGACAAAGAATTTTTAAAATAGCATTCAAGTAGCTTAGATAGTAGAGTTTGTCGAAAGTAAGGATACATATTTGCACGTCTGTCATTGACATTACTGAATAATTCCAAAAATTTTCTATTAAAAATCTCATAGAAAATTAGAACTCATACAAGTGGTATGCTCAAAGCCATTTGCAAAGGTAATTTACGGTTTTTATACACTGAATCATAGGCAGAATATTTTAAGAAATCCTTAGTGAAATATAAAATAGGTAAATTAGTCTCTTAGTTATTACTGTCTGGCTTTTTACACATAAGTAACTAGTTATCTTAAACATAGAGCATTGCTATTTTTCATGGGAGACCTGTTAGCAAGAGCAAAATATGGGTAATGATACTTAATATGTAGAGTAATTATTTCAGTTTTCGTACCAACCAGATTTGTCAGTTTGTTGCTTCATTACAATTCCTATAATTCTGCATGAGTCAATCAGCCAGGCACGCATACATTTCTATTTATCTGCTATCTTTCTGTTGCCTACCTGAACACTTGGTGCTCATGCAAAAATCAAAACAAAACTCCGGTTTCCACATTTATCTCATACCAAGATTTACAGAAAAGTATTTCACATGTAAATAACCCCTTCTTCTCTTCTACTTTGTCAGGGTTTCATAAAGTCAGGGTCTATTCATGGATACTAAAATCTCCACCTCCCATGGCTCTGTCCTGCTAAAATTCCTTACAAAGCCTCCGACAAAACAAAATATAAACTCTGAGTAGCAGGCCTTGAATATGAATAAACTTGATCTGTATTGGGCAAATGGATGAAACAAGAGTGAAGTGACTAAAGAAGTCCTTGGAGAAAAAGACTTGCTGTGAAACTTCTCTCAAGTTGATACGCAGCCCCTGATTGTTCATGTCCTAATTTAAAAAATGTTGGAAGCGAAATGAAGTTGGGCCTCCATCTCATATTGGTAAAGTGAGGTTCACTAGGAAAATAAATGTCTAAGGAACCCTAAAGTGTTTGGCTAGAATTTGGTCTAAGAAGGAGATAAGGACTCTCTGTTTTAAAAAAACTAAGCAATCCCCTCCCAATTGTATTGTATTGTTTCAATACATATTCTTTTGTTTCACAGAGAAGTTGTAGTGACTCAGACTGAATGAGGACTTGGCTTATTATGACAGTGAGTTTGGTTGTGGTAGGGATGCCATTTTTGGTCCTCTGAACAGCGCCGTTGATAGCTCCTGTTAGAGATTAGCTGCAAAACTCCTTGCCCACGACTCAGCTTCCAGAATTCTTGTAGGCAGGTAATTTCTACCCTGCTAAGGACCTAGGGAGACCATGTGGATGTGGACCAGCTGTACGCCCCTGCCTCTTCTCTCTGAGCATCCCTACCTGCAGATTTCTGTAGGGATCTCTATTACCCTGGCTCCTCTACACTATCTCGAATATGATAAGAGGGCTGAAGCACCTTTCCTATGAGGACAGGCTGAGAGAGTTGGGGCTGTCCAGCCTGGAGAAGAGGAGGCTCCAGGGAGACCTGGTAGCGGTCTTCCAGTACCTCAAGGGGGCCTACAAGAAAGATGGGGACAGGCTGTTCAGCAGGACCTGTTGTGATAGGATGAGGGGTAATGGTTTTAAAATAGGGGGAGGTAGATTTAGACTGGATATTAGGAAAAAATTCTTCACAATATGGGTTGTAGAACACTGGAACAGGTTGCCCAGAGAGGTGATGGATGCCCCATCCCTAGAAATGTTCAAGGCCAGGCTGGATGAGGCTCTGAGCAACCTGATCTAGTCGGGGATGTCCCTGCTCCTTGCAGGGGGGTTGGACTAGATGACCTTTGAAGGTCCCTTCCAACTCTAACCATTCTATGATTCTAAGATTCTATGACTCTATGATCTCAGGAAAAAGCAGGAACCATGATCTAGTTATCAACTGCAGCAGATAACCTGTAAAATTCATTAATCAACTGCTGCCACTGGCATGAGGACATCACGTCTGTAAGAAAGCAACTCGCAAACAGCAAACAACAGGCTCAGGTGGATTCAAGAGGAATGAAGCTGTGCTGGTTAATAAAGAGATATGATTTGAAGAATAAACTGGCACCAGGATGGCCAAGGAGCTGCTCTGAAAATTGCTGAACTCTTGCAGCTTCAAAACTTCCTTGTGCAAAACTTTAGGGCCCCCAAAAGAGCTTACTGATTGAGCTGCCAATCCGCAGTGTATATCTCCACCTGTCTGGCTTCAGAGCATAGAAATTCTACATTGGATCAGAGCAAAGATCTGTTTGCCACTGTTTTGGTTTTTTTTTTCAATTGTACTGTACCTAGTTAAGAGGGTAAGAATATTGTCCCATGGTATTCTTCATTTTTCAGTGTTTTATAGTTCAGAGAACACCAGAAACATAGAAATAAAATTTAAGAATAAATAATATAAATGGCTTTAAATGAATTTCATTCATTTGATTTTAATTTTTCTAAATTTCAACATTTTGCATCAAAGATTTCCAAAGCTTAAGAGTTCATGATGTAAAGATCGTTGTCTCTTTTTTTGTTTTGTTTTGAATCTGCTAGCTGCAGTTTCACTTCTTGTACTGGAAAAGACAAAGCACCACTGTTCCCTGTCCACTCAAATGGCTCATAATTTTACAAACTTCAGACATTTCCCTTTTTGTTTTCTCTTTTCGAAGCTGGAGAGCCCTAGTCCTGTTGGTCCTCACAGAGAAGCTGTTGTATTTACTTGCTTGTCCTCTTTTGATCCTTTTATATGTTTGATCTTCTTCTCTGTACCTTTGCCAATCCTTCTACACTCTTTTTCCACCTGGGCCACCAGCACAGAATGCATTCATGATGCAAATCATTAATTTATACAGTGGTATAACAATGTCTCTCTGTTTTCTAATCCTTTCATAATAATTCCCATTTTTCATTTTCCTTTTCTGATTTCTACCCAGCATTAAGCAATTTTTTTTTTTTTCTGTTTTAAGAGGCATTAGCCAGCCCAAAGCTCACTACTATGTAAGTAAATATTTGTTTTGATTTATTTTTCCCCAGGTTCCCCTTCATTTACACTGAACTTTCTCTGTCATTTTATCTTCCAGTCACTCAGTATCATAACACCTGCACAGTCAATGCTCTCCTTTACTGCCCTCAACAACTTAGTCTTTCAGTAAACACTGTCACCTCAGAAGTGCCCCTTTTTTGCTATAATTTCTGAGTATATCCACAGCATGGGACTGAACTGCCCTTTAAACAGCAGCAGTACTGTATGACTTAATACTTGCTGTTTCAGCACATCTGATGTATTCTTATGTAACATTTCCTATTTTACAAAGAAGCTCTTTGACACTAGTATTTTAGTGTCAGGTTTTTAGTCAGTGTCAGGGTTTTAGTGCCTTTTCCTTACATTTACTCATATAATACATTAGAATTTTACTTTATTATCAGTACATTACTCTGCAAGCTTGAAATGAATATAGAAATTATTTTTTTCTATTTTGTAAATTTAAGTATTTGTTATTGATCCTTATAGAGACCACCTAATATAAAGTAAGATTGCTTTACCTAGCTTCGGATACATGAGAATTAATTGTTTGAATCAAAGCTAGGCTACTGCTGTAGCAAATGAAAAGAAATAGACCTAGTTGCAGTGCAGTTGCCCTCATTGCTTTGAACATTTAGCTAAATTGTAGAGGTCAAATATATATAACCTTACCTCTGAATGTAGATAACATTGCAGGTACGCCGAAAGATGAAACATAAACCACTTCGCAATGCCATTGTTTAAGTTCACTGTGGAGCCCACAGAAGCAGAGAGGACATGGGGTCTTTCAGTGTATCTGGCATTATTGTTTAAAACAGAGGCCCTTGGATAATTCGTTGGTAAGAATTACACTGCAGTGAGCTATGATTTGATGAGCTGGTAATGATGAGCACTGCTAAAGATAAAACACTTAGGAATACTAGCTCATGCAATGGAACAACTCATACATGGCAAGGCCATCGGGATCTGATGCACAGATTTGGTAGCAGGCTTTGCAGCTGTTTGACACAGCATTTAAGAAGCTTTAACACACCTGCAGAAGCTGAGCTTAAACCGGAAGATGAAAACAGTTTCCTTAAAACTTTAAAAGTTTCTTTAACGTGGCAAAGTGTAAAGGAAAGGAATTCCTATAAAGTTGGAAGCAGTGAAATCTGCCACCTGTAATAAAAGCTAGTTTGGCGTTGACCTTGTAAGATTTGTATTTCTGGATTTTGTTTTACTAATTCCAACTCATTTATATTTTCTGTGGCTACATGAAAAATTAAGAACCACTTGTAATAATAAATGAAAGATTTCAAGTGTTTTTTAAAGTATGCATGGCTTGTATATGGTCTACAAAAAGTCTAGTTTATCTCCAGTGTAAGTGGTATAAACTCCATTGTAAGTGCTATAAAAAGAAGATTCTGTAAATGAATTATCAATTGTTGATTTGACCCATGTGCAAGGAAGACACATAAAAAAATTGCTAGTGTGGAATTTAGGTAATTTCTAAACAGCAGTTTACAAGTGACAGGAAACCTCTAGTTTTAAAAATGTGTTTCATTATGGTACTGTGATCTTTCGGATCCTCAGTATTTAGTCCTACAAATCCAAGCAAATATATTCTAAATTGATAGTCATGAAAGATATGCACATCTCAAAGAGGTTTTCCAATTCAAATTATAGACAAGGATGAAATTGTCTCCTGAATAATCAGTTGATGATCTTTATTGATCACTTTTCCTAAACTAGTTAGATCTGGACGCCACTATTTTGATTGAAATGCTTAATTTTTAATTTTTTCATTCCACAAGGTTGTTAGAACATAGTATCAAAGACCTCTTATTTTTCACTTTGTTTCTATAGGAATAAGAATTTATTTTTTGTTTCAGTAATTTGCAAACATAAGTAATTTAACTGAACTCAAAATGTATAAGATTATAGTATTCTTTAAATAACCTGGGCTTTAAATTTCTAAGAATAGTTCATTTTATTGTGGTTATTTTTGACAACATTTTCTTATTAGTTTTGATAACTAAAAGTATTTTGAAATATATTTATTTTCAGAAATATTTCCACAGTCTTTCATAATTTCAAATGTGCTTGAGTATTGTCAAGTACTCTTTATGCTCAGAAAGACAGAACATACCAAACAGAAAAAAAAACCCCTCCAAGGGCTGACAAACTTATTTTAGGGAAATTCAGGCTACAAATCCACGTTATTTTCATTACCTCCCCACTCTATGAAGCTCCTTTAAACATCCAAGTAATGCTGGCTTTGCATCAACTTTCTTATAGATTTCTAACATACAGCAAGAATTTTTGGCACAAATATTTAGCCGAAGTGCTGCTTCCTGTTTCTTGAAGACAATGATGTGAAAGTCATTGTGCTAGACCTTGCCTTCTCTTACGAAATTGGGAGGCAAGGTGTTTGAATGAGGAGGAGATTAAGAAAAGAGAAAAGTGTAGAAAACCTGAGGCCTGTTGGTAAGCTTTAGGGAAACCTGAAGCTCTATGTTTGCAATAAGATTTTTCTTGTCTTCTTGGAAGCTCTCTTCTCTCAAGGAATAAAGAGGATGTTTCTGATGATTAAACAGTAATCACAAAGCAATTCTGTTCTGTGTGTCTTTAATGGTAAAAAAATTTGTGAGTTAGTTTTTTTTTTTTCAACTGCAAAGTGTTCAGTCTTTTAAGTGGGCTGCAGACATGTCACTTTAATGACATCTTCAGACTTTGAAAACAAAATTACACAGCAGAAGGATGACACATACGGAGCTGATCACAGAACAGTGGTTCAGTAAAGTCAGAACCACATGATCTGCCAGAAGCTGACCTCATTTCTGAATGCTTTTAAATTATATGAATGGTTTTGCAATGAGTTTGGAAAAATAGCTATATGCATATTCAATTTTTGTTGCTTTTTTTTTTCTCAGTGCTTTGTATTTTTACTGGTTCTATTCCTTTTTTTTCTTAAATGAACTGCCATGCATTACATTTCAGAGTAATTAATCACGATTGATTGTAAATAGAAGATATGAACTACAATTAAACTACACATTTGTTGTGGCCATAATGTCATAACACAAAAGAGAACACTTAGACCTATTAACATACTGAGTAAGACATCTCCATTTAAAAATAAAATAAAATTTACAGAGTGTATATTTACGTTTTCTAGGGAAAGACAAAGCATTATCTTCCCACTAGTTTATGACTGTCCTCTTTTATTCTGTGAAAACCAAACAGTCATAACCACAATTAAAGAAAATTCAGGGCCAAAGTTGAAACTATGTCCTGGAGTCCCTCTAAATTTAGATTTCAAAAGACACAGCTACAGAAAGAGGTTTTTCCACTTTTGGGCTATTCATCAAGCCTCAGTAATTTCAGTAGCATTGATAGATGCACGTTAAAGGGAATATAACACAGGGCAAAGAAAAGATTCAAAATCCTTAATGGAGGAAATCAGTGACTAGAACAGTTCTTGGCTGACACTGGTTTGTCAAAGCATTTGGTCTTTGTTTTAGTGTTATTTTAAAGAAATTTTCTGAATGCAGTGGGGCCACGTGTCAGAGACTTCAGATCGTAGCACAGGGGTGAGGAACAATGCCCCTTCCCACTGCCCTACCCTGCACAGAGCTTGCACCGTGCCTGCAGTCCCAGCCCAGCACCCACTGCGCTCCCAGTAAAATCCAGAACAGATTCATTTACACCAGTCTCTCCTTTGCTGCTTTAGATGTTTTGCTTGCCACTAGAGAAGGAAAGATGGAGAGAAGGGCACATTGCCATGCGAGTGCTGCTTTTCTCCGCTGACTAGGTATAGCACGGGCAGCTCATGGGGAGTTTCCCAATGGTGCCATGAGCCACTTTACTGTTGATCCAGGTGCAGTGCCAGTTGATGCTAAAAGGACAGTTAAACGTCTATTTCATGTCTAGATTTAAAAAACTCGACACCGCCCAACTCCCTGTAAGGCCTTCTGTGGGACTCCATCCCATGCAATGCTTTGGAGGGGAATGAAAGATGGGGAAAAAACCCTATGTGACACATTCAGGAGTATTTAACTGCTTCAGAAACAGAGGTAGAATTAAAAGTTAGTGCAATACTCCCTTCTCATTTCATGCACTTACTTTTGAAAGTCTAAATTGTGATTTCTGTGAGTGCTGCTGGAGGTAGATACTAGTGTTGAACTGAAATACAAGCAGCACAGTTTTTTCAAGTTTTTTTTTTTTTTTTTTAAAAAAAAAGAGAAAAGAGATTTAGAAAATTAAAAGAAGCCTTGCAAATTTACATTTCTCCAGTCAAAATAAACAGGACTTGCTTTGTATTTTTTTATGAGTATGTCTTTACAAGCATTTACACTTGCTTGCAGTGTTGCTGTAGTGCTTTTTTTTGTTGTTGGTTTTTTTTTTTTTTGTAAAAAAAAATGATGAAAAGCCCAGGCCAAATGAGAATAATGATTAAATCCTTTAAAAAGATAAGGATGTGACGGGTTGATGACATGGCTGGAAAAAAAGTTTCTCCACATTCTGTCCTGCCTTTCCCAGCTGGTGGTAATGGCTTCTGCCTTCTTGCAGCTTTAGTTCAGACCAACTTAGTTCTATGCCACCAAAACTGTTTGGCGAGTTATTTCCGCTTGCCTCTTGCCCTAGTTTTGGCTGGGATAGAGCTCATTTTCTTCATAGCAACTCCTATGGTGCTGTGTTTACACAGCATCAAGGCTGTTTCTGTTTCTCATTCTGCCCTGGCAGAAAGTAGGCTGGGGGTGGGCAAGAGGTTGGGAGTGGACACAGCTGGGACAGCTGACCCTAAATAACCAAAGGGATATCCCACACCCTGTGACATTGTGCTCAGCAATAAAAGGCTGGGGAAGGAAGAAGAGAGAGGTTCAGACTTAATGGTGTTTCTCTTCACAAATAGCTACTATGTGTTCTGAAGCCCTGCTTTCTTGGAGATGGTTGAACACCTGCCTGCCAATGGGAAGTAGCAAATGAATTCCTCATTTTGCTTTGCTTGCAACTCAACTTTTGCTTTCCCTACTAAACTGTCTTTATTTCAACTCATGAGTTTTCACTTTCTCTTTTTTGGTTCTCCGATTCTTTCCCCCATCCCGCTGCTGGGAGTGAGCAAGTGGTTGTGTGGGGCTGAGCTGTTGGCTGGGGTTAAGCCACACCACCTTTTTAATGCATTGTAGAAACCTAGCAGAGAAGAGCAGTCAAAGAAACCAGCAAAAAATATGCAAATGCCCTCTCTTCCAGACTGGGCCAAAAAATCTTGTGCTTAAATGTGCTGAGCCAAAGGGATGAGCGGGATGCTTGGGGAAAGCAGCTCTTCTGCAGGCACATCCAATTGACATCATTCTTCCAAAACCATAACTTAACCATGCAAACGACTCATTAGCTATCACAAAGGGAGTTTTTTCTTCCTGTTCATACAGATCCAGTGCCTGGCATAGAAAATAACGGTTTGCACAGACAGCAGCTGGAGTCACCCTTGGGCTGTGTAGGCTGGTGGTGTGTGTTTGCCTCTCATGGGATTCACAAGTTGAATCCGTTTCTCCTTGCTTGCTTCTAATCCGACAGGAGCATTAGAAAGCCATGAAAAGAGAAGTTCAGCTGGTGAGGGCAGTTCAAAGCATGTGGGTCCAATAAGGGAATTTCTGTTTGTCCTAGCCAAGCAGGTGTGACAGAGAATTGCTGTGTGACTCCCATAGCTCTAAACAGCAAAAGATTTATTTGGAGAAAAGATGGCTGCAGCGCATCAACCATCCTATAAAAATATTGGATGTAGACCTTTCCCTGGAGGTCTCAGTTATCTGTAATTTTCTCCTATATGTTTGTGTGACTCAAGAAGCTGTATTTATATCTTATTGACACCATCTACAAAGTTCTCATTTCTATCAGAAGAAACATTATCTATATGAAAGCATATTCAGCCTCATCCTTTGTGCAACTTTACAGAGATACTGAAGAGTGTTTTGTATAATTGTGACAACAACTTCAAAGCTTCCTCCTTGTCCCTGAGAATAGGTATTATACTTTCCAAGCTATGATCAGTGAGTTTCTTCATCTGCACTCTCTTATTAAAAAAATAGATATACATTCTCAAATAGCCTTCAAATGATTCCTTACAAATTTAGATATACATAGTAACATCCTCTTTGTACTTTGATTGCAGTTTCCATTTGAGGGCTTTAAATCATCTTACAAACATTAATAAACTGAATTGCACAACATCCTTTTCAGTTAAGTGTTACCAGCGTTGATTTCCTCTGGAAGGAGGAGCTGGAATGCACTCCCAGAAATCTGAAAGACCTTTACCAAAAAAAACCCACCCTGACTCGGCTGGTGAGCAAAACTGGCTGCAAAACCAAACAATATGCATCAATGTTAAAGGCTGAGCACACCTGGAACAGAACAAACTTCCTCAGATTCCACATCCAAATGCAGCAGCAGTGGTACGAAGCATAATTTTGCTTCACTAAAACTGTTCCAGAGTTTTCATCTGAACGTACAGAAGACTCCCCTAAAGCTGCTACAGAAGACAGATCTGGTCATGCTCACATCATTTTACTGTATCTAGCTGATCATCTAGGAGTTAACAAATAATGTGCTCCAAAGGAACCCCATGCTTCTTCCCTTAAGCCATTCTGACATCCAAGGTACTAAATTCTTCACCCCAATACCTTATTAATAAGTTCTTGTTGCCAAGAATGCTATCCCCATAAGTCTTTGACATCTATATAATAGAACATCTATTTAATCAGCTAAATCTCCCACCTTTATTAAATAAGCAAATCTTATTAAAGCCAATGTTCACATATGGTGTTCAAAGGTGAATACTAAAAAATTACATTTGTCAAGAAAAAAGATTTTTTAACCAAAAATTTGATACAGAAAGAAAGATATTCTGTTGATGTTTGACAGGTTCTTTGAATGACAGCTCACAAAGTGTGAACAGTTTGGGTATTTTAAAGCAGTCTCTTTCTCTCCATTGTTTTCCAAACAGTAAACTGACAGCTAGTTTTTGAATCATTAGACTTCCACTCTGCTTTCTTGAGAGTCTTGTGGCTCACACAGACCCACATACTGTAACTCTAAACAGTTTCGGGATGACTTTTATACCTGCTGTCAACACGGGTTTTGTATCTTGGGACTTGACTTACTGTTAACACAATCTGCTATTTACATGTCTGGAATGACTTACATTGTGTTTACAAATTAAAGTAGATAACTGTTGATGCAACAAGGAGCCTAAAATGAACAAGGATGTAAATTCAACATTATTTATTTACACATTGATCTCTGAAAGACAAAAAGTACTTTAAAAGGCAGGCCACAAGAATGACAAGAATTGTTTTCAAAACCCATCACAAAGAAAGGGCAACTAAAACAAACATTGGCTTATTCTACTGAAAATTTAGGGTAGGAAGAACATTCACTAAACTGATGGTTTTCTATCATTCTCTGGAAACAGTAAGTTTCCAAGCCAGCCTGCCTAGCTGTCTCCTCAAAGCCAGCGTCTGATTCCTGCTCCTTCTGCAAGCAATTTTAAACAGCCGATGAAAGTCCGTTGGGTTTTTGCTTCTGCTTACTACTGTACGAATTATGGCCAGAGATAGGCAGAGGTGGTTCTTTTGAGGAGGGTTTAGCTGTATGGTTGGATCTCAAGAATGCAGCAAAGACATAGGAGGTTACAGTCAGGGAATATATAGGATTATACATGGGAATAGTCAAGTAAGGTATTTTTGGAGACTCAGACAAGCCTCCTTCATTCTGGAGGTAGCCTATACTCCATTGGTCCATTTTTTTTTTTTTCTTAATTAAAAAGCAAGTGATTCTTTGAAGAAATTCAAGATCTACAGTCCATATAAATATGAGAATTCTTATTTTTGTAGTGTAGTCCATTGTGGAAGACACATTTATTATCAGTGACCAAATAACCCTTTATATTATTTCTCTTCTTGCTTTTTAAATATTGTGCTCACCATGCATTTTCTTTAGCGAATAAGCTGACATCATGCTGTTATCACCATCATTTTGCCAGAAATGGTGATGCAGATCACAGGCGGGATTCCCTGCTCTGGTTGCCCTAATGTAATCAGAACAGTTAAGAGGAAATACCTGACCGAAGTAAACAGATTGTCAGAAGTGTTCAAGACCCAAGAATACCAATTGCTTTCTGTTGCAAACCAAATGTGGGATTCTGCAGGTGGAACTCTTCTGAAAATTCAGCATTTTCATGCATATTTATCTTGCCTACAACACATTTTAAGTGGTATCCCTTTGCTTTCTCCCCCATCTTCCTTGCCAGCTGTTTATTTTAAAAGTGACTTTTGAAGTGAATTTGCTTTCAAATAATCTTGTTTCCACTCTGGTATAAGACTACCTCAGACAGAACACTGTTTCTTTTTGAACTTCTTAAGCACTCTAGTAACACAAATACTAATAATAAAAATGTAAGGACTTAAATTTTTAGCCCTGGAGCATGCCAGCATTCTCCACCCACTCCAATGGTTTAGATAAAGGAAGATAAAAATAATTCCTACAAAGCACTAGAAATACTAGGTTTTGCTCAGACATCATGTTATCACACACTGTCTCATCTTCTGAAAAATGCAAGGAGAAGTATAGAGGACCTCTTTTTACTCCAATTTCCAATTAAATTTGATTTGGCCTTCCTGGCCGTTGTGAAAATAGTGACTTAGGCCCCATAGTTCAATCAGGAAACTCAGTGCTGTAATGAGTTGTTAATTTTTTTTAACCAATTTAGCTACTTTAGGTCAAAATGAATATGGGAATACACTGTTCACATGCAAGCACATGCCTGGAAAGCTAATGAAGTCTATTCTCAGATTTGCCAGCTATTATCCTCAATTTGCATTTGACTATCATAATACAGTTCCAACTATATCAATGTCTGTCAGGCCATCTTGCTTTACAGTTGATATAGCACTAGCTCCATGTTAAACACAGTTAATATATCCTGGATAAGAAGGATTTTTTTTTTGTGTCTGCTTTACTATCCTGTCCCATCAATGCTTTTCATGGCTGTTTAGCTTGACTAATGACTTCCAAACGACCACAGAAGACAGAAGTCTCCCTGGGTGTTGCAAAGTGTGGGGGATTAATTTCAAAAAGCCTGTCTGAATTGCATTAATGCAACTATTTGACCTGTGTATATCCCCAGGGCAAAATGTAGTCAAGCAAAAGGTAGTAACAATAAACAGTATTTCAAATTGCAGTTCTCTTTTTTTTTTTTTTCTGAAATGAAGTTTAGTTAATTGACTTTCCATTTTATTTCCAGATCCAGGAGTGGAAAACTGCTGCCAGTCCTACCCAGTTTTGTTTGGTACAATCTGCTTTCCAAGGCTTCCTGAGAAGGAATTCTTTGTAATGTGTTTGTTTCTTTCATATATATATATATATCACAAACCCTGTTGATTGCACTGTGCTTTAATTTATTTTTCTATGGTCATCTTTATTTTGATGGTTTAATTCTGATTTAATTAACTCTGCACTTAATTCTGACTTTTTAAATTATAAGGTATATGCAGCTTGAGGGGAGGATTGCTATCAGTGCACCTAACTTGCACAGAAGAGTGAACAAAAGCTGTAGTTCTGGTGCATGAACTCAATTGTATAAGATTAAAGTTGAGCATTGTCAGTAAATTGCCAGGGCATCCTGCAGTTTGCCTATGAAAACTTGCAGCCAGTCTAGGAATGAGAAAAGGCATGTTATAGAGATCTTTGTTATATTTAACGAAGTTTTAGATGAAGTATGCATGCAGTTACAACACTGAAAATCTATATTGGAATTTTCTATACCTTCATTAAAGTCTAGAAAATGTTGTGGTTATTAATTAGAAGATTTTCTTTTTTTTCCACTAGTGTATGTGAGCTTCAGTAATATTTTTTTTGTTAGTCATCTATTGGTAGGATATTGGATTGAAAAGATATTGATATTTGAGCACATATCATTTGAGAGTGAATAATTTTGATGCAATATTACATATTTGTCACGTAAATCTGGTTACTTGCCAAAACTGCATTTTTAATGTCAAGGTTTCAATATTAAATATAGATTAATTTTGTCAATTGTGATGTTGACAAATTTAATTGACCGTAATTGTCAAAATTGCTGGTCATTAATTTATTCTCAGATTTTCTGTGTGAAAATATAAACCTGCAAAAGTGCCATTGTCAATTATGGTCCATTTGAAGTGACCTAATTAGCATTGTGTGATGAACCAACACATGGAAAGGCAAATGGGGGGACATGGTAGGGAGATAATTGAATGTGACATGAATACTAATATTGACTTTATACTATCTGAATCACTAAAACACTGTCTAATGAAAAGGACTTAATTTTATTTCATGGTTTTATTTGCTAGAGGAGCACAGAAGGATAATGAGGAACACCTGAATTCTTTCCACTGGAAAAAAAATTTGACAGGATGTAAAGCAAAAGTGAAGCTGAAGTAAAAGTGGTACCTCACTTTTATTCAGTAATGGGCAATCTGGCCCGTATTATCCAGCATTGTGAATGACTTTCTTATTTTCCAGGAACACACAGTTCCTGGAAAGGAAACAGCTGGTTGCAGACCCATTTTGCTCAGGTGAGTGGAGGAAAGCTGGAAGTCATGCCATGCCACCATGACATCTTGTCACTAATGCCACGGTCCTTAAACTATTATACCAAGATCAAAATTTCTTTCAACCTTATCATTAAATATCAGAGCACTGTGAAAGAAACCACTTAATGCACTGGACACTCTTTGGCTTAGTCTCATTGTGCGAGCTGAATTCAAGACTGGGTCCATTCCTGGATCGGGGTTTGCGAGATGATACTCTGAGCTGTCCTTCTGTCTGATGGATATATTCCTCCTTGCAGCTGAATTTGTAAAGAAAGAAGGGACAACCATTCTTGGAGGCTTTTATCTACCATCAGTCTCATGGAAACCTCGTAAATGTAACAGTTTCTGTATAGGCAATGTCTGCTGCTGGCTGAACGCTCTCTGGATGCTGGGGGGGGGGCTGTAAGAAGCTTTTTAGACTCTGACTGTTAAAATTGCACTTTTGCTGGAAGGGGAAGTACCCAGTGTTTCCCTCTGGGATGAGTAGTGTGCAAAGGCAGGAGCACAGAGTGCAGAAGTTAAAAGACTGAAGAAGTGGAAGGGATGCAAGGAAAGATGAAAGACAAGACAGAAACAAAAGGGTCTTTGCTGTATGGATGTTTACAGCCCTTCTGCTAAAAAATGTTTTGGATATGTTAAAAATGCTTGTTGAGAAGAAGGAGAAAATTCCTTAAGCTTCTTTTGAATAGACATATCCATAGCAAATATCACTGTTTTCCTTCTACCTTTTGATGATTAACTTGCATCTATATATTTGAGACTGGGTATATGTGCTTGACGTAATTTAAAAAAAAACATCTAGAAGTATCCATTAACATGTGGCTTCAAAAGAGTCAATGTACTGAGTCACATGCCAACATAATTAGAAACTGTTTACATGCATCTTGTTTATGCTTTCACTTACAAGGAGCACAATATGCTTCTTATATGGCATCCCATTCTTATAATATTCAAATTAAACATTGGTCCCTACAGCAAATTTTGATGACTAAATTGTTTCTTCTGCCTAACACACATAGTTGTCATATCTCTGATACTCCAAAGCCAGAACCATTTATTCTGCAAAAGGTTTTTCAGAGAACTAATTATAACATCAAGTGGGGTGGTGCTCAAAATAGAATGAATGAGAAAGAATGAGAAAAATTAATCCAATAATTATTTAAAGTAGTGGGTGTTAGCTTCTCTTCTGATCCTGGTGGTGGTAGCTGGGAGTAGCTTCAAAGTAACAATACACTCCAGACATTGAGGACATTTTTATTCTCCTATTCATGTTTTACTGCATTACAAAAATCCAGTAGATTTAGTCTGTTTTTCAATTACACTAGCCACTTACACATGTAGTGCAAAGCTCTCTGTACTGTTGTACTGGTCAACAAAAGACAATTATTGAATTCTAAAAAAGCATTAGATGAAACTGCTAGTACAATAGGCATCAGCAATCAGAGGCATAATCACTTTCTGCTGGAAATCTGTAGCTGTAAAATGAACAGAAATACACATTCAGCTTTGAAGTCCATTTTCATGCAAAGATCAAATAGCTTTGTCGTATTTATTCCTCACAGTTTTGAAGTGTAAATGTAAAACAATTCAGAGGCAAGGAATTATTTGCTGTACCTCTGTGCAGCAGGCATGTGTTCAGAAAAAGGATGTGTGCCAAAATTATTTCTGTGTAATTGTTAGAATTTTGGGGACACTTATGGTTCATGTGAAGAAAAAGACAAAAAGGCAATTACTTTACAGGTATTTTACGGGATGGTATATTCCTGGAGCAATGAGCTGGTGTTTTCAGGGTTTCCAGTGCCCGAGTGGCTCGGTGCTTCAGCAGCACATATTTGACTACAGAGACATGATGGGACCTAGCTCATTGACCTGAAGATCAAGTACACATTTCTGAACATGCATTGAAGAGGGTCAGGTCCAAACAGCCTGCAAACTGCTGCACCAAGCTCCCCAAAACTTGGCTACCAGTATGCCATAGGGGCAGATGGATGGCTACCTTTTGTGAATGAGAGGTGGGGCTGGGTGAGAAGGAAGGAAGTGCTAAAAGTTCTATGGGCAAGGAAAAGATTATTATTATTTTTTTTTTTTAATTTAAGAGAGTTCTTCTGAAGTCTGGTCTTTCTACACTCATAGGAAAGTGCACATGATAGCAATAAAACAGACTACATGTTTAACACCTTAGTTGAGAGCAACCTCTGTCTAAGTGTCTGCACAAAACCCTGTCTACAAACGGAGTGTCTCTATATACACAAGCCTTGTATTTCAGTAACAAAGCCCTTTTACGATGGAGCATTGACTGAGAGGTTTCTTTGATTGCTTTAAGCAAGACTTACCTGGGTACAACATATTTTTCATCCACAAAGATAGACTTCTTTCCAGTCAAAATACAGCCCTACTCAGACTCACTATCAGAATTGATCCCAAGCCTGCACTTAATAATTAGCTACCTATTTAAGCTATCTATCTGTCCATGCTTTAGCACTGGCAGGGAGAGTGCTGGTTGACATGGACCAAAGCCATGCTGGGGAAGATGCTAATGAATTAAGCAGCATGCACGAGTGCAAGACAGAGCCCAGGCCCATGCTCTGCTTCGTTTCTTAGCATAGAAAAAGCCCTGGAGGTATTGGGCCAAAGTATAAGAGGAAAGCTAGTAGGGCTGATGGAAGGAAGAAGGATGAGAAATTGAATCAGCTGCCGTGCTAACAGGCACCTCAATTATGGGGGTGTTGGTAGCTTTCACACAGGCAAAATGTGAGACAAAACTGTGGAGAACTAGAAAAGTTGGAAGTTTTAAATGGAAACTTAGTCTGTTGAAACTGACTTGAAAAAGTTTGAGTCGGAGAATTTCTGGTATTTTTTCCCCTGAAATTTCCAAATGTTTGTCATTTTCAAAATATGCTTCTCAGTTCGTAATAATTTCTCATTTTAAGAATAAATGTGTTTTAAAAACTCAAAGAAAAAGCAGATAATACATCGTTAAAACAAAGGTGTTTCAGCTGACCTTAGCCTTCATTGATAATTTAACTAGGGGGAGAAGTTTGGAGTTTTTTAATGTTGATTACTCAAAGACAGATTGAGAGACATCATCAAAGAGTATTGTATTTGGTATCATAAAATCCCTTAAGAATCAGAAACCAATTTCTCCCTCAACCCTCATGATGAAAATCTCAGCATCCCCAGATGTACAGGTATACAGCTAGGACTTGTTTGCAGGTATCTTTTTCAGTAATTTGTTTGCTGTTGTATTATGTATTCTGGACTATTTAGACCTGGAAATGCCTCTAACTTCTTACCAAATAAAAAACATTGGAAGCAATTTTAGAGCAGTTAAAGATTCACAGATTTCTTTCCAGTTGTCTTTTAAAACATCATTGTCCCTATTGGCAAGTCACAGAATTGTCAAGTGGTAGGCTACCACCTACTAAAGTGATGACTGAAATTTCACAAATCTTGAGCAGCACACTTCTAAGCAGATCTGTGTCTTCAATAAATTAAATCTCTGCTAGTGCTAAAGCAAACCAAGGACTTGTGCCTCCTTGTGTTTATTATTAAGCTGAAATGTGGTGAGACCAAGGCATTTTTAGTCAATTGAAGAGTCTTGTTTCAACCAGGCAAAGATGTAGTCCTGAATTTGCTCAAACCATTCTTGCCTAACAAAAATCAAGATGAAAACTTTAAAAATAATGAGTCTCAAAAGGATTCCGATTACTTTCATTTCATAATTTCAGATGATAAAAACAAACAACGATAGGAATTCTAGATATTAATATAATATAAATAGAAAGATGGACTAGATAAAACCAGCTGAACACTAGTCTGTCCTCAAGACCTAACAGGAAAGTAATAACATGCTTTTGAATATGTAGCAATGTCTTTTGGCAGATATGCCTTATACAATTCCATACCACAGAAAACCATTGAACTTGATTGACTATTTAATCCATTTCTGAAAGGGCACCACTAAGGGGATCCTTATATTGTTATTATTGGTTTTTATAGCCAGAATGACACAGGACTGTCAAAATGCTAGCTGCTGCAGTGCTGATAGCTAGTTATCTTACTATGTCCACTTGCAGTAAGTATTTTAAAAGTTAAGTAAAATTGTTGCTGATATTTGCTCTGGACCTTCTTCTACCAAATAGATATTTTTATTTGATCATATTCATTCTATTTTATCCTAAGCGAGAGCACCTTAAAATACAATGGAACACAGTACTTGCAAAAAGACATGAGTCCTTTGTAAATATAACAAAAATAAAAACATATAACAAAAACCCCCATATACAAACACGCACACTTTTTATTTGTTAATATCTCCTTAGATATAATCAGACATTTATAACTGCTTTCAATAGCATAACACTATTAAGCGTTTTTATGTAAGTTTCTACAAGAAGCACAGTATTGAAGGTGTAACAGTAGATTGTTTAATCAAATGCTGACCTACAGGGTGTTTGGTAGAACCACACAACTGTCACGTAAGGCCCAAACAGCTTAACACTCAGCTACATGGATGCATTGAACAGAAAGGGGTAGATTTACAGAGTTCTCTAGATATGATAGAGTGATAGAGAATATGATAAAGAAATTCTATGAAGCTTAAAAAAAAAAGTGTTTATATAAAGTGTAATGGACTTTGTGTGCTAATCATTGGAAACAAAACTCCAGGTTCTTTTCTGTGCCTCTGTCTATGCCCTTGTTCATGAAAAAAGACCATAAGGTCTTACAAAAACTACTCCTGCCTTTTTTTTTTCCCTTTGGAGTACCACAAAGCGTATGGTACTACCAGCCTGCAGTTTCCCATCTAACACTTCTGAATTTCCTGTTGCCTCAGTTCAATCCCTTAAATTAAACAATATAAAGATGATTTTACTCTCCCCTGAGCCTACTTCCTGAGATTAATTTTACTAATTGAAGTGTTTCATAAACACAAAGTGTTTGTTAACAATATAAGTAAAACTCTGTGCACATGCAATGTTTTCACAGTCTGTGTCTCACAGTGGTCTCTATTTGCCTGAGAAACTGTCCCTTTTGAAACCACGTATAGCAGAGAACGACTTACAAAGGGATGCGGGTAAGACATAATGGCCAACTGCCATTTTAGGTACCTAAATTCAGTGTCGATATCCCCATCCCACCACTGAGTTGATACACTGTCCTGGAGGTGCCTAAATGCACCTACAATTCTTTTTCCTATGTCATCATTTTGACATCATTACATCACCTTATCAAAATGCTCTTCAATAATAAATGGCCTAGTTCTCTACATAGACAGTGGAGTGTGCCTTTGAAGGACTCCAAATGGAAGTCCCATCCACTTGTCCATGTTACCAAACTAGGTGCAGACAGGCTCCCCTAACTTTGAGGGCCTTCTAACTTCCCCCCCATCCTCTCTTAATGACTCATTTAGGTCCTGATGTACTTTCTTCGAGAGAGAAGACTTAGCAAATGTCTGAAACTTAAAAGTTAGGTGTCTGTGACAGGAGGGCTGTATTCTGCCTTGTAAAGGGCCTGGGACTGTGACAGCTGTGTGAAGCTATGAAAGCATGTACAGATCAGAGTAAGCTGTCTAGGTGCCAAAGAGAAACATGTCTTTATGATACTCTCTTGACATTCTTCACTGGATGCTTCTAAGCTAGTTTTGTTGCTCCTGTTTGCAAATGCCTACCTGTGGCAAAAAAATAATTTAATTCAAACTGGAGATTGTGAGTTCTGCTAACTGATTAGGTACCGAAAAGAGAGATCACACAGTGCTCAGTGCTGTGTGTTTACATTCCTGTGGAAACTGAGCCCTCAGATACTAAAGAGCAAGCACTAGAGGAAATCCTGCTAGGAAAGGAGTAACAGTGAATTGAACAGGCTCTGAACACCATGTGGAAAGTATGGCTTGGACCTCAACCTAAAGAATCAGGCTAAAAAGTTCATTACAATGGTCTTCTTTCAGTCACCAGCCAAGACTGAGTTGTGTGGAAAAAAGGATGTTCAGAATTTAACTAAAGACTGTATCATGATGTATGTGCACAAAGAGAAAAAAAGGAAAGGCTTATGGAAAACTTTAATTGTGGGGCATGTAATTTTGTGAGTGCTGGCTTCTGTGACCTTCTGAAGTCTTTTCAAGGCATATATACTACCTTATATACAATATCAATAGTCCTTTGTGGCCTGTCATGTAAATTTGCTTCAGAACAGGGGCTTTAGTATTATATAAGCAAAAATATTAGCTTGTTATTCATTTTGTATGATTTAAAAGTCATCTCTCATTTATTTATTCCATTGCTCTGGCATGTTGTTAAGCCTTTTTTAAACATCAGTGTTATGTCCAATGACATTGTCAATTGTGTCATGACCTAAGACAAATTGGCCTTTTCTGATCTGCTAGTACCCTTTCTTATAAGTTTAGCAGCATTATGTACCAGAGGGAACAAGCGCTGATCAGAAAAGTCACAAGACACATTTTCATGGTGTCTGGGATAAATAAGGTTTCTTTGTCATATATAAAAAAGGATGGAAATAATCCAAGCCTGGAACAGTTATGTTACTGTAGGTCTGGCAATAAGATCTTTCTCTTCTAGTCCTCTGTTTCTCTTGAATCTACCTACTTGCTACTTTTTACATCCACATGGATCAGGGAAAGATACTTCCTTATGTGCAATGGTACTGGAAGAGACCAGAAGTCTGAGAAGAGTTCAGAGACTTTTGGAGGGAGGAGAACGATCACAGATAGGCTCTCTCATTTTCCTGTTTCTTCAAAAACATTCAAAAACTTCCAAGAAGGCTTTTGTGCTTCTGCTGGAAGCCAGGCTTTTGGGCAACAGGCAGGTGTGGCAGGTGCACCCACCTCAATAAAGACCAGGGCTTTTAACATAGCAGTTGCTGGTTCTCTTTGTGTCCTTACTTTTGTGCCTTTCATGCCCTGACCATGACCATTGCCACATACACAGTCATCGAAAGATGTCGCCCTCAGCCAAAAAGAGCTGGTATGACCAGATATGACAACGGATCAGATTCAACTAGGGTAGAAGTGAAGCTCGCGCTGGAGAGCAGAATCGAGCCAGTCCTTCTGGGAGCAGTGGGTCTGCAATTGGGGACTCTCCCCTTGGGTCGGGATGTCAGCCAAGGAAACTTCTCAAGGTTGAAAGCCCTCATCTTATAGGTGAGAGATTGTGCATATTTTGGATCCTTATTTCTAAGCCTTAAGAATTCTTAAGTCAGTGTGCAGTATTAATTCCTTGTACATCTCAAAACTGTGGTTTACTAATGTTGTCAGTGTTGAATGATTTTGATAAACCTCACTTCTAGTCAGTTCTCTGCTAAGCAATTTGGGTTAGAACAAAGTTTATTTTGAGTTTATTTGCCATCTAATTTGATTTCGTGAGCCTCCGCAACAGCAGGTTTCTTAACACACTCAGCAGAAAGATTGTAAATCAAATGTGTAATAAACAGCTGCTCTCTGTTTAATTTTCAGAGTGTCTATTTGTGTGTACTGACTCTCAGAGCAGCTAATATCAACTATAAGCAGTAGCACCAAACATTTTTTGCTGTGTTTAGGATCCGTTTCCTCATGATTTCTTGCTTTGAGGATTTCTGCTCTTCTTGGGCTCCATAGTTCTGCAGATAACACTGGAGTCTCATGTTTTGCCCTTCCCGTGGTTGTACAGTATCCATGTAGATGCCTAATCCTGCCCCAAAGTTTTCAAAAAGTCCTGCCTTGTCTTCCCTTTAACGGCTCTGCTTGGTCTTGGACTCTCAAATGGGAAGAAATGTCTATTTGGTATACAAGAGAAGAAATGAGTGAAGGCCAGGATGACTGAATTGATCAGCAGAGTATGAAGCAGGTGTCCCTGATGGATATGGCTATGATATCAGTGGTCAGTTGGACAATCTTTGTTGCAGCAAATATCTCTAGTGCTCAGAGGCCCTGCACTAACCCACCATCCTCCACCTGAAGATCTACATCTTTCCATGCTGCTTCATTTTCTCCTTTCCCAAGCTTCACTCCAGGGTTGGTTTTACTGGTTTAGAACTGGATTATGAGACAGAAAGCTGTTAAACAGAGCTGCATATTTGGTTGGTGTAAGTTTATCTGAAAATGATAAAATAAGAAGAAATACAGACATAAGGATCACTACTTCTGGACTATCCTCAATTATACACACCTACAATCATAAATAGCAATGTTTTGAAGCGGGAATGTAGTTCTAATTTCTAGATCCTTAACTGTCTGAGTAAAGCAGCACAAAAGAAGAAAATGAGGATTTTGGAGGAAGACACATATCATCTTATACAGTTACATTTGAGTGAGATTGTGAGCAAAACTCCCAGAAATTACTTTTATATTAATAAAAGTGACTATTGTTGACAAGTGGAGCATGTGGAGGAAGGAGATTGTTGTCAGTGTAAATGGTGGTTACTGGAGAAGGGCTGTCACTGAAATAAAAAGGAGGTGAAAAGGCTTCAGTTGGTGAAAAATGACATTGGCAAAATTGGTTCGTTTCAATGGAAGGGTTGGAGCAGGAGTCCCTAGCTGTCAGGACATGCTGTTCAGTAGAGTGGATTATCAGATACATTTTTCATTTGTTGAATATTCTGTTAAGGGCACAGATAATACCATTAAGCCTATCCAGGAAAATCCAATAGAAACATTTAGAAGTCAGACACTGAGAGCCCTGGTATTTATTGGCCTTGTTCCACACACGCTACTCTCATCGATGTCAGCTCTGCACAGATCTAGTATGGCTTACGGCCCTGAGGTTTTATCCTTTCCACGTTACTAGAGCATTACTTATTGGGCAGTGAAAACAGTCTGCAAAAGCCTTAGCTTCTTTAGAATTAGAAATCTGAAGCATTATTGGAATCCAAGCAAGTATTAGAAAGTGGACCAAAGGGACACGGCATCTTAGAAAATGCCCAGTCCTAGTCTGAATCAGAAGATGGTGGTCTTTGCCATTCTGTTTCACATAAATGCATATCTAACGGCTTTATGTAAATGTTATGTCAGGAGCAAACTCTTCCCTAAATTTCTCACAGCAGACAACTTTTTTACCCCTTGCCACATTTGTCTCTGATGTCTCAAGTACTATACTACTGTACAAAAAAGTGGAGAAATCCAGGTAGTGGGAGGAGACACCTTCAGCTCCTCATCTCCCCCTCAGGGCTGCCATGCTGAGAGAGTTTCTTCTCCTAATGCATCACCTCCATCTGACCTATCTCCACCTCAGCTCCTTTCTCCAGACTCCAGCCAGGTGCAGGCACCTGGAAAGTTACGGACAAACCATGCATATGGTGGAGGCAGATGACAGACTAAAATTGCCGTTCTGTGAAAACTGTATTTATTATCCTGATTTATGCTTATAGTAACCCCTAAATAGACTAAAAATTATAAGCTTCAAAACAGTGAGACATTGATAGACACAAATTCTTTATGGTTATTTGTTCAGGAATCCAAAATATGAGGCCATACTTGTGCAGAGATAATGCTGAAACACTGTTCCCTGTTCAGACACTTGTAAAGCCTTGTCTCAGGGTGATCACTTACTGCCTTGGGAAATGAGCTGTGTCAGACCTTTGTTGCAGTATTTTCTAGATGCATTATGTTCTGTGGTCTTTCTACACAAATGTGACAGTTTGCAGTGATAGAGGGCAAGCAGAAAACTGATAGGATATAATTATTATTTTGCCAGACTCCAGTTTCTGACTTAAAGAATTTCAAGGTCTAACAAGTAGAGATTTCAATAATGGATAGAAGATGGGGAACAAAAATTTTTTTACAGCTGCTTGGAAATAATTTCTGATGATGAAACTTTACTTACTGGTTTTGCTTGAAAGTATTCACTGAAAATCATAAGTGGTTCCTAGCAAGCTGCTAGGGTTGATATGATAAGACACACAAAAAATTATACAATGAATATGAAACTATTTTAATATTCAATTGTCATTCACAGGAATAACAAAAAAACCCCACATTCCAGCTGCAGGCTACCTACCAGCAGAACTGTTGGTTACAATTGATTTGTTGATAGACAACCCAACTTTCCAATAGTATGAATGGGGAACCAATTATTAGTAAAATGCTGGTCTGTCAAATACAGAAGTTTAATTAACTAACTGGACAGGAACCCATTTATTTTTGCAGAAAGAAAAGGGTAAAGTGGTGAAAAGTAAAAGATCAAAATGGGAGTCAATCAGCCTAGCAGAATGCTCCTTTTGAGTAGTCCCTAAAGTAGATATCCCAGTGTCCAAGTGAAACATAGGAGGAGGCGGCTGGGGATAAAGCTGTGGCAACTATAATGGTGATAGGAAGCTACGGAGAGGTATAGATTTTCCCATCTGTGATACAAGACAGGCTGGGCTCTGAACAGGGATCATCATCTCACAAAGACCATTGCCATCAGCTAGAGCTCTTGCAAGAGCAGGAGAGAGAGTTTGGTGTGCACTGTTTCTTGTGAAAACTGAAAAAAAAAAAGTCAATTAAAGAGTAGAGTTTGCAAGGAGCAGCATTCCTCAGGGCCAATGAGGAAAGAAAAAAAAAAGAGTACAAGATAATAGGATAATCTAAGAATTTGGTCTGTAACATAGTAAACTCTTTCCTAGAGAGAGGAGGAAAGAGTCATAGTGCTGTGCAAATCATTCCTCTACTTGATCTATTTCAGGGAGGGCAACTAGTCACTTGGAGTAGGTATTCATGCTGAAGTAGGAATCACACTTAATATTTCAGGTATAATCACATCTTGCAGGAGTCCCTAGGACTTGAAAGAGGCCATGCTTTAGGACACATAATAGTTCCTTCATGATCAATGGTTTTGTGACCCTAATTAGTCACTTTCTAGACCTGTGTTTGGGGTAGACTATGACTGAAAAAGATAAAATGTCTGTGCTGAATAGTTTTGAATGTCTGCAGCAATTAATATAATTGAGATGCTACCACATTTCCAGGTTTTTGCAGAGTAGTATGTTGCTCAGTTTTTCCTGAGACCTAGGAAACCAAGATGGCTCTACACCATCTTTTCGCCTGTGTGGGAAGAGCCCATGATGTTCACTGGTTTGCACAACCACCTGCAAGGATTTATTCCACAAAAGGAGCTCAGGAGCACCACTGTAAAGCAAAATATTTGTCCAGACAATGTAAGTTTTCAATCAAAATTGCTGTTAAAAGGTAGTCTATGCAGTGTAATTGGAATGTGAGTGTTGCATATACTACAGCAAGCTAAGTAGTATATGCAACTACCCACTAAGCTACTGCTGTTGTGGGTATCAAGTGCAGTGAATATAAGAGAATCCATGATATATCCTGAAAGACTGGGTAAATATGTCCAAGTAATGTTAGGCTTGAGGATCGCTGTCTTTCAGGCTGCATAGTTCTCTTTGCCTGCTTTTATATTCCAAGACCTGTACCTTGTAAATAACGATTTTCTATGAAATACTGAATAATTCAGAAATAGAAGGGTAACTTTATACTGATTTTTTTTTTTTCAATCATATTGATGAATTCTAAGTACTTGTTACTCAAAATCCAATCCTAATTCAAAACCATTTCCACTGAAGTTCGTGTTTACATATCTATCACTCTATGGAGTTTTATCTGTGCTTCATGTATTTTCATTTTATGCACTATTGAAGACCCTGGAAATATTATGTGACATAGAAAGAGGGGCAGAATATAACTGGTTCAGATCCAATACCTACTGTATCTTTCAAGATGGTTTTCTGCATTTTCGTTCTAAAACTCTTATTTATATAATAAGATGAGGAAATTAAAATAGTTCATTTAAATATGCTAAAAAGAAAACAATGTAGAAAGAAAGTCCTGTTGCCAGGACCAGATGTTAGGAAAGACACGTTTCTCTCTCTGCCATAGGCTCCCCCTATGACCTTAACCTTGACCATTGACCTGTCTGAGTATCTTCTCACTCCGAAAAAAGGGTGATATTCTTCCTCCTTTCATGAGCATCGTCTAGCCCAGGCCCAGTTTCCTCTCATAATTACAGACCATGTGTGTCCATTAAATGGCTTAAAGGAGGATGCCACCACTTGGGATGAAAAATTGTAGCTCTAGACCCGGCTCATAAAAGCCATTATCCTTGAGATGCAAGGAGGGCATATAGGTGGAGAATGGCAGAACCCTGCACCATGGCTGAGCACTGCAGAAATAGTCCCTGGTGCTGGCAGGTCTTTGGGCCAGCCTTGGG